>CM063501.1:88417164-88459664 GCA_032207245.1 Pardosa pseudoannulata
TTCTGGCTCATCTAAACAATTTTGTGCAAGTTGAGAAAGAGAACGTTTTATTTTGAAATTTGCATTGCTATATAACATTTAATGAAGTTTATATATGATGCTAATGTACAATCATTTAATAACAATATAAAATTATGGTTTAATATAATGCTGCACTACGTCTGTCGGAGACAGCTATTGACGTCTCAGAGACGTCAGTCTACTTTGGTACATGAGATGACTGACGTCTCCCAGACATCATTTTATGTCAAGGGGTTAACTATATTTAAATTATTTGTGTAAAATATTGATATACTCGTTTTCAAACGGAAATAGGAATATTTAACACATAGGTTAACATTGGGCGAGAGGAATTCAATATAATAGGTACCAGACCCACATTTTTTATGTTATGTATATTGAATTGATTTACTGCTGACTGAAGCGGCATCTACTCAGCTAGCAGTAGAGATATTATTTACGTTGAATTTTTGCCATGTAATTTTTAGTATAAGAAATTCAATTTTAACAGAAAATTACCTTAACAAATTTAATCAATGTTTATAAATACTCTGTATTTTTAATGACTCCTTTTAATCTACAAATGGTCATTATTATGAGGGAAAAAATTAAACTACTTTCAGTAGGGTCTCTTTATCAGCTAATAAGATGCAATCAGATTGGATAACATGACGCACAATTTCTAAGATATGAAAGCAAAAATACCTAACATAATTCCAAACATGCATTTCTAATGGCCACATTTTGGAAGGTTTACCGATAACATGATATGCGTGTGTTTAGATTATATTACATGTGATAATGAAAAAAGTTTTATCCTGGTTTAGAAACAGTTATGATTAAAATCAAATGGATATATTTTATATTCTACTTCATGTAAAAAAAAGAGTAAAAAGTAAGAGAAAGATTTTGGTGTTTAAAATTGAAATGATACATCAAACCTCAAAATGTGTTTTAGTTTAGGCTAAAAAGTTCATGAAACACAATATTCTCGACACTTTTTACGTAATGACCGATACTAGTTTTTATGTTACATCGAGGCATAACACAAAGTTTAAAGAATTAGTTTAAGTTTAAAATTATAAAAGTATAACATTTAACAGTATGTATGTATGCATGCATGGATTTATCCCTCCCTACATACGCAATCATATAATGCTTTATATAATATATATGAATACGTATGTATGTAAAATGTCAAAAATTATTGCGTCTAAAGTTCTTAAATTCTCCTAAATCATATTCTATTTATCTTAATCTTAACTTTCTCCCGCTCCCCAAATTAATTCAAGGGCATAAATAAATCCGACTGCATTCCTTCCACACTTGTCAAAACCAAAGATGAACTACAAACTGTTACTTCTTACACTTTTCTAAACAAGCTACCAATTCCCCCACGAAAAAAACTGAGAATCACTGCTATCTGTATACCATTGTATGCACTTCTGCCGCCACGACTGTTTTTACAAACCAAAATAGAATATCCCTTCCACTAGCTCGGTATTTTCAAGATAGGCACTGTGAATTTTGATTGTGTAAGACGTGTCCATCGTTTCTCGGTTTACGAAGCAAATAATTGATTTTTACGGAGTATTTTGTCTGGTCTTATTCATCAAGAGGGTATTTTATCCGGCATGATTGCGTAAGAGTTACATTGCCAAACGTAAAGTTACATTGTTACATTGCAAGACCTGTCCAGTAAAAGTATGGGCTATATTCTTCATGAGTGATCTGTGAAGAGAAATTTTTATCATATCACATGTGTGTGGGGAGAACAGTATTAATGAAATGATGTACGAAGCAAGATGTACTCGGCATTTGTCTTTTATGAATTTAATTATAAATATTCAAACAAAATATACATAACAAATATTTTATCTCGTATTTTATAAAGCAATCCTTCTCTCTTGGTTTTCCCCTCATAACTTGCTTCTTCGTACGGGAATAGTTGTCGCTGATTGGCTGGTCCCATCATGTGATCTCTCTCTTGTGTTTCTATACTCGTCACATGTATGTGTAACGTATGTACATTTGTATATGTATATGTTTATGCTTTTGTGTAGTCATGCAATATTAAGATACTATTAAAGGACTTTGTAACTTTCCAAAATTCCACAGTACTATAACAATGCATTTAAACTGAAATTATATGTCATTTTGGTTTGGTTTTGGACACTACTGTTTACTATTTTGCTAAATGACGGCTTATCAGTGGCGTAGTAAAAGGGAGGTGGGAGATTGTAACCCTTGTATACGGATTGCTGTGTACAGTGGACGTCGCTTAATGTGATCGCGTTAATGTTATCAATCGCTTATTGTTATCGAAATCACTTGGTCCCGATTTTCTCTATTCACTTGTATGTTAAAATTATCCTTTTATGTAATCGTTACATCGGTTAATGTTATCAGTTTTTGAACCTCATTTTAACTGGCAAAGGAATATTCACAACCTATTCAGAAGTGAGAAGGAACGTATTCACATTTTATGCCTTGCTCGCTTACATGCAGCTTGTCGATATGGAAGCCAGAAAGCGAAATGATTTAACGTTAAATCAAAAGATCAAAATTTTAAATCAATATGATTGCGAACTATTTATCAATGAGTTCTTAGAAAAAATTGTAAACAGTAAACAATTGATTAATTTTTTTAATTATCTTACAATTCTTATGTTTTAAAGGATAATATACATAAATGCAGGATAAAATAAGGTGTGTGTTTTTCATTTTGTTTTGAAATTTTGTACCTATAAATTAGAGGAGGGGAAATTTATCTAATTTTGCATATCGTATATTATCAAAATCACGGTGTCCCAAACTGATCACATTAACCCTTTCGTGGGCCGTGGGAAAATTACTTCCCACTTACATGATCTTACAAAAAACACCTGTGGGAAACGCAAAACACAGTATAATATATTGGCCTTGGTATTATAGCGATGGGAAGACTATTTCTCTCTCATTTAATGCTATCATCTAATGTTCAATATATTGAATTGAATTAGAACGTTTGAAAGTTTTAAAACGTTGTGTGAGACATAAATGGCCCACGAAAGGGTTAAGCGGAGTCTACTGTATATGTGTAGGTATAAGGATTGACGTGTTACGTTTGAAAGCTACTTCGGGTATGGAGGGTCATAGCCATTCGAAATTGTAATGAAAAGTAGATTCCAGTCTCATGATCCCTCGTGTTGCAAAACAGTAACAAACAAATTTGCAAAACAGAATGTAGTAGCACTCCAAAGCAAACTAATTAATGTAAGTCGGAGAAACTCCTCCAATAAAAAAAAATTTCTTGCTACGACCCTAGAGCTAATAGTATGTTATTTGGAAAGTTTTCCCATTAGCACACTTACTTCATAAAGTTTAATATCCTAGGCTTCGCCCTATTAACACACTGAGTATTAGAAAGCATAACAATTTTCTTCCTGTTACTCAAACACGGAAGCCTACTACAAATACAAACAAGACCAGAATGTTTCACCTAATGGACCGAAAGGAATGGAGAATGACCAGTTTTTTCCCTTTAGCAATCTCATCACGTCCCATGAACGTGAGATAAAAGGTAAAAATTTGAGAGAGTTTCTTACCTGAGCGGAAATATTTGGACAACTGCCCACAAAGAATATAGCTCTCACTTTAATTTCAACTATTGCATTCAGCTTGAAAATTGGATTAAACGCTGTAGGTATAAAGTAACGTAGATCGTTAAAGGCAAACAAATTTTGTTCAATGGCATACTGCAATAAAATTCAGCACTAGATGAACTATACAAAGATGCAAGGAATGTTGTAAACAATTCAAAATGTGCCACTAGGACTTTAATCTGGTTCTAGCTTTAACAAAGTAACAGAAAAATCACGATGTTTTTCAAACACGTTTTTTGATTTGTTGTGAAATTTTATGGTTAAGATTTTGCAATACGAAACTCTGAAAATCGGAACCTACTACTTAAAATAAATCCATGTTCACTAGTGTTATTAGCACTTTGAGGGTACATTTCGCAGCTGAATTTTACCGGTAGCGGACTTTCCATTCAGTTTGACTTTCCATTCTTTAAAATAATTTATTAAAATATTCCTTTGCAGAGATAACGATAGAAACCGTGTTCAACAAGAACAGAATAGCGTTCTAGGATTAAATAGGACGCTTTTTAAGATATCCACATAACATGTTTTGAAATACTCCGTAACGATGTAAACGTAGACGTACTGATCTTTAAGCATTTTTAAAACATAATCATCACATATTTTTTTACTCCGTTTCGTACTTCCCTTATGACTTTTGTTGAGTTAGGGCATAAGTGTCTTACTTCGTTCCCTTGGAATATTGATAAATTTAAGAAAGGGCTATTTTGAATAGTGCTTTCGTATATTTGTTAAGGAATTATTATAGCTGCTCTTTGAAGGTTATTTTAGTTTAGACGATATAAAAAACTATGCATCTCGAAACTACCCGAGTTCCTAGGAAGAAATTTACTTTTATACTGAAATATTTCGGCAAGGAATATTCAAGAAAGTGGGAAGCCATAATATTGATACTGCAAAAATATAAGCAGTTTCAAGTTATTAAAAAATCTGATGTGGCTATCACATAACTTCCTTGTACACCTATTAAATTATGCATATTTTTGCTGAACTTAACTTAAACTTATTTAATTTCAATGTGAGATACAATTCTTGAATTCTTATGAAAAATAAGCAATTACTAAAATATCAATTTTAAAAATTTATAATACATTAATTCAACAATGAATAAAATTGTATTTAACAATGAATAGTATACATCAATTCAACAACGTGTAGATCTTAAATAATGCCATCCGATGGAGACATGCAGCGTTTTAGATTTAGTTACATTGAGATTTTTCGTTATATAGAAAGAAGATTTCAATCGAAAAAGGGATATACACAACTAAGTGTTACAATAATCCTAAAAACAATTCTTTGACTAATCGTTTTTGAGTTACGATAGATACGTACATACAGATACTCCGACGTAACTAATCAAGTACATTCAAGTATGGTGAAAATTGATATTATGAACTTCCAAGCTAAATTTTCCTTGTATGTATGTACAGAAGTAATGCTTAAACTATTCAAAGTGGATTCAGGCTTGGTCAAAATAAGTATTCCGTTGAAATCTGAAGACCGACAATTTTTTTTATTATAGTACATCATTTATAAGAAGTATGAAATGAAATCGAATGAAAAGGTGTACAAAATATTAAATTACCTGTCTACCCAAGAGATAAAAGTCAAAAAATCGTTATTTCCATATTAAATTGGGATGTGTCATGTTTGTTAGGCATATTGCACATTTATTTTCCAATCATAAGTTTTAAAAGGAATGGGAATTCCTTTGGATTTTCAGTCATATCAGAACATTTATTTATTCCAGGACATAAATAACTGGGTTTTTTTATCCTGTCAGAAATAATTCCTTGAACCATTTCCATGTTACTTTTAGTTTATTGTGCAGCTTTTCGTATAAAAATTAGTTTAAAACCGTATTTATCCAAAAATCTGTCTTTGAAGTATAAATTTTTTCCAGAACAAAAAATCTCATTTTCTCTGAGTAGTCAAGAATTAAGAGGAAATCAAAGTAAACAAAATTGCATAGATTGATAAACAGATGAGTTTAGAAGCTTTAAAACAAAATTAATGATACTTTTTATGCATTCACATGCAGAAAGTTTAAAATAATTTTGAATTCATCAGTCAGTTTCAGAACAATTCATCAAGTTAACTTTTTTTTACGAGCTGTAAATCTAAATTTGATGACTATTTTTTTTCAGTACCCTTCACCTTTTAAAGGCTACAAATGCAAAGAGAAGAATATTTGAATTTGGCTTAAAGCCTCAACACAGATTTTCAAGAAATAAAATACATCAATCTCTCCTTTCCCCTCACAACTCTTTCTGGCACAGGACTACTTTTTCTTTTCCGCTTTCATATCCTTTGATATGTCACTTAACAATTCAAAATACTTCCGCTTACATACCCCATGATACAATTGATACAAAGTTTTGCAGTAATAACTAATACAAGAATTGATAAATTATTTGAATTTAAATTAATTATAGATCATAGTATATCATACAATCTAAAATGCAAATTTAATTTGAATAAGAATCCATGTTACTTTTAGTTCATTGTGCAGATTTTCTTATAAAAATTAGTCTAAAACCATATTTATCCAAAATAAAAGTCTTTATACTTAAAATATAAATCTTTTCAGAAAAAGATCTCATTTTGTCTGCGTAGTTAAGAATTTAGTCGGAATCAAAGTAAACAAAACTGCTTAGATTGATAAACAGATGAGTTTAGTAGCTTTATATCAAAATTAATGATACTTTTTATGCATTCACATGCAGAAAGTTTAAAATAATTTTAAATTCATCAGTCAGTTTCAGAACAATTCATCAAGTTAACTTTTTTACGAGCTGTAAATCTAAATTTGATGACTATTTTTTTTCAGTACCCTTCACCTTTTAAAGGCTACAGATGCAAAGAGAAGAATATTTGAATTTGGCTTAAAGCCTCAAAACAGATTTTCAAGAAATAAAATACATCAATCTCCCCTTCACCCTCGAAACAATTTCTGGCACAGAACTACTTTTTCTTTTCCTCTTTCATATCCTTTGATATGTCACTTAACAATATAAAATACTTCCCCATACATACCCCATGATACAAATGATGCAAAGATTTGCAGTAATAACTGATACAAGAATTGATGAATCATCTTAATTTAAATTAATTATAGATCATAGTATATTATACAATCTAAAAGGCAAATTTATATTAAATAAAAAATCCAGCAGATTCATTTAAATACTTGCAGAAGATGCATATCTCCTATGCTAGACACGTAAACTATGCTATTTATAGATGGAATAATCTACGAAGTTGAGAAACAAATTTCTCAGTGATTAATTCCTTAAAAACTAAGTAATGAAAACTCACCCGTCTTCCCCGGGCCCCACAAACGTCACCTTAATGTGCATCATCCTGAGGCATGGATGTCCACTCGCTCACATATACAAACAACTTCGCTTTTGACCGCCACGGGTTAATTCGAATCGTCGTAAACACAGTCGAGCTTCAACTTGTTGCTCACCTTGCCCCTATTTTTCACTTGCTGCAGCGGAGAACGTAAAGGGGTGTTTCTGGCAGTTAGATCGGAATGCGTCGAAAATCAACAAGTTCGCCCCTGTTGGAAGGCTTCCTATTCGAAAAGGTGCGCAGCTTTTCGATGTGGAGGTAAAAGACTAGGAATTTAGCATAGCTCGCGGTTTAATCGCTTTCTTTATTTCATTCTCAGATCTTTTAATGGCTATGGCTGTCTTTCATTCACAAGCTGTCTTTCGCACAGGTAGTGCTATTTTAAAGAACAGAACGACTGCTCAGAAAGTATAGTTTCTTTAAGGGGACATAATACATTTCAAAATTTAAAATCCTCCTTTTTAACCGTCTTTTTAACCCTTTATATCCTGAATTAATTTACTATCAACTTTCTTCCTGCATTTTTGCATCATTAGATAAGTTTTAATAGAAAATAATCATAGAAAGAAAGAAAATTAATTTTATTGTATTTTAGTAGTTAATTTTGCAGCTGGTATTTTCTAGTACCAATATGTATTTTTGACTCTATAATAGAAAGAAAAACATTAAATTCTGAGTAAAACAAATGAAATGCTTAAATGCGAAGTATAGAAGTCTCTAAAAAATAATAGGCCGAACGCTAGCCGATTGGTTAGGGCACTGATCGTCGATACCGAAGTTCGTGGGTTAGAATCCCATTATGGCATGTATGTTCGCAGCCGTTCGGAATCGACTTTAAGCAGTAGGTCCCGGTCTCATTAGCCCTTGTGTGCAAAACAGTAGACCGCAATGCTCCAAACCAAACCAAACCAAAAAATAAAAGAACCAAATAACTGGTAATAAACCACTAAATTTACGCAGTTGAACAACACGTGCACAACTCTACAACAAAATGACCTTCGGATGCAGCACGCCAATTATAAAATCTCTACTATGCGAATAAAAGTGATTCCTGATGGGTGCTGTCATTTATTTTCTACTCTAGGATTTGCATCTTTCATGTCCTTGTGAGTACTGTCAGGAAAATATTTAGGAATATTATTTATTAAGAATATATAGGTGTTTGACTGAAGCAGTTATAAGTACCGTCAGAATAAAAAGGCTTAAATTCATCAGAAAATAAAAAGTTCTGTTTCTTTTAGAATAGATTTTTTTTACAGGTTCTGCAAGATATTCTAGTTAAAAATTTACTTATTTTTGTTATTTCAAATAATAATTATTTTGAATAGCAAAACATACACTAACATACAAGATAACTTTTGAAAAATGTTATTTAGAAACTAAATTCTTATATATTGAAGTAAAAATTTTCTTTACTATGTAAAAAATACTTAAGTATCTGACAATTTAAAATTGAAAAAATAAATAAAACTTATCAGAAATTGTAAAGTTTAAACAAAAGTCTATTTCATCATGCTATAAAACATTAAAGTAATGCTCCTATTTATAGAGTTGCACAGAATATAAAAAGATCATTAACTTTTAATTAAAAGTTAATTAATTTCTGAATTCACAAATTTAAAAAGCTATTTTGGGGAGGTTATTTAAGTGGATTTCTATTTTTTTCCACTTGGTGTATATACTTTTGTGTAATGCTTCATGTAACAAAACTTTTTATAGAGTTAGACCCCTATTGATAATCATGGAAAAATTCGATCTAAACAAAGTAAAGCATTTAATTTTACAATTAGTTAAAATTAGGTTGTTATAATGAAGATTTACTCGTATTTGCTAAAGACACTATATCTCCTTAAGTTTATCAAATTGAAACCAATTGATAAACAATTACTATCAATTGAATTTCTAAGCTTAATGTATGCTTTCACTTAATCCATTAAATCCTAGCGTTCCTTTTTCGAAAAATTAAAAAATGGACTAAAGAATTCTGACATTTTCTTGCCTTTTTTCCATTTTAATGAAAGTATATAACAACACTTTAATCTTAACTATCTCATTTAATCACAGGTCTCAGCAAAGTCGTTTGACGGTTAACCGCGATTAATCTCTGTGTAAACGAAGAATTGCATTCCACCATTGGTTGGCGCCATGGGTTAATTGCGGTTAGCCGTTAAACGACTTTGGTGAGACCAGCCCTTAATATTTTTCTTCTTAATTTTAATCTTAAACTTTTATCTTAACTATCGCATAATTTTAAAAAAACTACTAAAAGTTCCTATTTTTTTATTAAAGAAAATTGTATAAAAACTGACCTCTAGTTTAAAATAAATCTTTTATGTCCAATTGCATTATATATAGTCTCTTAATGTTCTTGTATGTAAAATAAGAAACAAAAATTCGGAATGTAAGAAAATGATCGTATTTAATCTACTTGGTGCATTACTTTTGAACACTCTAGCCTATAAATATCAGGTGAGAGAGAAATAGTATGCCAAACCTCGTAATATTAACGGAAGAGCTAAGAAAGAGGTTAAAAAAATTACGCAAATTCTTAAGCATTTGCTTATCATTTATAATTTATGTTGACATTGTATGTTTACGCGCCAACCAAAGGGGACTGAAGCCAAATGTGTGTTTCGGCTGGACAATAGATTTCCCATCCATCAGCCTAGGGTCTTAATGGTTTTCGTCGACAATCGGTCTTTTGAATGTACTGGATATAGGGATTGTTACGGGGAACGTTGTATCAACTGTCAAGAAAATTCAATAACATTATTTTGACCCGGCTGAGGAAGACCAAAGGAGGAGAGAAGATACAATCTCTCGGACAAAAATTTCCTGGTGAAGAAGGGAACGATGAAAATGAGAAGGATTTCAACACTCCATCGAGTAAGGTGTACTGTTTCTTGAAGCCCAACGGAGGTTGATTACATTGTATATCGAGTGAATTATTCACCGGGAAAAGATTATGCCCCGAAATTCTTTTTTGTTTTACTTTGAATAAATGTTAAGTTTGGGGTTGAATATAAAAGACCTCTTCTATGCTAATACTTCATAGCTCTACTTCTCACTGCCAGCTCTGGCTGCAGCAGCGTTGACTTGGGCTCCTACTTTGGAGGGTGTAAATCCTAAGATTGCCATTGGACGTTCTTCAAAAGAATTCTACTAGTTGAATTCCTTTACGAATTTGGATCCTAACTATGGCCCTGCTACAGTTTTTCGGATCTTGCCTACCTTACAGTCTTGAACTGTTTATATTTAGAGAAAAAAAATTTCATTTAGTTATTAGTTTGTCTCTCATCATATAACCTTAACTTGTTTTGATCTGAGAACCTTGTTGCATTTTAGCACTCGTGTATCTCTATTTGCCAATCATCTTATGCTTATAATTTTTCGTCTAAACTCAAGCAATTTCTCACGCGTTTCCTTCCCCACTCACATAAATATTCCTTTTAATGTTATTGCCAACAAAATACTCAGTAGATTGAAGCACTACCATTGACAGCAAACCCAGTACTAGAGGGCTTGACCCAGGGAGTAATGTTGCCAATTCATCATATGTGGCTCCTATACTTCATAGTAAGTAGAACCCAGTGTGTCATGTACACTGGCATGACAAAATTTTAAAAAAAAACTATTGACAACTCGAAGTTTTTAATTAAATATAAGAAACTCTGGACCTGAAAGGAACTACACCTGAGACGAAGGAGTTGTTACAAGTACGATTGTAAAATGTCATTTGGATTGAAATTTTAGGACATTTTGAACCTCGTAATAAATTTAATTTTTAAAGCAGATACATGAACTAAAATCACAACGAATAGCTTTATATATGATAGAACTTCTCTTCTCAGTTATGTGTTTCTATATTACAGCAAGTAAATCTCTCGTCAAGAGTATTTTTTCTTTTTTATACATGACATCCTTTGATGTTTGAAATTATATAACTCGTTACTAATGAGAACAAATGGTGCTATTCAAGTTATTATGAAGTTGTACAAATCGCATATTTTTATCTTTTACCCTAATGATCCCTAACAACATCTATTTAAGATATTCCTCAATATATAAGCAGCAGAAATGATTTTGGCCTTCATGTATTTACTTGCTACAGTAAACCCTTTATATCATGATATTGTGGAACTGGAAAAAAATGGTTACAAACTGGTTATCGTTACAGGCAGTTTCATCATTTGCGTATCCAACGTTTATGTGCTTAGTATGTATTTAATATCTTGGAGGATTTTACAGATATGATTTTACTTCATTTAAAACTTTTTAAATGTAAATATTTATGAAACAGTTACTAACCTGTGGGTGACTTTCTATTGAGTAAAAAAGGATTTCATTAAACAAATAAAAAGTTGTGAGAGAAGTCGTGGTGTTCACAACAGAATATTGTGTGATATTGATGAAGTTGCATAGAAATTTAATAATTATAATGCTTTCAAACTTGTTTTTGTGGTTCCTTTTCGTGAAGATTTTTTTACAGCATATAAATAAATACCATTAAGCACATTAATAAAAAATGAATAAAACACGTTATTTATAAAGAAATCAACAAATGTCTGTCAAAATAACAAGCAAATTTTTAAAAAATTCAACAGATGACAGTTTGCTACAAAAATGCCAACTCTGAATGAGTGCGAGGTAACATCTTCGAGTGATGAAAGTTATTTTGAACCACTAGTTCACAACAAAATACGTATACTTAACTACGATGAACAGTCTTAAGTGCGCATTTTGGAATTTATCTAAGTAAATAAGCTAGTTGAAAATGTTCTATTGTGTAAATTCAATTTTAACTTGGTCTAAAAACCAATTTCTAGCGACACCTGACGTTTCGGTTTATCTTAATTTTAAGTAGTTTTATGTGATGATTCCCATGTTGTGGAAGCGGTTAATTAAAAAGTAAAGAACCTATAACACAAAACAGCATGGCCAAAACAATATATTAGTTCATGATTAGATACTTTTTACAAAGCTAGTGTCATAAGGTCAGAGAAATAACATCCAAGAATCCCTTATATAATAATAGCCTAAGTTATCTGTCCGTCTGTCCTCGAATTTTTGAAGCCGTTGTACCTGGAATGGATAGAGGCAGCCATATTGTTTTCTTGATGAGTTAGGATTAGCAACGTTTCAAATCCACCCTTTCCCCCTTTTCTAGCATTTAATGCCACTATTTCAAGCCTTATTTCCTCCGTTTAAGGCAGGCGGTTAAATTTATCAATTTGTCATATAATTAATAGGTAAAAATAACATTTTTTTCTAGCATTATGAAGTCATTCGTTTAACCATCTCATTTAATCATTTCTTATTTTAAATTACTTAAATATCATCTGCATTATTTTCATACGTTTTATTACTGAATTTAGATATTACGTAAATAATTTTCTTTTATATTTGGGTTGAATAATAGATTAGGTACACATGTGATAAATTTAAATTTAATCATCGATTATTTTTTGTTGCATTGAAAATTTTATCACCGGTATTAACAACAAATTGTATCTACCTCCAGGGTGTAGTGGAAATGATAGTTTCATTCCTTTACTTCCATTAATTACTGTGAAAAAAAATGGTAAGAACTTAACGATAATTTCGACGTACCTGTAAGAAAACTTATTTATTAATATTATTTAGTTATTAATATTATTTATTAATATTATTTAGATAAATTATTTAGTTTGTACCAGTTTTTTCTCAGCCAAAAAGCAAACCATATTTTTCCAGCCTGATAGGGTACTCTACAATTCTAGAAATTTAAAAATTTGACTAATCCCGCCATATGACGGGTTATATACTAGTCGATTAAATAAATTTTTAATTTAAATTTTTAAAAATAGTGGAACTTGTCGGTGCTTAAGTTTTTTCTTATTGCATGCCCTTCCTTTTTCGGCAATATCTTGCAAATTGCTCCAAGAGGTCAAAAGTTCCAATGATATCGCTTCCTCGCTGAAGAGGGTGGATGTCAAACCCAGAACTGTCCAGCAACGGTCGGAGCAAGTTAGGACACTGAAAACTTTTTGACCACTAATAGCAGCGAAGGCGTTCACTGATGTAACTCTTTGTTACAGGTAGATAAACCTAACGTATAGACACGCAAGTAATAATTTACTAAATGAAAATGAAAAATCACAAAGAATCATCGGTCCTCGAGTAAAATTTTTAATACCCATTTGGACAAACCTATTTCTAAAAAAGAAACACAGTTCAAAATAACGTTAGAAAAAAAAATCCCGTGAGTATACCTTACAAAAGATTGTAAAATGCGTATACCGTTACCCATTTCGACTCAGGAGCATTTACATAGAATCAAAACTCGATGATATCGTACGGCAGGCATTTGTCTAATACAATAGTCACATTATGAGGAAAACAACTCGAATAAATCATATAACAGGGACACGTAAAAAGCCTTCATAAAAATAAATATCTTTCAAGTGGTAAGTGAAAAATAAAATTTCTTCGATTACGCCGCTCCAGCAGATGCGTTAAATTTCAACTTTAACCCCTTAACGTGCATGCTCGAGTTAACTCGAGCGCACTAAACTGGCCAAACTGCACACTCGAGATAATTCGAGCGGAGTTGTTTTTTATGTTGCTATAATTTTTCACACTCGAATGCAATCGAGAATTGAAAAGAACAATGTGAAAGCAAAAAAAAAACAATCGTTTTATTGATATTTATCATTTACATGGAATTGTAATTTATAACACTTACTTATTCAAGTGTAAAATATATAATTTTTTTCTAAATTCAACGTTCTAAATTGTGTTTTTATACTAAAAAATTGATCTTTTTGGCCCGGCCTTTTTAAAAAAAAAATGTGTATTAAGGGGTTAAACACGTATAATTCTCGGCTTGTCCACCCGAAATTACGGTACATGTTTACTATGTGGGATTTTTTATACGAACCCTATTAATCGCATAATTTTTTAATCGGTTGCAAACAATATGTTCCATAGCTACTTATGAACAGTAAGGATATTTTTAACGCGATCTTTTTACATTCCATGCACAAAAACAGGTTTGAGTGTGTTCGAAGTGGTATTTAATTAGTTTCAAATTAATTTTTTCTCCTTTCAGTGCAACATAGCTGAGAGAGGAGAGAAACTAAAAACCCGGCATTAATTACCGCGGCTCCACTCTGAGTCATACCTAGGCTATTTCATTCAAAATCCAAGCGGTCGCTTGGTCGTAAGATGCTGGAGAAAAAGGGAAATATGTCGGCAATTAAGAAGCTGAGAGTGCAGAGGAAGTTGAAGAGGGCAAGGACTTTCTTCGGCATTATCACGAGGGCCCAAGATGAATGGCTTGCACGGCGTGGAACCAGCGGAAGGAAGGTAAAACGTTACTCTCTCTCTTTACTCGACCTTGGGTTTTTATACAGTAGGTTAATAAATCACAAATCGTACACTTTTTTTCTTTTATTTCCTTTAGAGAAGTACTTCTTTTGGGTAATAGAATGAAGTAACTGAACAACTGGTTTTAAGATGGAACATATTTCTATAGAATAATTATCTCTACTCAACTGAACAGTTCTTATACTTTCTATCTTGAGTTTATATGAGTACTATCTTGAGTTTTAAGCATTCTGTTATGTCTGCAGATTACAAAGAAAATGGCCATCTGCAATATCATCTATTTTTAACTATATTATACACTACTAAATTGTAAATCAGTCTCATTTAAGTTTTCCTATTAATATACCTTTGATATTACCCTGTCAAGAATGACTCCTAGTCCCCGAACGACTCCCACGACAGACGATATACGAGCTCTATATTTTGTTTACATTTTTTAGGGAGAGAATGAACCGCCAGTGAGAGGGGAGTACGTTAATGATCGACGCCTGACGTACTTGTACGAGACTCTTTATCAATTTCCCTGTTTAAGAATCCTTGTTTATTTATTTTATTTTATTGTGTGCTTCTTTAGTGTGTGTTGGTAAATAAACGTTTGTCCTTGTAAAGACGGAAATCAATTTCGATACCATCTTACACCAGAAAACCTAAACCCTCCGCCATCCAGATGACATACACCTAGGATATTCTGCCATATTTCCCAGTTCCAATAGAGACAATCTATTAATTGAGTCTTGATGAGATCTTTAACTTTTAAATACCGTGAAATAATTTTATACCTTTTTACACTCGAAGAACCTCGATGTGGGATGAGAAAACTACGGCTCGTGGAACAGCTAAGTTACTATCCAGTTTACCGCAAATTTAAAATAATATAGTTTTACAATAAAAATTACAATCCCATATATAATAATAGCCTAAGTTATCTGTCCATCTGTCCTCGAATTTATGAAGCGGTTGGACCTGGAATGGATAAAGGCATCCATATTGGATTCTTGATGAGTTAGGGTTAGAAAAAATCAAAGCAAGTAAAGTTTGTTTTCTCCTAAACTATCAATCCGATTCTAAAACAAATTGGTATAAATATGCTTCATATCACAGCTAAAAATATTGTCTCTAAAATGTTCCAAATTCACCCCTTCCCCCTTTTCGAGCGTTTAATGCCATTATTTCAAGCCCTATTTTCGCCGATTAAGAGCAGGCGATGACTAAATTCATCAATTTATCACATTATAAGTTGAAGAAACTAACATTTTTTTCTAGCATTATGACGTCATTCTTTAACCCATCTCATTTAATCATTTCTTATTTTAAAGTATTTAAATATCCTCTGCATTATTTTCATACATTTTATCACTGAACTGAGATATTACGTAAATAATTTTCTTTTATATTTGGCTTAAATAATAGATTAGGTACATATGTGATAATTTTAAATTTAATTATCGATTATTTTTTGTTGCAATGAAAATTTATCATCGGTATTAACAACAAATTCTTTTCATAAAAATCTAGAAGTCTATTTCGCGGACTTATAAATATCTAGCGTCTAAGTTATATATCTTTAAAAATTAAGAAGTTTGTTGGTTTGTGTGTTTGTTTTTTATACATAACCACACGGTTTGCAATCGATTCGCTAAATTTTGGACATTCATATATATCGCCAAATAATCACTGTCAATATTAAAACCTCTCCTGTCCAACCTATCACGTAACACAAGATAAATTAAAGTTGGTAACTAGCATACAGTCAGTAAAGTTAAACAAATTATTGACCAAATAATTCTCCGCCAAAAAACAAACCAATTTTTTTTTGCCTCCTTCATAGGGTACTTTACAATTCTGGAAAATTAAAAATTTTACTGATCCCGACATATGACGGGTTATATGCTAGCAATGAAAATGATTATAACTAACATATAGCCCGTCATATGACGGGATCAGTAAAATCTTTAATTTTCCAAAATTGTAAAGTATGCTATGAGGCAGGTAAAAAAAATGGTTTGTTTTTTGGCTGAGAATTATCTTGCAACAAAAAATAATCGTTGATTCAATTTAAAATTATCACATATGTACCTAATCTATTATTTAAGCCAAATATAAAAGAAAATTATTGACGTAATATCTAGGTTCAATGATAAAACGTATGAAAATAAGGCATAATTTAAATAATTTAAAATAAGAAATGATTCAATGAGATGGCTAAAATAATGACGTCATAATGCCAGAAAAATGTTATTTTTACCTATTTATTATGGGACAAATTGATAAATTTAATCACCTGCTCTTAACCGGGGAAAATAGGAGTTGAAATAATTACCTTAAAAGTTCGAAAAGAGGGGAAGGGGTGGATTTCGAACGTTTTAAAGAAGGCAATATTTTTTCTGTGATATGAAGCATATTTATACCAATTTATTTTAGAATCAGATCTATAATTGAGGAAAAGATAAACATTACTCGCTATGAATTTTGCTAACTATGGATGCCTCTATCCATTCCAGGTCCAACCGCTTCATAAAATCGAGGACAGACGGACAGATAACTTAGGCTATTATTATATAGGGGATTAAAATGTTTAAGACTATTAAGACTATAATTAAAATGTTAAGACCCTTTCTACACTAATTTAGATATGAAATTAACATTGGTTTTATTTCAAAGTAAAAAACAGAGGTATGAGAGAACTATTTTTTCGTTAACTGAAAGAATACCTCTTTGAATTTTGAGGATGATTTGTAAATTTTTCACCCCTAAATCATCTACTTAAATTGATTTGAAGTTTCATACTCTTAAAGATAAGTAGAGCATAAAATATTTTTTTTGCAGTTTTTAAAATTTTAAATTATATTGAAATACTAAATAATCTTCTTTATTTATTTATTTATTTATGTCTGAAAATTATTTGTTCTTCTCTAACCTAGACCCTCATAAACTTGTTTCCGTGTAGAGTCACCAAAAATATACAATCGGTAAAGTTTAGAATTGTCTTACATAAATCTTCACCTTTTAGGTTAAGAAAGCATTTATCAACATAAAATTTGTTTAAATGCAAGTACTGGAGATCCGGACCCAGTAACCTAAACCGAAAGAGTACAAATCAATTAAGATTCCATCGAATAAAACTACAAACTGTATAAGATCAGAGTGACACATTCAAGTTACGAAGTAACAGAGACTAGTTTGCTCGAGCACATGGCTGAAGGCCATTTTATCTTTTCTCCATATGAAAATTATATTTAATTTTCATTCTGTGTTATTTTGTGTGTTTATGTCATCCATTAAATATTTTTGTTGTTTGCTTTTACCACACAGTGTCTTTCACCATCTCACGACAGAACAACTTTTTAGGGTAATTTTCTCTGTTTTATGAAGATCTGTAGTCAGTAACCTGAACATAAACTGAGATATCAATTTTTGTTTCAATCCAACTTTAACAAACCAACATTTTTTAGCATACAATAGCGTTCTTAGTTGTGAAAGTCAATTGTATAATTTAAGAAACTTTAAGATATTTTTTTAAATAAATAAATCATTGTTAAATACACTTTACAGTTATTTAGCGTGAGTGTTAAGCAATCTAGTTGTGGATATGTGCTCTAAATTTGAAAAACTTCAGTCATGTAAAAAGTTTTATAATTTAAATAAAAAATAAAACTGTTCTAAGATATATTACAATTCGAATTATTCAAAATAAAAGAGGGTTATATTTCAATTAAGCCATAATTACAGCAGCGTACCTCCAATCTTTCTTAAAAGTAATTCTTTACAAATTCAAAACTTTTTATGGAACACCTAGATTTATTAGGTTAGCTTAGCTCTTCTACGTGAATTAAAGACCTAAACCCGCGTCAACGGTCACGTGTTGAAAAAGCACCGGATCCAGTTCCTGATTCCTTTTCCGTGTAAATAATATGTGAAATAAGAGTGAATAAGAGTGAAAACTTTTCAAACTATTTTATTGTAGTTCAGGTTGATTTATGATAAGGCCTTTAATAAAATCGCAGCCAAACCCACTGTCATAAGTGCATTTTCCAATATGTTGATCACGCACTGACGCGTAATCGACAGAGAATGTGTTAATCGGTCGAAATTTTTTTGTTATTATGCTAGAAATTGAAGTATTAAGATACACATTTAACGTATGATAAGGCTTTTATCTTCCTTTGTCTCTACTTTGAAGAAGTAGCTCATTTATCACTATGAAATAACTTGTTTCAAATGTACCGAAGATAATTAAGCTAAGTATGACAAAATATATACTTGTTAAAACTACAATTCAGACAATTTTTTAGATCATCCAAAGAGCTTATAAAATTAAGTGAATGTGTAAAACCTAAATATTAGACCTTTTTTCAATAGAAATACCAAAACTATTGCACATAAAATCATGTTATATTTTTTATTTATTTCTCAATTTATTTTATAATAATAGCCAATTTGTTGTAACAACATACCCCTTTGTGAGACATATTCCATAACTCCTAATAATTTACATAACTTATTTTAATTGTTTACAACCGCTTTTAAATCCTGTATTATTTAAACTTAAAAATTAAAACATATTTTACATTCCGTATTACCAAAAAGCTTCTAATAGTTTAGCTTATAAAACTTTTATTGCACCTTCTAACCCCAGTCTCATATCAGGATACCGCAAATTTATTCATCAGATTTATTCATGATTTTTATTGAAAATTGTGTGTCACATAACAATTTTAAATTTCATTCATATTCAAGTATTTTTAAAACAACTCAAAGATTGAAATTATTCTTATTTAAAATTCATGTTTTGAATAATTTATAGTATAAACTTTTGTGTATGTTGAGAGGGGTGGGTGTAGATAAAATATCAGTTAATTACATGGCTGTAGAAATGCCTCGGTAAGGAAATTTAATTTGGTGCTGCCATCTATTTGTAGTATGTAAAACTAAAAGATTATAAGAATTTATAGTGATACCTCGTGTTTCGCGGTTAATGGGGACCAGAACCTTCCGCGAAAGCTGAAAAACCATGAAGATTTGAACCTAGGAATTTTCGTGTGTGCGGGTACTCGAATGTTTTAAATGTGTAAACAGTATTTATACTTTACACATTTAAGACAAAAATTACAAAAGTATACGTATGTACTTAAACTTATCAGTGCTAAATAATAAGGTTAATTACAAAACCTAATAGAGTAATAAACATTAATCAACATTGCTTTCTGACAGAGGCGAAGGGTCTTGTGTTGGTAGCGGAGGAGAGGCTCTCACTTGGCTCGTAGACGTTTTAGGTTTACTCGGAGACGCTGACTGTACAGTCAGGGGGCTTTATCTTGGAGAGAAACATGGTGATGGACAATTGTTGTCTGTTTTTCAGTTTCCTTCAAATTTTCCCTTTAAAAGGACATATCCCCGGCAAAGCGATTGCTGAACTCGGCAGATCGAACCATATTGCGTTAATGTCTTGTGTAAATTATTGCCATGTTGCTCAATAGTTACAGATTCTCCAGGGCAAGGCCACGCTTTTCAGATTGTTCTTTGTCTTCCTCTTCATTTTCTTCCTCACTTGCAGACTTTACCATCTCAAGAGCCCGTGGTATGTAGTCTGAATCAACTCATCTCCTTGTTTGACATGCAGGAATTCTTCTCTCTCGCGCATCAACATGAAACAACGCTCCTTTACGCAATGTGGCTGCGACATGGTTGTATTTTTTCATGACTAATTTGTAAAATCCCGCGAAGCACTAAAGCCGCAAAACATGAAGCGAGAAGTGGCAAAGGAACACTGTAGTCTTCCATGTAAAATTATTTTTAATTTTTACATTCCAAAATGTAATAAAATTTATATTTTACAAAGTATTTGATTGTATATTATCCGTTTCTAGATGATAGAAGCGATGTAAATATTTTCTGTTTTCGAACAACAAAAAATGGACTTTTTTTATATTTAGTCTTTAATACAACAAAATATTTTCAAACATACCAAGTATATAATCATACTTTTAAACAAATACTCAATTACTACTCACTTTTTAATGATCACTTCCACTGCGTTTCCAGATTGTGCTACTAGATGCCGGGCCTTCTCGAGTGACATTGCTTTGGTACTGCGACCTGCAATTTGCAGCACAGCATCCCCACGACTCATATAGTGACTGGAAATGGTTCCGCATTTTACCTACAAACACATATAAATAGAATCAGTAGGACACGGTACCTTTTCATCTCCGAAAAAGTAGATTTTAGAAGTATATATAATAATATAGAATATTTGGAACAGAATAAAACAAACGTCACTAAAATCAGATAAAAATTACACAAAATTTAAATGTTAACAGCATGAGACACGGTAACTCAGTTGCAAAGGCAGTGAATCGGAAGGTAATGGGTTCGGGGCTGGAGCCGGCCAAAGATCATCCATCTTCATAAAAGGCGGCTGAGGCACGTAAAGTAGGTTCATTGTCACAATGTCTAAATTCCCAAAAGACACCTCTGGATATGGTTAGCCAAACCTGGGTGTCTTCTGTGTCCCTGCTTTAAATTACGAGGATCCACTTTGTGTGTTTGTGTTACCCTAGAGCAGGGGTGACCAAGACGTCGACCGCGAAGACATTTTAGGTAGTCCGCGCGACCATCTATTGACAATTTATGACTTATGACATAGAATTAATGAATTATTTGAAAAAATGGGACATTTAATAAATACCACATCAGTCACGGTCGAAGAAGAAATTATTAAATTAAGAAAGATATATTTCTTAAATCCAGATCATCTAGCGATACTGATTTTTGGAAATTAATTTCTGAGGAAACGTTTCCAAATATTTACAAATTGATTTTGTATTTGAAATCACACTTTGGATCGACGTATCTTTGCGAATCTGCTTTTTAAACCATGAATTCCATAAAAACCAAACGTCGGTCGCGTTTAACAGATGAACATTTAATTTCGTGCTTACGCATTGCAATAAGCTCGTGCCAGCCACAATAAGATAAACTAGTCGCAGATATACAGTGCCAAATTTCAACTATACGAAGTGAATAGGATGGTCAATTTTTGATATATGAATACTTTGATTATTTTCGTCAGTAAATTTTTATTTTGTAAATATTAAGTTTTTTTTAGAAAAATTAGATAATTTACCATTTTTTCTTGTTACCGAAAATAAATATATAAACATGTACGTTACGTTAATTTAGCTCTCCCATTGGTAGACCGCCTTCGATTTTTTAAATGAGGAGTAGACCACGGATCCCAAAATTTTGGCTACCCCTGAGGTAGAGTATATTGTTACATTACCCATTTTATTCACTCGTGCTTTGATTCTGGTTTGTGTACACTGGTAAAGATGCTTACCCACTCACCTTCTTAACAGTATCATTAACAGAGTTGTAATTACGCATCAGCTAGTCTGAAAGAGCCTTGAAAACAGTGTTTACATTAGCAGTGATATCGCATGGTGAATTTCATGCTAGGCAATATTTGAGACTCATAAACTTAAATGTTTTCACAAACAGAAGGAATGACAATGTTTTAGTCAATTTAATATTTTCTAACAATTCAAATTTCAAAATGAAACGTTATATTTTCTAGCTAATTTATAACTGTTCAATTGAGCCACATTAAAGAGTATTTTTTAGACTCATCAAATTACCGTTGTATTTATATGTTATTAGGTTAGAGCTCCATTGAAAAACTGCGAAACATTTTAAAACTATTTTTTTTATCTGGTAACAGTTATAAAAATTTTTCTTCATATGAGTTCTATGTCAACATGTACCGGAAAACATGTTGTACTTTGAACGTACCGTGTTTGCAATGTTATCTGTTGAATTTCTTTTTCAAGAATTAAGTTTCATTTATAAATTTGCTTCTAAAGTGTAAGAATGAATAACAAACAGGAAAGATTTCTATCCCTTATATAATAATATAATAGTAAATTTTTATTTTGTAAATATTAAGTTTTTTTTAGAAAAATTAGATAATTTACCTTTTTTTTTGTTACGGAAAATAAATATATAAACATATACGTTACGTTAATTTAGATCTGCCATTGGTAGACCGCCTTCGAATTTTTAAATGTGGAGTAGACCACGGATCCCAAAAGTTTGGCTACCCCTGCCATAGAGAGTAATGTTAGCTACTTATATAGTGCTTATGTAATAAATTCAGCGGCAATAAAAGGGCAAGTACTTTCACTTTTGAAAATTTTTAAATAAAAAAAATGCCATAACAACCTGCTTGCTTTTCATCATTTGCTCAGATTCAATTATTTTTAACATTTTACAAAATTAAAATAAAAGTAATCCCCTATATAATAATAGCCTAAGTTATCTGCCCGTCTGTCCTCGAATTTATGAAGCGGTTGGACCTAGAATGGATAGGGACATCCATATTGGATTCTTGATGAGTTAGGGTTAGCAAAATTCAAAACAAGTTTTTAAAACGTTCAAAATCCACCCCTTCCCCTCTTTTTGGGCATTTAATGCCATTATTTCAAGCCCTTTTTTCCCCGGTTAAGAGTATTTAATCAATGTATCACATAATAAGTAGGTAAAAATAATTTTTTTTTCTAGCGTTATGACGTCATTCCTTTAACCATCTCATTTAATCATTTCTTATTTAAGCTATTTAAATAATGTCTACATTTATTTTCACACGTGTTATCACTGAACTTAGATATGACGTAAATAATTTTTTTTTATATTTGGCTTAATTAATAGATTAGGTATATATGTGATAATTTTAAATTTAATCATCGATTAATTTTTGTTGCAATGAATATTTTATCCACGCTATTAACAACGAATTATTTTCATAAAAGTCTAGAAGTCTATTTCACCGAACAATAAATATCTAGCGTTTAAGTTATATATCTTTGAAAATTATTCATTTGTATGTTTGTTTTTATACATAACTACACGGTTTGACTAAATGAATTCAATATGATTCTAATTGCATTCACAGTATCGGGACTTTAGAGAAGTATGAAAATAAAGAAATTATTGAGCATGTACCAGATAATTATGAGCCAAAAAATAAACCATTTTTTTACCTGCCTCATAGGGTACTTCACAATTCTAGAAAATTAAAAATTGTACTAATCCTGTCATATGACGGGCTATATGCTAGTGACATTAGAGTCATGAAGTTTTTCATAGATGCACCATATGATTCACTGGAATTGATTACAAATACTAATAAGTAACTCTTTAATGAGATTGATAATATTGAATTATTCAATGTATCTTTATCTCAAAACTACTTCTACTTGACTAATTTTATATTTAAACTAATTTCAGGGGGTGTAATGGATCAGTTGCATCTCTTATGCATGAAGCTTACTGAAAAAGACTGTGACAGGCCTACAAAAGTGCCAAAATTATTTAATATAGCATGGGAAAGATCGGTGCACATTCACTGAAAGTAGATATAAGGCTGAAATAATTGCCTGAAAAAAATACTAAATAAAATATTAGAAATCGTTTCATAATTACATATATTAATTCATATCTACAGACTTAAAGTCACCTTGTACACGAGAAAACATTTTGTATTACTAACACCATCTAAATTTTCGGGAAAACTAGCTTCCTGGTGAAATAACAATTAAACCCTACTTATGCTACAATCTCCAACGAAATAATAGGGAATACGAAACTAATTACTTTTTAATTATTTTCATTACGTTTGCGAAATGGAAACATAGAATTACTCATTCCTTGATGGGTAATTAAGTTTATCAGCATTCCCTTGAGCTTCACATGTTCTCTGACTCCACTTTTTTCTTTGTGGTTATTGACAATATACAAACGTCATGGCCGCTTTTATTAATACCTATTGAAACTTTTGAGGAATTCGTACTAATATTAACATCAAACACTGATTCGTATATTTCGAAATAGTTGAAAATATTAAATTATCCTTTAGTTTACATAATATTGTTATCTTAATACACAATATTGGATTCTTGATGAGTTAGGGTTAGCAAAATTCAAGGCGAGTAGAGTTTATCTTTTCCTAAACTATCGATCCAATTCTAAAATAAAATGCTATAAGTATGTTTCATATTACAGCAAAAAATATTGTCTCTTTAAAACGTTCAGAATCCACCCCTTCCCCTTTTTCAAGCATTTAATGCCATTATTTCAAGCCCTATTTTCCCCGGTTAGGAACAAACTATTAAATTTATCAATTTATCCCATAATAAATTGGTAACACTATTTCTAGTATTATGACGTCCTTCATTTAACCATCCCGTTTAATCATTTCTTATTTTAAATTATTTAAATATCGTCTGCATTATTTTCATACGTTTTATCACTAAAATTAGGTATTACGTAAATACTTTTCTTTTATATTTGTCTTAGATAATAGATTAGGTACATATGTGATAGTTTAAAATTTAATCCTCGATTATTTTTTGTTTCAAGATTATTCTCAGCCAAAAAACAAACCATTTTTTTACCTGCCTCATAGGCTACTTTACAATTCTGAAAAATTAAAAATTTTATTGATCTCGTCATATGATGGGCTATATGCTAGTTAACTATTGCTAATTTAAACTAAAACTTTTATATGCATATGATTTTTTCCTTTAATAAAATAAATATAACCACTGCAAAACTTACAGTGAAAATTTATATTTCTATACAATCGTAAAACGTTAAAAAAGAAAAGAATAAACGAAACTGTTAAAATAAATTTTATTTATATAATGTTTTAAATTCTTTCTTACAAACAAAAGAAATTAATAACTGTTAATTTCTTTTGTTCTTCGTTTCTAAGATATTAAATAACTATTTTAATTTTCAAGATCAAATACCGAGCTTAATTAAAAATCGCCTAAAAAGCGGGTTTATGTTACATATTTTCCTTATAATGATGTTTATAAATAGGAAAATCGCAGATACAAAGTGATAAATTAACTGTCATTTATGACAGCTGGCGTGTTCTATGCTACGATTCTCGGGGAATCCTTAATATCCGAACGAGGCCTTCGAAAATAATTGGATGTATAAAACGCAAATAAATGGCACAAAACGTGCCTTGAAAGGCTTGTGTCTTATTCTCACGATGAAAAGAGGAAAACTGATATCTCAGATGAAACGAGATAAGAGCGCTGAATTCGGAAAGAGTCATTTCGCCGGACTCTGTAACCTCCTAATTATTTCGTGTTTGTTTTTCTCGACTTTTTTTCCATGACGGGCGTGGGTTTTAGAAGGATAATTGTAAAGGGAAACTTGAAGTTAATGAATGCTGTGTGTGATCCGACTTTACCTACAAATGAGAAAAGAAAGAGGGGATCAAATGTCTGCTAGGCTACAGAATCGTAATCGTTTCAGCAAACACCCACACAGTTTTTAAAATCTTAGGAAATGTCTGTCGGATATAGAAAAGAGAGGTAAATAAATAAGTTAAATAATTTTATTTTATACAGAGGCTGTTTGAACATTTTTTAAACATTTTTTTGGTTAGAGGTATTAAGAAATCGTTTGTTGTAAAATATGTAACTGCAATTGCCGTTTTTTACCGCTTGCCTGATTATCCCGAGTTATCTCGAGTTCATATATATATTGCAGTTAATTATTATTCCGAGAAAACTCGGGCAAAGCAGAATTTGTGAATATGCTTTGTTTTATCACAGATTTACTTGCCCTGGAGGAAACGAAAGGAAATACTCAGCTTTGATTGACAGTTTGCTAAGTTTTGTTGGTTTTGCAGTTCTTTTGGCGGGACTGGTCACGTGTTTTCCCCATTGTATAGTATACGTCAGCTTGGGGATTAGTAGCGTATAAAGAAGTATAGTTGCGAAAAATCATAATGACGAGTTTTCTGCCACATCAGGAAGACCCAGCATTAGTCCTTCACTACTCAGGTTAACTTTATGGCATTTTCCAGATGTTATTCCTGCTAATGCAAAAAAAATCTAATCCAACGAGACAGTGTACTCTGTGTTCCCGTAATAGAATGTCAGGTATCACTTTGTGTTATCCCTTATTTCAAAAACTATCATACAAAGACTAATATTCAACTTTTTTTTCATTAGTCGAGATAACTCGGGGTAGTAAACTAATATTAAAACTAAGTGCTTTTACACCTGTAAAAATTAAAAATTCATCTTAAAACCTACATATTGTTTTTTTTTTGTTTCCTCGTATTTAATAATAAATAAAAAATGTGATGATTTTTTGCAATTTTTTTTCAAAACAAATTATAAGGGAAGCGGTTAAAAGTCAAAATTATCGTCTCCAGCTTGAGAGCTTTGTTTTTATTCAAAATGGCGTTTTAAACGAAGCACTGGTTCGAAGTCTATATTTATGTTCTTTTCGAAGAGAAGTATTTATATTCCATTATCCAAAAAGGATGTGAGAGTCATGGTTTTGGGATATCTAAAGCGTCGATAGGTAATACCGTCAAAAAGAAAGGAAAAAACGTCAAATTGGAGCCTCAAGTGGGACAAAAATCCCAAACAAGTATCGAAGGAAAACAACGAACATCTTCGACTATCTCAAAGGTACGTTTTTAAATGTTAAAAGAAAATCCTCTTAGTCAAAGGATAGTTGAAAAATCATTAAAATGCTCTGTATCCACTGTAAACAAAATGATAAACATTGATTTAAATCTTAAGAATCTTAAAAAAAAAAAAAAACGCAATGCGCATCGTCTTTCTCTAAAGCATATCGCTGAATGCAGGACACGTTGCAGAATTTTCTATAAGAAACATTTATCCAAATAAAAATAGAAAAAATTGTCACAGTAGATGAATCATGGGTGTATTTAAATGATTGCAACAAAACAAAAGCCATTTATTATCAGAAAAGGGCAAAAATATATTTAAGGACATGGTTCAAAGTATCGAAAGAAAATTTTTCTAATGAATTCGTGATTGTAGCTGGTTTTTCATATAATGGCATGTTAAAAATAAAGAGAGTTAAAAAATGTCAAGAATAATTCCAAATACTATCAGGAGCATTTTAAAGCCAATTTTTCTGAATGAAATACCATCGCTTTACCCGCAGTGCCATCAATCTGTGGAACTCCATCAAGATAAAGCTAGCAGTCACACATCAAAATCCACTGTAAATTACCTAAAAGAAATTGAATAAAAAACCTGTATCAAGGCCATACCCTTCACTGATATCCCTACTAAATCTCCCGATGTATCTCCTTTGGATTGTTGTGTTTTAGGACTTAAAATCTGCATTATCCAAACGTGGTCCCACAACCCTTACAGGACTCTGGAATACTGTTCAGGAAGAATGAGGGTAGAATACCTCTTCTGACACTTCAAAAGGTATTATCCCAGAAATTACGGTGTCACAAGATAGTTCAAAATAAGCTATCAAATAGAACATTTCAAACACAAGAATTCTATGTAATTTAGTTTTGTGACTACAATATACATCGTCTAAACAATGTGTGAACATCCTCTGTAGATCGTTGTTTTCATTGGGTCAGATAGAACCAAAATCATGAATTACGATTATAAATTGTGGTTCTCCTAATGATATAGTTGGGGGTGAAAATCTATATTATCCATCTGGTTACTTTATTGTTGTTTCTGATGCCACTTTGTCATACCGAGTACGATTGAGCCATGTTACTCGTATTAAGGCAAAGAGGTGTGCCTTAAGTTTTAACGATGAACTGAAGGGTGAAAGTACGACTTTTTACTGAAGTGGGTCCTCGTAATTTTGAAGCAGAGGCCAAGCAGAAGACCTATAGACTTGGCTTGCCACCCCCAGAGATTGAGAACTTGGAAGACATTGTGACTACGAACATATTTAACCCACACCAGTCAACTTTAACGAACACGGTGAATCTTAGGTGGTCTTCGGGCTGCGAACCCGCAACTGCACAGTTACGAGAGAGTTGCCTTTACCAACTTTACTACAGTGTCTCATAATCTGCTTACTTTGAACTCTTAATTTAAGTGATAGGAAAAAAATAGTTTAATATAACTTTCGAAAGTATTTTACGTGCATTTTTATACATATAAACCTCATAAGTGGCTTCAAATTGGATTACATTCTCGATAGCAGTTGGCAGCACAAAATCGAAAAGTATTACATTTTTTAAAAAAGTGAATACATAAAATTTTTTTGGGTTGTATTTCATTTTTTTCACTTTTATTAATTAATAATTCATTAATCATTAGCTACCGTCGACGCACATTGCGAGATAAAACTATCTTCAGGTGTTCACTTGAATTAATTTTTAACTAGCTGACTATTTGCTAAATCATCCTGCCAGCACGCTCCAGAAAGCTACTAAGAAAAGAGCAGATCAATTATAAATTCAGGGGGTGAAATTTCTTAAGGAAGAAGTATGCGAGACAGGACAATACCAGTTCAAATATAATTTACAACAACATAAAATATAACTATAAAATTAATCCTCTAAATGTAGTTTGTTTAGTTTAATGTTTTCAAAATGTTAATGGGTTTGCAACACTCCAGCCAGTCAAATATCTAATGAAGCTCCTTCAGTTTTCCGTAATAAGATCATGTTGAACATTTTTTTTTATATGAACTGGAATATTATTTTAAGTATTGCAATTTATAAAATGAGTTTATCTTCGATTTTCACTAATTGAGCAAGATGGTTATGCAGTCCTTTTCTTTCCTAAGCGATATTCGATTTTGTTTATTCACTAGCATATAGTCTGTCATATGACGGGATCAGTAAAAATTTTAATTTTCAAGAATTGTTAAGTACTCTATGAGGCAGGTGTAAAAATGGTTCATTTTTTGGCTGAGAATTATCTGCTACACGGTCAATAATTTGTTTATCTTCATACTCTTCTAAAGTCTCCCGATACTGTGAATGCAGTTTAGAATCATGTCGAATTCATTTAGAAAGTTTTTTTTTAGCTACGTCGAAATTCATTTAGAAAGATAATTCAAATTTTTCTAAGCTACGTCGAAGTTATCGTTAAGTTCTTCCTAATTTTTTTTCTTTTTGCCACAGTAATTATTGGAAGTAAAAGAATGAAGCTATCATTTCCACTGCACCCACCCTGGAGATAGATAGAATTTGTTAATACTGGTGATAAAGTTTTTATTGCAACAAAAATTAATCGATGATTAAATTTAAAAGTATCCCATATGTACCTAATCTATTATTTAAGCCAGATATAAAAGAAAATTATTTGCATAATACCAAAGTTCAGTGATAAAACATATAAAAACAATGCAGAAGCTATTTAAATTATTTAAAATAAGAAATGATTAAATGAGATGGTTAAAGGGATGACGTCCCAATGCTAGAAAAAAATGTTATTTTTACCTATTTAACATGCGATAAATTGATAAATTTAATCGCCTGCTCATAACCGGGGAAAATAGGGTTTGAAATAATTGCATTAAAGGCTCAAAAAGCAGTGGATTTCGAACGTTTTAAAGACAACAATATTTTTCTCTGTGATATAAAGCCTATTTATGCCTATTTATTTTAGAACTGGATTAATAGTTTAGGAGAAGAATTTTGCTAACCCTTACTCATCAAGAATCCAATATGGATGTCTCTATCCATTCCAAGTCCAACCGCTCCATAAAATTGAGGACAGATGGACAGATAACTTGAGCTATTATTATATATGAGATTTATTTTGTGTGTGTACAGTAAATTTTCAGGTAAAGATAATGATTTCATTCCATTCTGATAAAATGATTAGGTTTAGTACATGATGGTCAATTTTGTTTACTGTAAACGGGGTAATAAGGCCCGGACCTATGACTCTACTTATGAAACGAAGAAAAATAATCAAAATTACAAGAATAACGTTGCCTTACGTTAAAAAACAGTTAAAAATAAATGTGCGAAAAAAGTGCTAAATAAGATTATTTATAAAAGTGAATTTTATAACTTCAAAATGGCCTACTCTCATTAAATATTCAGACTAAACACCTCTCTAATTAAAAATTTTGACAAGTTGAATGATTTACGAAAGTAGTAATAACGTGTTCTTATACATATTTAAAGTAATTTAGGCGAAGCGTAGACAAAGAACCACCCAAACCTAGATTAACTGCTGACTCATCAAGAACAGTGTTACTTTTATTATCATCAAATTTCCAAGTGCTTTGAATATTCTTTTAAATGTGACAAAATATTACTCAAAACGTATGGATTTCTTTACAATAAAGTATGAGGATAGAGTTTTTCGTTTAATAATTTAGATATTTAAAAGAGTAAAAAAATAGTGAAACATATATTAGCCAATTATAAGAAAACTTAACAGTTTATTATAGTATTGAATAATCCTACACGTAAAGTGCCATACTACAAGGTTTCAGTTGACAGTATGGAATATTCTTTTTAGCAATAAAAAACAGTTTACTATAGTAATGAATAACCATACACGTAAAGTGCCATACTACAAGGTTTCAGTTGACAGTAAGGCATATTCTTTTTATCAATAAAAAACAATTCACTATAGTAATGAATAACCATACACATAAATTGCCATACTACAAGGTTTCAGCTGACAGTATGGTATATTCTTTTTATCAATGAAAAACAGTTTACTATAGTAATGAATAACTATACACGTAAAGTGCCATACTACAAGTTTTCAGTTGACAAGTATGGCATATACTTTTTAGCAATAAAAAACAGTTTACTATGATAATGATAAATATGCACGTAAAGTGCCATACTACCAGGTTTCAGTTGATAGTATGGCATATTCTTTTTATCAATAAAAAACAGTTTACTATGATAAAGAATAACCCTACACGTAAAGTGCCATATTACCAGGTTTCAATTGACAGTATGGCATATATTTTTTATACATAAAAACTGTTTACTAAAGTAATGAAAACCATACAAGTAAAATGCCATACTACAAGGTTTCAATTGATAGTATGGCAATCTTTTTATTAATAAAAAAAACAGTTTACTGTAGTAATGAATAACTATACACGTAAAGTGCCATACTACAAGTTTTCAGTTGGCAGTATGGCATATTCTTTTTATCAATAAAAAACAGTTTACTATAGTAATGAATAACCATACACGTAAAGTGCCATACTACAAGGTTTTAGTTGACTAGTATGACATTCTTTTGATCAAAAAATAAAAGTTTATCAGTAAAAAACAGTTTACTACAGAAATGAATAGTATAGGAAATTCCTGTACTCTAATCCAGAGGAGGCCAAATGGTGACCCGTGGTTAAACTCAAATTTATTATTGAAAATATCACATTTATTATAGTAAAACAACATTATTCGATTGATTCATCAATTATTTTTATAGATGACATGTATATAAGTATTATGTCTACTGTCCTCCCCCATTGCCTGTTTTAATGCCCTCATTTGTCTCAGGACTCGCTGCCATGCCCATGAAAAGCTTCAGTGCCCAATGGAGGTCTGTACCACCTCCGTTGGGAACCTGTGAATCGTATGAACAAAAGAAACTGTCCGACAATTAATTTAAATATATCAGGAATCTAAATGTACCCATCTGTCCTCTGTAACTCCGACACTGAGGACAACTAGCAATAATCTCTATCTTTAGAATGTTGTGAGTATGTCCATTATCAAAAAGCGAATGATTAGATGAGAATTCCTGTGTAGACCTCTAATATGTGAGACATCTCTATACTAAAAAGTGAAACATTGACGAGGCATGTAAAACTAACATCGGAGAAAAAGAGTATTGTAAAGAAGCGATCTAATATACTTCTAATTAATTCGAGAAATACTGCAGACAAGGAAAGTCAACCATTTTTTTAATCTCTAAGTATAAATCAAAACAAAAAAAATTTTAAAGTACATAAATTTTACTTCAGTATAAATTTTGTGAATTATAACAAATTATTTTCTAAATTTAGAATGCCTCATCCCAAAACAGTTTTCAAATAGATACGGTTTTACAAAATTTTCATGTTTTGTAAGCATTGCAAATGCCTATAGAATCTACACAACCCTTTATACCTAACTACTATTTTCAAAACATTCGAGGACATAAATCTTTAATTACGAGTCAACCGCAAAGATTCCCCTTATCTGCTCCTCTCCAGACTCCATAGAACCGACCGTATAATGAAAACAAATCTTCACTATAATTAAGAGAGTGTTTAAGAGGATAAATGAAGTTCCTATGGTAATAACGATTGATTAAAATCACGAAACCTGGGAATTCTTGGAACAAACTTCAAATTTATCACAGAAATTATTGGTTACAGACGACTATAAAAAATTACAAACCACTGCTATATTTACAAATAATATAGGAACTAATTCAGTACTAAGTCAATTCAGATTTACTTTTTTACTGATTATCCTAAGGCTAATTTTCACTTCTAGGTACTCGTTTTGAAAGAAAATCTAGCATCATTTACTAAAATCAGTCAACCCCAGCATCTATAGGCGCCAAAGATTCTGCGGTTATGCAATTTACAGATCTAAACAACTGATTCTTCCTAACATTATCTCTTACTCTCGTTTATCATGCGTAATCAAAAGAAGCGTATAGAGAGATTTAAAGTTTTCGTATTTCTGGAAAGCAAATAAACGAGTGTGATTTGTTACGGATAGTTAAAGTTTAAAGAAAAAATATCTTACAGCACACTAGAGCAAAAATTTTAATCATAATGTTTCCTTGAACTTTAAAATCTTGTTGATAGAAATAACAAATCCGGCGTTTTCAAAATATGTATTCCATGAAATAAATCTCTTTGTACTCCATTTTATTTTATTCTACAAAGAGTTAAATTAATAAAGATTGTTTAAGATTCAGTTATGTTGTTACTGAATTCTAATTTTTTTAATATTAAGATTTTTAATACAAAAATTTTTTGTAATATATAAAATATATTTTTTTTAATTTTTATCAAATTTATCAACATTTTAGCTTAAGTTACTTTCAATTACGTACTTTAAAAGTCCTACTTTAAAAGGTACAGTTCATTAGAATTAAAATGCCAACAAAAAATTTATATCATCCTCTACGCTTTAAATATCAATAAATCCAAGTTATAACTTTAGACATTTTCAAGGTAAAATGCCGCTAACCACAGGATGTAAAAAATGCACATTGTTTTCAGGATTTAAATTACAAAAGATTTCATAAAACACTGGTGCTTTAAAACATTACGAAATGAATTTGAATTCAAAGTTTTATCAAAATATATAAATGGCATTCAAGAAATAACCAATTAAATTCGTCTTGCATTCCATCTAATGGTGGAATATAATCTACGATTGTTTCGAAACTGAATATTAAGATGTTAAGTTAGGAAAAAATCACTGTCAGACATCTTACATGTTTCTATCCCATTCACAATGCATGAATTTGATCTTAGTAACCTCAAATGTATTAGCAAATCTTCTTAAAGCAAAATAAAAGTAGTTGTATATTTCAAATGTATTTGAAGTGGTTTAAAGAAAGTGAAACATTTAGTAAAGTCATATCAACTGTTTATTGTTTATAACATTAATATTATTTTAAGGGAAAAGGAAGTTTTATCTTTCATTTGATTTAAGTGTTTGGGATTAAGTAAGCAATAATAACCCTTTGCACTCCTTTGTCGCCATAACCACCACAATATATTTTACTTTTGCACTTGTATGTCGCCATCTTATGATTCGCCACATGTAAATAGTCCTGTTATCTATTACTTATTTTCTGCTAATTAATATTCAATGTGTACCTCGGAACTTGAACAGGATCTTTATTCGAAAATTACAATCATTTTTTTGCTTATGTTTAGAAAAAGATATTTTTCGATGTACGTATTAGGTAGTTAGACATAGTTTTGCTAGGATTATTTTGTATTGTTAGGTTTTAAATTAATTTAGATTTGCATTGTTTAGTGATTTCCTTTTCCCTGGGAAATTTTGCGATTTAATATGTTTTTATATCTTTTTGCATGTTACTGATATACATCTAATAAACGTTGCGAGTTTGAAGATAATATTGGAACATGTGTCATGGTGGTGGTGCAGTTACTATACCTACCTTGTTCTAAATGTTAGTTACTAAAACACATTGAAACTCATGTCGTATAGCATTTTTTCTATTTATTATGGAAGCAGTTTATTTTATTGATTTATTGATTTTTTCAAAATATAAAAACTTATGGATTTTAACCTTTCCTAGTTAAAAAGATTTTGTATATCTTCTATTAACAAATAATTTATTCCTATTAAATGTACACGTTGAGATGTAATATGTTAGCATAAAAGGCTTTCTTGATCGAATACGAAATATAATTCGTAGTTCACAAACAACTTGTTTAAATATTTTTACGGTTGCAATATAACTACAGTGGACTTCGCTTAATGTGATCAGTTTGGGACACCGGGATTTCGATAACAATAACCGATTGATAACAATAAACGATAAGCAAAATTAGATAAATTATCCCCCCCCTTTTTTTAATTCCACGTACAAAATTTCAAATTTTTCTGTGAAAAAATATAATTCTAAATCATAAGGTAGGACGAGTGACGACAATTCCTCGCCAACTTATTTAATATCGTTCGTCTCTGTCTTTGTATTCATAAATCCTTAATCTTTAACATGTTTATTATGAAAAATGTCTTTACAGTAGAACGCGCATTTTTTTAGTTGAAAAGACGGTCTTTTTTAAATATTTTGCAAATTCTTAACCAATATCAAATGTTATTTTTCAAAGAAGTCGTCCTTCTCCTCAATAGACTTTGAGACGAGGGATGAATATTTTTATACCTTATTCATAAGTATTCCATCGCTTTTCTAGTCCTTTGTTTAAAGGCAATCGGGATCTTTTCCTCGCTGGATGTGTAGGGATGGGAATAATCACAATACAAACACCCTCCATTCAACATTCCATTTTTTTTTTATTTTGTATCGACTCCCTTAGGTTTATAACCTTTCACTATTGTGGTCATATTTTATGAAATAGGCTCCGCTTAATGTCATCAGTTTTGGGCACCGTGATTTTTTAACACAGATTGATTTGTACCTAAACAACTACTAACAATAAAATGGAAAATCTTTAATTTTCTGTACTATCCTTTAAATTGTTATATATTTAATTATCCATCTAAATCATATAAATGATTTTTTGTTTTAATAAATCATATTTCGCTTTCTATAAACATTGTTTTATACGCTTTCATTTGTTCTAATATCTACAATCTTAAAGTCATAAGTTTTAACGTTTTAATATTTCTCTCCTTTTTCAACTACCATCATACAATGGATTAATAGAAGTACATTACCTTTAAAACATAAGTTGTACACATAAAAAAGACCATCTTCCTTTACAAAATTTATAACTACAAACAACAACTAATAAAATAATCGTTTTAAACAAATATCCTTTTTGTTTCATTAGAAAGCTTAGAAACACTAAGATCAATGTCTTTTACATAATAGTTCATTTTTTTGGTTTTTTATAACTCATCTTCAAGTATTGATTTTATTATTTCATTTTTAACTCAATTTATTTTTTCTTTTTAGTACTAAAACTTATAGTTCCTTTTCATTTTTTCATTTTTAAAAAAAACAAGCTTTTTATAAGTTTCATTTTAAATTAAAGTTTCCTGTATTATTTTCATAGTTATAAAATGAAACTGTTATATTTTATGTATATTGCAGAAAATATGTTTCTGATTAAATCTATAATGGTTTCTATCTTCTAGTATTCATCAGATGCGGAAGAGAAAGAAGAAAGAAAAATGATGAATTTCTTATTTCATAAAGTAAGGGAACACATGATATATTTACAAATATGATGCAAAAAATTACGTATTACTTTTATGTAGATATTTTATTAACATGAACTTATCTTAAAGAATGATGAAAATATTTAAAAAAAGTGAAAGTCTTTTAGTATTCATCAGATGCGGCAGAGAAACAAAAAAGAAAGTGAAATAAATATGAATTTCTTTATTGCAGATAGAAAGTAATGGAACACATGATATATTTACAATATATGATGACTTACAAAAATTACGTATTACTTTATATTTATGTAACATTTCAAAACTTATCTTAAAGAATGGTCGACATTATTTTAAAAAAAGATGAAAGTACCCTTTTTTCAGACATCGGGTTTAAGTCAAAAGAAGAAACGAAAAACTGTTACCCTGCGGTAAAATGGGAAAAAAGTGAAATTCGATAATCCAACAGAATTGGAAAAATAGGTACCAATATTGCATAAAATTTATAATGTCATAATATTTATCAATTGTATATTATTTAAAGATAACAAAACTGTTAATATTAAAAAGATGTTACAGTGGATTTCGTTAATGTGATAGCTGTTAATGTTATCAATCTCTTATAATTATCGAAATCACTTGGTTCAGATTTCCTCTATTCATTTGTATGTTAAAATGATCGCTTTATGTGATAGTTACATCGGTTAATGTTATCAGTTTTCGAACCTCATTTTAACTGGCAAAGGAATATTCATAATGTATTCAGAAGGAACCCATTCTTTTCTTTCCCTTCGCTGTACTTTGAATTTCTGAGAATTCTTCCTCTTCCACCTAGGGAAATAGGGAATGAACAAAGGAATAGGTGTTTACACGTTCCTGGAATTTATCAGAAATACGCACACCCTGCTGGTGGTCAATGATTGTCAGATAAGCAGAAGACCACACATTCTTATTGGAACTGAGAAGGAGCGTATTCACATTTCTTCCCTTGCTCGCTTACATGCAGCTTGTCGAGATGGAGGTCAGAAAGCGAAATAATTTAACATTAAAACAAAAGATCGAAATTTTAAATCATTATGATAGGTTAATGGAACTAATGAGTCAGATGGAGAATCTCTTAATATTGAGCCACCTCCTACAATTGCTGAAATGAGAAATGCATTGAAAGTGTTGAAACGTGGAGTACAACACCGCTCCGGTGACTTTAAAAACCTTAGGATTATAAACAATTTTTCAATGAGGTTCTTAGAAAAACTGTAGACAGTCAACAATTGATAGATTTTTTTTTTATTTTGTATACAATTCTTATGTTTTGAAGGGTAATATACAGTACATAAATATAAGCCGAATTTTTTCATTTTATTTTGAAATTTAGTATAAATGAATTAAAGGGGAGGTAAATTTATCTAATTTCGTTTATTGTTATCAATCGGTTATTGTTATCAAAATCACGGTGTCCCAAACTGATCATATTAAAGCGAGTTCACTGTGTGATTATAAGACTATTTTCATGAGCTTTTAAAATATGTAAATAATAAACCAGTAACACGCCAAAATTCCAATGATGAAACATAGCTAAACACAACCTCAAAAATATTTTTCGCCTAATTTTAAAACTTTATTGTATTTATATACTCTTAATATAATAACCAAATTTCAAGTCATTAGGACTATTCTTTCTTAATTCGGCGGTTAAATGGTTAAAATTAATCTGGTGAAAAATCTGTTTTTAATATCTTATTCATTACTAAGGACACTTTTTTTTCCTTTTGGTAGCTCACATTAGTATTTAAAAAAACAGCGTGTTTTCTCAGAATCTTCATACGTTTAGGACCACTGGTTCAGTGGTTTCGATTTTCAATGGCCATCTGCTGATCACTAATGAAAGTATGGAGTTCAGTTTTTAAAAAAAAATCCGTCAAAATGAATATGAAAATCACGGCAACATACATAACACTAAAAGCTTTGCTTCGGATGTTAAGCATATCTTCAGACGCCCATAAGTTGTCTGAACGATTATCGTCTACAAATGATGGAAATAAAACAACTGGAACGACCTCTAAGGAGGCACAATGTTTGATACTGTCTCGTCCTTTGCTAATGAGGAAGTCAAATTTTGCTTTTGCCTGTCATGTTTATTGGTTTCAGTTCACTCCTCTGACTGAACTGGACTGAAAGTAAAAGGCTTCGAGAGATATTAAGACGGAATAATTAAGAGTACTCCTTCTTAAATTGAAAACAATTTTTCAGTGCCTTTATGGACAACATTTGGATTTTCGATAGACTGGAAAATAGCTATTCAAAAAATAATTTAAACATAACATCAAAAATTATTTTTCATAACAGTTTCGTTTAATCATGCTATTTAAAAATCAAAAGTATGCATATTTTGTGGTTTTCTGTCCACTGAGAAATTTGACAAAATACGAAATTAATATAATGGAAAGGGATAAAATTCAATTAATAACATTGTTTAGTAAAATTGAATTTCCGCAGAGAGAAGATGCGTGAAGGCCAGCATACTGTATCCTTTGAAGAAATAAATTATTTGAGGGCAGCCTTACATTTAAAGTAAGAGGGTAAGCATCAATCTCACGACTTCATATAGATCGCCACGTTATCCCAAGTCTACCGCATAATCCTATTTCTTCATTTTTTGTTATAACAGAAGAAAATAACCAGTTTTAAAAAGTAACTGGCAATTCAGTTATGGTAAACTAATCAGTTTATTATTTGTTCAAGATACTGATCTAAGTGGGATTTAAGCTATTGAATATCTTTTATGTGCCTTTTAAACTACTTTCTCTCGGTTTAGTTTAATTCGGGCACTAAGATCTGCATTTTACTACACGAGAACTAATAACACCGGGATCTTAAAGCGTATGTACAATATCTACAGATATTCAGGCCAGCAATAGGATTCAAACCCCCGACTCTGGTTCCTAAAAGCAACCCTACCAAATCGGCTGTCGTTTGCCTTTTTTTTTTCCTTGGACTTTTTTTCTTCATAGGAGTTATTAAGTGCAAAATTTCTACTAATTAAACTAAGTACTAACTATCAACAAATATTTCACTTTACAACTGGCTTAAATAAGAGTAACAAAACAATTTCCTCAGTTAAAAGTCATAGTTGCAAATTAGAATAAAAAAATAGTAGGTTCAAAATAGGCCCCTCACTCCTTCACTCACTCTCTCCCTCTCTCTCTCCCCCTCTCTCTCTCCCCCTCTCTCTCTCTCTCTCCCTCCCCCTCTCTCTCCCCCTCTCTCTCTCCCTCTCTCTCTCCCTCTCTCTCTCTCTCTCTCCCTCTCTCTCCCTCCCTCTCTCTCTCCCTCCCTCTCTCTCTCCCTCCCTCTCTCTCTCTCTCCCTCCCTCTCTCCCTCCCTCCCTCTCTCTCCCTCTCCCTCTCTCTCCCTCCCTCTCCCTCCTTCTCCCTCCCTCTCTCCCTTCCTTATAATCCTATCTAAGTGTCGACTTCATGATCTTTCTTGCTTCCCAATATCGATTGTAGAGGTTTTCCTCTTTTAAAGATGGACACTTTGAAAGATGGTCTTTGTCCATTTCAAAATTTTGTTTTCATAGGATGCACATGGGGCTATTATGGATGCTTATGTGGTAAAGGTGTTTGTCGAGGCAATCGGGGCCGGTCTCCAGACGATATGACACAACTGTCATGAATCTGGGAAGTATTCTGTAGTTCGACCTTCTTTGACAGCATTCCAGTGCAAAACACACAAAGCTATCAATATCTGTATACATTGCTCCAATCTTGCAAAATGTCGTTAATCATTTAGCACTACAGGAGACACGTGTAGCTTAAAGTATGCTACGGACTCGAAAAGCATCCCCCCCTTCTCGATTCAACTAATACATTTCACAACGTAAACATTTGGAAGCAGACACCTAAAAGCGTCTTGAAAGCATTACAAAGGCTATTATATTATATTACATTTCTGGATATTTTATTTAAAAAAATAAATATAACTCGCAGTACATATTTTTTTATCTATCTGCGCTTGAAGGATTAACCTTATAATTGAGAAAAATTATATGTACTACATATAACATATGTAGCATAACATATGTACCTTTTAATGTAGCACATATAACATGTATACATTATATTATATTATACAATATATTATTATACAATATATATTATATATATTATTATACAATATATTTTAATGTAGTACATAGAACATGTATACAATATGTAGCATAACATATGTATCTTTTAACTTAATACTACATTAAAAGAGAATCCTCTTCCCTATTTAACTAACATAATTCACAAACTAAATTTTTGGAAGTAGACCACTCGAAAGCATTCTAGACCCACAATACAAAAGCGATCATTATAATGAATTTATATTTCATATTACATTTTTAGGTATCATAACTTTAGATATCATATTCATATCTATTTTTTAATTCGTAGTATACATATTTTTATTTATCTGCATTCGAAATATCAACTTAATACTTAGAATTTCAAGTAACATGTACTATATTAAAAGAGATTCCCTTCTCGATTTAAATTCTCAAATTTATTTAAAATACCTTTATTTTAGAGATATTTGTTGTATTGTTTATTTAACCAAGGCTACGTCAGCAGTTTTTGTTACACTCGTGTTAGGGAGTCAATTTTTTACAATAATCATTTTTTCAAAAGTCAAAAGTTTTTTAAAAGCATAATTCGTAGAAGAGCAAGTTTATTTTCACTGCAGAAAGTGTTTTCCACCGACTTTTAAGTAATACAGAAATAGATAACCCAGATACTCTGTAAATGTTGTGCTAAAATAGAAATTTTGGGAACATCTTTTCAGATTGAGCAACGAAAAGCTAAAAATTTACGATTCTCTAGGCGGCAAACTCACTGTTTACTGAACTCTTAATTGTTTTGACAGTTGGAACTTACCCTCTTCAACAGAAAAGAGGAAATGGGATTTCTCAGATCTTCTTAAAACAAACAAATTATACTTAAGCTTTAAAAAAGAAAGGTCAACATTTTCTGAGAAACAAGGTAATATATTATTTTTATAAATTATTTATAATTTGTATGGCCAAGGCTGAAGCAAATAATAAGCTCCTGATTATTGAATGGATTTTATCTGGTTTGGCTACTAGTGCTACCGCATTCTTATAAAAAGACACGGATCCAATGCTTAAAGTCGATTCAAAACTGCTAAACGGATAAGAACAGCCACGCTATCAGCAGGATTCAAATCCGGTACTTAAGAAAAATGCTCTAACCATTCGACCATCAATCAGCAAATGGGTTTTGTAAAAATATACAATTGGCTAGTTAAAATAGGTTTGTTTTAACACATTGTATGCGGGTCACGTACTAGTACGAGTTAGTATAACATGGTTTGTTTGTGGGTACAAAAATAACGGTCTACACAGAAATACGAAGCCGAATGTTCTTGTCTACTACATAGATTTTGGAAAAATTTAGACAAATAAAAACTAGTTTTCACATCAGTCGATGCAGAACCACAAAACGGGAACGTTGATTAAAAAAATCAATTAGATTTAAAATCAACTTTTTATTTATCCTTGAGAAAGTGATATTATATACATGTATATTTATATATTATATATATATTTGTATTTATATATATATATATATATATATATATTTGTTTATTTGTTTATTTGTATATTTTTTATATATTTCAATATATAATATGAAAAGTTATGTATATATATATGCTTATATATAATATACATAATATACATAATTATATATAATTTCAATATAAAATACCAAAAGTTGGTTAAAAGAATAATTTTCGATCTATTGAGAATTAACTGAATAACTAAATTTACGCAGAAAACGCCCGCTCGCGGTACAATTCCACTGCGAAATGTACCGGCACACAATGTGTTAAATTAGACAATATTGCAGCAAAACTCCTTTTTAATTTTCCAGAAATGAGTTTGGCCGGAATGTTATCATTTTCCAATTAGCTATTTAATTATGTCAAGTAAACTTATTATATAACATTGAACAAATAGTTATATTAACAAATAAATATCTCCATATTTTACAAGCACATCTTAAATACTTTTATCAAAGTTGCATCTTAATGCGAGTTTCCCAAACCTTTTTTCATCGCGGGTTTTTCATCATGCTCTGTTTTGGTAAATTTAGGTATACATCTTGTCAGAATATAGTCTTAAATTTCACTTTGATTTCAGCTATAAATTCCTTCTTTACAATAAATCTAATTTTTTTTCTTTGCCTTAAAAAGAAAAGGGCTTGTCCATCATATTTCTTTATAGAATGATCCTTTCACAGATAAATTTTAATTTTCTGTAGAACCCATAGAAAATTTCCCAGAACGTTTTTTTTAATAAATCTAAAAAATAAACAAAAAGACACGATTTAATTCCTTTGGCTACCAACAAATGGCTTTATAAAAAATAAGCATAAAAGAGAGGTAAAGACTTTGTTCTAGATTATGGGAAAAGAAGC
>CM063501.1:88464664-88487164 GCA_032207245.1 Pardosa pseudoannulata
CTTTAAAAACACGCCCCGTATCAAAAAACATTTGAAAAAAAATATTTGATTTTAATATTATAAGTGAGCTAGAGGGTGAAACTCTGAAGTCTAAGCACACTCTGTATTCCTCTCCCTCCCAAAGGAAGAAAAAATGCTGATCTTTTATCCCCTCTGGTCCCCAAAATACCCACCTTTAAACTGGAAATGTAATCAGAAGGGGAAAAGCTTCTTGCGCTCCGCGTTTGAAACGCTATTATTTTTATTAAAAAAACACCCCTTCCTGTACGGAGCAAGCACTTCGGTAATCTGATGCTGACTGGTAACTCTCAGATAGGGTTGAAACCGCGGCTTTGATGAATCAGGATTCGGACGAGCTTCTAATTTTAGTTACGGGATGATAACAGTTATCTGTCGTTATGTGCTCTCACGAGAGTCGAGATTAATCACGGAGAATGGAGAGAGATTGTTTTATGGTGAACGATAGGGCTTGATTTAATCTTCCGGCGCAGCCACTCACTTCCTAACATATACTCCGAGAACTCTTTTCTTTCTTACTTCTATACCTAAAATAATTTCTTACCTATAACTTTTTTTTCTCATACGCATCTTTACATTTATGCCTCATTACCACATTGAATAAGAACACGCGTCTGAAGGCGTCTCGATGTTATAAACATTCAAAAATTGGAAAAAAAGAAGTTTATAACAGTTTTTAATCTGCATCTAATTATCAAAGTATGGGGGATTCTTAATCAAAATAAACTAAGTTCATTTTAAGAAGTTAAAGAAATGGAATCGTAAAATGTCTTAACCTTTATTAAATCCTAAAAATTGGAATTTATTTTAGAAAATGCGTAACAACTAGAGTGTTTAACACATTGTATGCGAGATGCGTACTAGTACGTTTTCTGACGATTGATACTTGAGTGCGGGTCACATACTAGTACGTGTTACTGTAACAACATGGTTTGTTTGTGAGTACAAAAATACGGTATATGCAGAAAAACGAAGCCGAATATTCTTGTCTACTATATAGATTGTTGAAAAATTTAGACAAATAAAAACAAGTTTTTATATTATTAGTTTTATGATGGCTTTTCAATTTTTATAATGTAAAAATGTTTATATATAACATAATTCGAAAAAATCAAAACTATATACTACTATTTCTTATTGATTTTTCGAATATAAGATACTATTATAAATTTATCCACAAAAAAATATTTTTTTTGTTTACGAAAATCTTATGGTTGTTATTTATATATTTCTATTTACATATTTGTTTATATATTTAAATAAAATATATGAAAATTTGGTTAAAAAATTAAATAATTTTCGATCTATTGAGATTTATCTGAATAACTAAATTACTACGCGCAAAACGCCCTCTCCTAGTACAATTCAACTGCGAAATGTACTCGCACACAATGTGTTAATATCGTATGTTTTTAAGGAATTATATAAGATAACATTTTTTTAACTTTGACAAACAATTTTATTTTGTAGAAGGGGAAAAGTACTTAATTCAGACTGATTGTGAACTAGTCATATTATAAAACTGCACTCAAAAAATTCTCGTATAGTGAGATAATATTCCAAAGTATACATTGATAGCCATTGTATGTGTTATTTGGAGGTTGTTTGACTTTACGAACTTTTTTCCTAAATCTAAATTTTTCTCCGATATTTGCAAGTATTTTAATGAATAAATCTATTTGAAAAGTTCCATATTTGAACATATACTTGTTATCTATGTAATGAATCACTATAATGAGTAACTAATATTTTTTTATATTTCTTAAAATTTGAATTAAACTTAAATGAATTGATTTTTTTAACTTCAAACTACAAATTTATTGGTTAATGTCACATGTATTTCATTAATTCCAAAGACCACACAATTCCGGTCATTTAAACGCAAGTTAAACTTTATAAGTTAATCAGAACTAGAGTTACTTTACTGATAACAAATGAACTTTTCTAAAACATTTCTGTAACTTTTGATGTAGTATATGTTTGATACTATAAATTTGTTAAATTTATTGTTACAAAAACATGTAAGAAAATATGAATTTTGAAAATGTTCCGAAAAACTGCAAATAAATTCTGTCAACTGTAATAATTTGATATTAAATTGTTGGAAATCAAAATCAGAAAACGTTTACACAAAAAATTTGGAAGTTTAAAACCTTTTTATCTCCAGGTGTACATGCATTTTAAAATAGGTACTCTCATCATTATGCACACAAGTACACATTTAACCTCTGAGCTATTTACATGTGGCCATTAAAGAGTATGAAACAATGAAAAAATTAGAATTGAAAGTAGAAATTTTAATCGTTGTTCCCATATTTCAGTTAATCTTTATTTTCTGCCATGAATAATATAAAAATGAAAAAAAAATCTCATTTTACTAATATCAACCTTTATGATTCTTTACGATTGGAATTATCATGCACTCTCGACTGTGAGAAATCAACAAATGGTTGGTTGTTTTGGGGCGATACGGTCTAGAATTCGACACAAGAGGTAATGAGACCGGTACCTACTGCTAAAGCCAATTTCGAACGGCGGCTGAGAGCATCCATACCAATAGTATGATTCAAACTTACGAACTGTGGCACCGAAGATCAGTTCCCTACCCATTTGGCCATGTTTTTGCAAAATTAATAAATAAATTCCAGTGTCAAAGATCTAATTTAGCTTTTATGATAAATATAGGATATAACAAACATTTTTTACAAAATGTATCTTTATAAAGGACATACATCATTTTTTCTTTTTTTACCAAATCTGATGGCGCCCACCACTATTTTTTACCGAGCCTCGGTAGCTCAGTCGGCAAAAGCATAACTAGAGAGTTGAGTGTTCGGAGCCCGAACCAGCCTAAGACCCACCATGTTCGTTAAAAGTGACTGAGACACGTAAAACATGTTCATGGTCACAATGTCCTCCAAGTTCTCAATCGATACCTCTAGGGGGTGGCAGATCAAGCCTATGGGCCGCTTGATACCTGCTTCAATATTACGAGGACCCACTTGAGCATAAGTCATACTTTTCACCCTTGTTGTGCTTGTCAAGTTGAAAGGCATATCCCTTCGCCTTAATACGAGTAGCATCCGGTTCAGTCATGATTGGATTAATCCAGTGGCATTAGCAACAACAACAACTATTTTTGCCACCAATTTTCTCAAATGCGCCTGCACCACAAAAAATGGTTGAGAACTCCTGTTCTAATACATACTCTAATTTTTTTTCTCTCCCTACTTCGGTACCTATAGATTAGTTTCTGTTCTCTAACCCTTTTCTTTTTCTCATTGCTCTTTCCACATTTTTGACTCGTTACTATAATGAATAAGATGAATGCACGTCTCTTAAAATTATTTAACTTAATTTGTGGTGCCTAAAATTTTTATAAATATTCATGTATTTTTAATAGTTTCCCTGTAGTATTACGTTAATGTCAATTTTTAATGATCATATTTAAATAATATAATGCTCCGGATGAGTTAATAGATCAGTAAAATTATTTAATTTTATCAGATATCGAGATAATAGAACAAATTTAAAGGGAATTTTATTTGGTTTGGTGACCTACTTTGCTTATACACAAAGGATAATGAGGCTGGTACCTATACTGATTAATGTAAATTCTTATCGACTACGAGCTTCTATAACCTCAGTGGGTATACATGTAATGTATCAAAATTATTATACTTATAAGACTCTCTCTTAAAAATTCTCCTCTTTTCCATTCTTATTCCTGTAAATCTTATTTCAAATCTTAATCTTATTTAAAAGGAATGTTCGCGACTTGTATTCTTTGAACCCATTTCCCAAAACTTTCTCTGAAAAAGATGTTAATTTTCTATCCATTCGCCACATTCTCCAGCTGGCTCAATAAAATAGCCCACTCCTACAATGATCTAAGTTCCTGTCTGATTGTTAATATCACTGAATAAGCTACTTTCTCTGGGAAAGAATTCGTCTCCGAGTCTCGCTGTGGGGTCAATTCTGTAACCCACACGAGTGACAATGCATCATTTCCTTCTCTGCTTTTTCCAGAGTAACATGCTTTTTTCTGATCTCTTAAAGTTAAGTTTTGTATGAACTCGCCGTTCTCTTCAATGATCCACGACTGCTACACACTTGGGATTATCCTTGCTCAGAAATCCCTGGCCCATAAAAACAAAAGGGGTTGTAACTGAAAATCTAATATTGAGATTGTGCGGGTACATTTTGCAGCGTAATTCTACCGGAAGTGGGCATTTTGCACATAAATTTAGTTATTCAGTTAAATTTCAATAGATCGAAAATTATTTCATTTTTTTACCAACTTTTCGTATTTTATATTGAAGTATATAAACAAATATATAAATAGACAAATAAACAAATATATATATATATATATATATTGTATATTTATAGATATTTATATATACATATAATTATATATTTATATATATATATATATATATACTATAATATATATATATATTAACCCTATATAAAATTTAAATATAGAATACTATATATATATATATTATATACATATATATATATATATATATATATATATATATATATATAATATCATTTTCGCACGGATAAATAAATCGTTAATTTTAGATCTAAATTGATTTTTTTTAATCAACCTTCCCGTTCTGTGGTTCCGCATCGACTGATGTAAAAATTAGTTTTTGTTTGTCTAAATTTTTCCAGAATCTATGTAGTAGACACGAACATTCGGCTTCGTTTTCCTGTATATATCGTTATTTTTGTATCCACAAACAAACCATGTTGTTACACTAACCCGTACTAGTACGTGACCCGCGCTCAAGTATCGGTCGTCAGGAAAAGTACTAGTACGTGTCCCGCATACAATGTGTTAATATCACTGACTAAGCTAATTTGTCTAGAAAAGAATTCGTTTCCCGTTTCGATGTAGGACCAACCCTGCAACCCACACGTTTTTCAATGCATCATTCCCTTCTCTGCTTTTGCTAGAGTTAGCGGGCTGTTTTCTGATCTCTTAATATAAAGTTAAGTTTCGTACGGACTCGTCGTTCTCTCCAATGAGCCACGATTGCTACACACTTAGGATTATCCTATACCAGAAATCTCTGGCAAGTAATAACAATACGGGCTGAGTTCTCTTAATTTTATGTGACCGGCCGACTTAATTTTCGCTGGATTACATACATACACAGAATACTTATTCTTTGAATATTTAAGAAACAATGAGTTACCCTGTATAACTTTGCGATAATATTTCTAAAAGAAATTGACGTGAATTTATTTTGCCCTTTTAATCTACAAGATTTTTTAGTATACTTCCATTTAGTAAATAACTGTAATTTTCTTAATACGAAAAAAATAAAAGAAAATTTCCACTAAACATTTTTTTTCTAGAAATTTTGTAAAGTTTTACGGTACTTTCATCCCCACACAGCTAAAATTACATTTTGTGCCAGCAAAATTACCACAATCATTGTCAAAAACAAAAAGAGAAAGTTCTCATCTCTATAATGAACGGATGAACTGGAAAATTTAAAATGCACCTTTTTTTCATGTTTTTTTCATTCCTGTAACTCTTGAGACATGCCATGGATTAGATAAGTGTTGCTATCTGATTTCAATTTATCATCAAGTTCTGTAATCATGTAAGCATGCTTAATCTTTTTAAATATCTTAAATGTCCTATAATCATATTCCATTTTGTTCAGTAATATCCATTATTTAATTTGCGGATACTGAATAACGTAAGTTGCTTTTACACTTAGCAAACATTTTTTCGCAAATTCTAGATATAAAGCAACATCTAAAATACTGCTCTAGAAAATGAACTATTTCACAATTTTAAGCTGTTTGTTACACGAAGCCGGGCCCTAAAACCTAAGAACTTAGCTTAAAATCAATACTAAACCACTACGAATATCTATGCCAGATGTGGGATAAGAGCACACCAATTCCAGTACCGAAGACCAACGCCCAACCCATTCGGCCATTGTTGAACCGTTGCATGTCTTATTTATACACATATATAAGATATGTTGTATTAATACACATATATCTTTGATGTAATTTCTTCGGACTGTCAAAAATTTTTTATGACATTTAAACTGTAATCATCTCGAAAATTAAATATGTTTTAATAAAAGCGTATTTTTTCGTGGCTTTAACCACCAAACATTTCTTAAGTATTTTTTTCACAAATCCCAAAAATTTAAAATATTTTCTTATTTAAGATGAAAAAAAATGTTTTTATAAAACATGCTTTGAATTCGTGAAAGAACGATCTATGAGATGCAATGTTCAATTTCAATCAAGCTTTTAATACTAATAAAATTTTTTCTGGTATTTCTCACCTTAAACTCTGGTTTTTTAAGGGGTAAGGGTTTTTTCTGATAACTTAATTATTTGATATTTAGTGATAGGCCGCTAACACTGACGAGTGTAAGGTATTCAGTATGCCATGCTGTAGAATTACTAATGAAGGTAAGTTTTGCTCATGATTCCACATCTCTCCCCCAACTAACCAATCTTCTACCTAGAGAATTTCCAAACATGCTTATTATTCATACGTTCTCAAGGTACACAGGGAGATTTTTAGTGAACCTGCAAATCTCAAACCGGGCACTATAGGTTTTATATTGAGCCCAAATTCTAAAAATTACACCGTCCTTAAAAATTATTGCAAGCTTCATATAATCATTGTAAGTTAAAATAATTTGCGATGAAATATGAGTACCAAAATTAATCATGATTACAATACATCCTTTACTTTGCACAAGAAAGACATTCGATTCTTGAAGAACCCTTATATGCAACTTAAAAGTTACTCCAAATTCGGAAAGAAATTTACATAAGTACACATAACTAAAATACACATCAGCAGTAAATATTTTAACAAAAATTGATCCTAGAAGTATTCAGTTTTTGGGAAATTAAAAATATTTTTTTGGAAAATTCTCTAGAAATAATTAATGTGGCTGTATTAAATTTTCAAGGGTTTTTTTATTAATTTCAGGGTTTTTTCAATGTATTTTTACTATTATTTGCTCTAGAATGCCTATTTAAGTAAAATACAAAAATCTCTCATAAACGCTACGGGAAAATTCGTAGATATAGAACAAATATAATTAGATTTAAAGAACAATTTATGTCTATTAAGTTGGAATATGGAATATAAAACTCATTTGCATAATTTAAAACAATCATTTTGTTTCTGTGTTCCAAATCGTGACAAAGTGAAAGCTATAACATTTTGTATTTCCAATGACCGTAAAAATTATGTTCTGCAATATGTAAATTAAAATTTCCAGTGGGGTGTTAAAATGAGAGAAAAGTATTTTACATGTAAATGCAGAACGTGATTTGTGTCATTGTGATAAGTGAAGTAATGTGAAACGGATTAGAATTCTAACCTAGATTTTTTCATGTTCATTTATCACCATTTATTTTTTAGCTAACGCCTAAAACCGCTTTCCGAATGAAGTGTGAAGCTTGACTTAGAACTACTTACTTAGAATGGTGTAAACGAGTTAATTAGTAAATGTGTAAATGACACTTATTACAGAATACTGAAAAGAACTTGTATGAATTTAAATTTAAGTTTGAGTTTTAAATGAAGTAAATTTAAGTTTGATTCTTATTACCATTTATAAATTTTACTTTCAGTAATGTAATAGTTTCTCCTCTGAAAATTTTGATATTGAAAACTTATTAGGAAATCTGTTGTACAAGTCATTATCACTAAAAAAATCGATAATCTCATTTTATAACATTTTATAACTATTATAATTAATATCTCATTCTATAACTAATTTATTCATGAAAGGATTTCGTTTCAAATGTATAAAGTCCTTTACATCTATTACATATTTATATCAAAGTTACTGAAAACTATGATATAATTGTTACTAGGGGATAAACTGACAAAAGAAATAATTTCAAAAATTACATAATGTATTCCTATATTTTTAAGGCATTCAAACTTATATTTAGTAAGAAATTTATAAAAATTAGTGAATTTAAAATTTTTTTATTTAATATAAGGCATTTTTATTGTAGAATACATAAAATTTCTAGGTATTGTCCTAAGGGCTTATCACATGTCAGCATGTACGCATTAGTTTATGATACCATTTACTGCAAGAATGTGCAGATTTCTTGAGTTACAACTAAAAATTTTCAACTGATTTAATTTAGTTCAGGTTGACATGTGTTAAGACCTATAGTCGGTTGAAAATTTTTTGTGATATAAGAATTCCGAGTATAAATGAAACTGAATTTGCTGCTTTTTCAACATGTACATGTTCACGTGTGATAGAGCTTTTGGAAATTCAGCAGAATTATTCTTCTTTGAGAAAGAGTTAGTCCAATGAGTTTAAAATTAGAAAGTGGGTTGATTTTTTTTTTTTTTTTTTTTTTTATAAAGATTATTGTTCAAATTTAGGAAAAACCTTAAGGTATCCGTCTACGTTAGGAGAACTTTTTTCTTTAAACGTAGAAACTAGTTCATGTTTTTACGTTTTTAGATTAATTTTTTATATTATCGTAGAGAATTGCACTTAAGAAAATTATTCATGCAGAAGTTTTTATAAAATTTCTAATAAATGAAGAAAATTTAGTAAAAAAAAATCGGGTTTTTTCAAAAGGTCTAATTTTTTAATACATTAAATTATTTCAATATTTTTTTATTCAACACATTTCTTATACACTGGACTAGTGATTCACCTAAAATCTTTGCTTTATTCACATTTGGTAAAAAATTTTGGTCCTTCAAAATCATGCACATTGAATTTTCAACGAATTTTTACTACCTTTATATCTAACTATGAATGTAACATCATTAAAAATTATCCAAATTTAAAGCTTTTAGGTCATTCGCTAGTAAATACTATCAAAAGCAGTCATAATAATTTTCAAAAAATATTTTAAGAACTTTTTGAGAAATCACATTTCAAGTTTCAACATTTTATTAAAAATACTATTCTGAGAAAACGCATTTGAAATTTATGAAAGCAACTTTAACTATTAAAAAATTAAAATACATGTTTAAAATTCCTCACACTTTCTTGCTTTAAAACTTTCTAATTGCAAAGTTGCTAATTATTAAAAATGACAGAAAAAAATTTAACTAATGTTCATGAAAATTTAAAAAGTTTTGCCCAAAAATTGCTCTTTAAAAGGATTTAAATTCACAACTTCCGGTTCCGAAGTCGCTACTTCCGTTTTGTTTTGACAGCTGTCACTGATTTTTAAACAGCTGTAATTTTTCTTTAAAATGCCGTAGAGACAAAACAAAAACCGATTTAGAAGCCTAAAAGTTGAAATTTTACAATAGATAATTTTTTAAAAAAAATATGATTTTGGGCAAAAAATGACGTTTTCAACGTAGACGAATACCTTAAGATAGTATTTTAGAATCTCATAGATTCAACTATATCATATCCAGTGGACTGAGAAATTGTAAACATCGAAGTTTTTATGTAAAAGATAATGATTTATCAAATAAACTGCCGAGCTTGTTTAGCACAATCATTACAGTTTATCAGATATCTCCAGTTCACACAAACTCTAATAATGAAGCTCGATATTTTTTTCAAGATTCCTATTCTGAAGCTTTCCTCAAAACATAAAGCATTATGTTTGTTCACTGTACTTTCAAATAATTCTCTCTGAACTTAAGTTAATAGAACATCAGTAAAAACTGCATCCATAAAATTATTAAGAGATTATTTTACAACAGTGATGACTGAGTTGCGGCCAGCAGGGGTGTTTATTAAGGCTTCTAATGAAAATTAATGGTTTTTCTTGTTTTCCATGCATTAAGTTTAAGCAGTATACTTGACCATCATAATACACGTGAATCGGTACTAAACTTTTCATCACTGTAAGTATATTCTTTACTCTACACTGTTACATATTCTTAACACATTGTATGCGGGACACGTACTAGTATGTTTTCTGACGAATGATACTTGAGAGCGGGACACGTACTAGTTACGGTTAGTGTAACAACATTGTTTGTGGGTACAAAAATAACGGTATATACAGGAAAACGAAGCCGAATGTTCTTGTCTACTGCATAGATTCTAAAAAAATTTAGACAAATAAAAATTAGTTTTTATATCAGTCGATGCGAAACCACACAACAGGAAGGTTGATTAAAAAGTCAATTTAGATTTAAAATTGACTTTTTATTTATCCTTAAGAAAATGATATATATATATATATATATATATATATATTTATATATTATATACATATATTTCTATATAGCTAGATTTTACATTATTAGTTTTATGATTGCTATTTTCATTTTTTTATAATGTAAAAATGTTTATATATAACATAATTCGAAAAAATTAAAACTATATACTACTATTTCTATATGAGTTTTCATACTTAAGATACTATTATAAATTTATCTACTAAAAATATATTTTTTGCTTACAAAAATCTTATGGTTGTTATTTATATATTTCTATTTATATATTTGTTTATATATTTCAATATAAAATACTAAAAGTTAGTTAAAAAATTAAATAGTTTTCGATCTATCGACATTTAACTGAGTAACTAAATTTACGCTGAAAACGCCCGCTCCCGGAACAATTCCGCTGCGAAATGTACCCGCACACAATGTGTTAATGGAGCAGATTATCAACGCATTCACGAAACTTATTTCAGTAATTCCATTTCAAAGAAGTCTAGAAATAAGTTTAGTGATTCATTGTTGGTCTACTTCTTTAAGTTTCAACAGAATTGAACTTTCAAACTTTTGTAAAAAACAATTAACAAACTCGTTGCTCCCAATAATAACAACGCCAGCTTTTAATTGAGCATTAAAAATCGTGTTTTAATATTTGGTTGGTTGGTTGGGAGCACTACGGTCTACTTTTTGCTACACGAGGGCTAATGAGACCGGGACCTACTGTTTAAAGCCGATTCCGAACGGCTACGAACATCCATGCCTCAGTGGGACTCGAACCCACGAACTCCGGTTCCGAAGGTCAGTGCCCTAACCATTCGGCCATCGTTCGGCATTGTTTTAATATTTATGAAACAAACTATGTTTTTCCATTATTATATGCTTCTTTTATCTATTTATAGTTACTTTAAATGAGTCTCAAAAGTGATTTTTGTTTCATATTGGCACAGTACACTATAAATTAGTTATAATTATGTTACAATATTTTTTCAAAACATGGATTGGCGTGTAGGCAACACCAATAACATGAGCGATGCTACAATACTGGAGATAATTTTATTAAAAATTTGATCACTGAACACCAAAAGAGCAACACCCTAGGCTATGATAAAAAAAAGTAATAGCGTTTGAGGATTTGAATCAATATACAGGTATTTTTTAATACACATAGAAATTTGGCAGCGAAAAAATTTTGCAGCCAATAGTTAAAAGGAAAGTTCTTATGAGTCATGAGAAATGTAGGGGTGATTTTGTATTTTCCGTTAATGTATGCGTGAATATTAATAATCTTAATTCTTTTAACAATTTTAGGTAATAAAGTTTTTAATAGTTTTAGAATAAAGTGTTTACGAAATTTATTCTAAAATTATTTTATTTTCATTTAATCTTTTCTCTATTTTTTGAAAGAATTATTTTCAGAAGTGTTCTTGTTAACGATGCTCTGGTTAAAGTCTAGCAACATATAAGAAGCAAAAAAGTTACTTAAAAAATTACTATTAAAAATCCCCTATATAATAATAGCCTAAGTTATCTGTCCGCCTGTGCTCGAATTTAAGTGGTTGGATCTGGAATGGATTGAGGCGTCCATATTGCGTCCAAAATTCAAAGCGTCCGAAAACGTTCGAAATCCACACCTTTTCCCCTTTTCGAGGGTTTAATGCCATTACTTCAACCCTATTTCCCAGGTTAAGAGCAGGCAATTAAATTCATCACTTTATCACATTATAAGGAGATGAAAATAACATTTTTTTTCTAACATTATGACGTTATTCCTTTAATCATCTCATTTAATCATTCTTTATTTTAAATTATTTAAATATAGTCGACATTATTTTCATACGTTTTATCACTGAACTCAGATATTACGTTAATAATTTTCTTTTATATTTGGTTTACATAATAGATTAGGTACATATGTGATAATTTTAAATTTAATCATCGATTATTTTTTGTTGCAATGAAAATTTTATCACCGGTACTAACGACAAGTTCTTTTCATAAAAGTCTAATACTCTATTTCACGGATTAATAAACAAATAGTGTTTAAGTTATATATCTTTGAAAATTAAGAAGTTTCTTCGTTTGTGTGTTTTTTATACATAACCACACGGTTTACAATCGATTCGCTAAATTTTTTACAGCATTCATATATATCGCCAAATAATCACTGTCAATCTTTGCTGTTCATCCTGTCATGTGATATGACAAGATAAATTAAAGTTGGCAACTAACATGCGGTCAGTAAAGATAAATTTTTGAGCTTGTACGAGATAATTCTCAGCCATAAAAACAAACCCTTTTTTTTACTTGCCTCATAAGATACTTTACAATTCTGGAATATTAAAAATTTTATTGATCCCGTCATATGAAGGGCTATACGCTTGTGAACGAAAATAGTTCTGATGAGAATTGCTGTTTAGAGAAAAAGGGTTAGACTTCGCCTGAGATAGCAATATTCTCATTATTCTGAACTTGAAATCAAAGGAATAAAAGGGCAAACGAAAATCATTATAGATATTGCGTTTAAATATTATAGTCATAGGCAAACGCCTACCTCAAATTAACGAATATGAGTAGGAAATAATCTCTCATAGTAGCACTGAAAGCTTTGTTAATAATATTTCATCTCGTGCTTCACGATCTCAATTCAAAGAGGTCATGCATGTTAAGTACGTATTAAACCTAAGGAATGGCATCACTGACATTTAAAATGATTAACATCTTACGAACTGTTTCTAAAGCATTCATTACATATACGATATAAAAAAAAATTAATAAACAATCTGAGCATATAGATATTTTCTTAGAGTCCTCCAATTTAAATGCGAAATCAAAATAACTGATAAACAAGACTTTACAACTATTTAATTTATATTGTACCATCCTATGGACAGATATTATTATAGTATTTATATACTCACTCATAATTTCTACACATTCAAACAATCAAAGCATATTTTTCGAAATACTCCACTTTGATTCTCTTTCTGTCATATTTCTTAATTAATTTCATTGAAACCAACCAATAAAAAATATAAAAACTAACAAAGCTGTAAATTTTTTAATCCACTCTCTCCCTTAAAAATCATTTGGAGTTCCTAATTTAAGTTTAAAAAAAGTATCCACTACATAATGGTAGCCTAAGTTATCTGTCCGTCCGTCCTCGAATTTATGAAGCGGTTGGACCTGGAATGGATGGAGGCATCCTTATTCGATTCTTGATGAGTTAGGGTTAGCAAAATTCAAAGCGAATAAAGATCATCCCCTAAACCAGGGGTCTCCAAACTTTCCAGCCTTAGGGCCATACTGATTACTCCAGTAAGTTCTGAGGGCCAAAACCATATTATCATTGTTGCCGGTGGTAAAAAGTGAAATAGTCCACTGATGAAAAAAAAAGTCCGAAAAAGTACGCAACGTTTAAAAAAGGCTTAAACATTTAATAATTGGTACAAGTAAAATTAGTCCATAACTACAAACTATTGTCAGTGGAAAATCTCAATTACATAAATCTCATTAGTATTTCATATGTCATTATGCTTGTTATAAGTTATGTTTTTATTTAAAATGTATAAAATGTTAGTTGGATTCATTTCAATAATTTGTTAGTTATTATATACTGAAGTTAAATTTTCTGCATATTATACGTCTTTACTCATTACAATTCTGTGTTTATGTAACTTATCACAAAAACAATAACAATAAGCCTACAACAATGTTATGAGTAGTTAGCCCATGACCATATCAATGTAGATGTTATATTAATAATTATTCAACATAAAATTACAACACTTCAGTAAACTAAATTTAATTTGCTATAAAAAATATGTATTCTAAAAGGAGTTTTCAAGTATGCTAGCTCTCCGCGTGCCGGACAAAATCTGTCCGCGGGCCGGATGTGGCCCTCGGGCCGTAGTTTGGAGACCCCTGCCCTAAACTATCTATCCGATTCTAAAATAAATTGTTATAAATATGCTTCATATCACAGAAATATTACTGCCGTCTTTAAAACGTTCGAAATCCAACCCTTCCTCCCTTTTCGAGCTTTTACTGCCATTATTTCAAGCGGTATTTTCTCCGGTTAAGAGCAGGCGGTTAAATTTATCACATAATAAATAGGTAAAAAATAACATTTTTTTTCTAGTTTTAAGACGTCATTCCTCTAACCACCTCATTTAATCATTTATTATTTTAAATTATTTAAATGTCGTTTGCATTATTTTCGTAAGTTTTACCACTAAACTTAGATATTACGTGAACAATTTTCTTTTATATTCGGCTTAAATAATAGATTAGGTACATATGTGATAATTTTAAATTTAATCATCAATTATTTTTGCTGCAATGAAAATTTTGTCGCTGGTATTAACAACAAATTCTATCTTCCTACAAGGTGTAGTAGAAATGATAGTTTCATTCCTTTACTTCCATTAATTACTGTGGCAAAGAAAGAAAAAAAAATGGAAGAACTTAACGATAATTTAGACTTAGCTAAGAAAACTTTGAATTATCTTTCTAAATGAATTCAACGTGATTCTAAACTGCAGTCCTGATATCGGGAGACTTTAGACGAGTGTGAAGATAAACAAATTATTGAGCGTGTACCACATAATTCTCATCCAAAAAAATAAATCATTTTTTAACTCCCTCATAGGATACTTTACAATTATGTAAAATTAAAAGTTTTACTGATCCCGTCATATGACGGGCTATATGCTAATTACCATATAAGTGAGCGGTTATGTTAATTCAGAAGGGGTTAATGAACTAATTTTTGCATATGGTGTTTGTTCTTACTATTAATTTCCATTAATGCATTAATCCTCTAATTGTTGAAAATGTAGCAATATACAAAAAATTTTGGCGAACTAATTATGCATGAACCTGTGCTGTTAGTGCAGGTTGGTGGGTGAAACTTGGTCTGAGACATCGTAATAAATTTTGCAAGACAGGGACAGCATCCACCCATATTTAATTAATCAGCCTGGGTACCATTCTTCATTAGACGAAGTCCGCCCTAGCAGAAAACAAAAGGAAGCATCCACACTTTTAGAGTCTTAATCTTGTTCATTCTTACACATTTTATTTTTAAAATGAATGAGTTTTAGAGTTGCTTCTTCACCAATTAAGAACAGTGATTTGAATTGAGGCATTTTATAAAGAGAGTGTAGCCGTTTTTTTCTGCTCTTGTTACGGTACATTATTGAATGGAACACAAATTTGCCTAAACAAATGGTAATGGAGTTAAAATATATATGCAGACATTTGAAAGCATATTTAAGAAATGTAGGAAGGTCTAGTTTGACTTCTTTATTAATACACATTAATGACTAGAGCCATTATTTAAAGACAATTTAAATACTCTAGAATTTTTTGGAACAAGATTACCTGTAGAGCAGAAGTAAATTATAACACTATAAAGAATAAATTTTAAAGTATTTGCTTTTATTGGATAACAGCAAATACTTGAAATCTTCTTTTCATTATTATTTATACGGATATTATACATTTTTCATTTGGATCAACATTTTAGGGCTTTTCAGGACTCTCGTATGAATTTATTTTATCAGCAATTGAAATCGGCACTAATATCTATATTTATTAGTGAACTAAACTTTAGAGTACTGCATTCATGTATGATAGCAAATAAATCGTTTAATATGAATTTTTTATGAGTTATATATTGCACAACATTTAAAAGAGAGGACAGACGAATTTTTAAAGTTATATTTCAGATTTCTTTTATTCTTAGGAGTCCATAATAAGTTAAATTTAAGATATCCATTGCAAATATATCCAATACAAATTATCTAAGTATTAATCTGTTAAATATAAGTTTCCTAAATGTTACGTTATGTAAATTAAATACTAATATTAAGAATTCCGATATGCTTCAAAATAACTTGTGTAACTTTCAGATTGTCGCAATCGTTTATGCTTATGGAATATGTCAGTCTTATGTATATAAACGTTTCCATAATAAAAGTATAGATTTTATTTCTCTTTTTAGTTGTAATTAGTAACTGAGAGTATTAAAGTATATTTCTGTAAAGAGTTATAATAATAAAATACTTAAAAACTCTTAAGTCAAAATTGTAAATGATTGTAGGTAGATAAAAGTTAAAGGATAGTGATCACGGTAGTGGATATAGCTATGGAATAATTAGACTGGCGAAGAGTAAAAGAAAGGCATTATCTAAGGCATAGGTTCCAACGTGGGCGATGTCGCCCCCTAGTGGTCACTGGAGCATTCCATGGGGAAGTTAAGGGGTTAAGAAACAAATGGAAGACTAAGTCAATCAAGGGAAGCAGCCAGTAGATACAATATCTATATACCCGATACCTATAACAATAATCAATAAATCTATCGAATTACAGGATGCTTCATATTGAATGGGACAAAAAGAAAACATGATTGTGAACGTTGTAATTAATATATTTAGAAAATTCAAATTTACCTCGCAATTACATTTATTCAAGTTTCTACATGTGTTCAATATGCACCCCTCCGGTGAAACGACAAATGTTTACACGGTAATCAAGATCCTGCCACACTCGGGATAGCATATCCCATATGATGGAGTTCTTGCATAAGCAGCCGGTATCCTGGAACTGCTTCACCCACCTGTTTATGTTATGTCGATGCGGTGGTTCTTTACGAAATTTCGTTCCAAAATGTCTTTGCACAACAGTTAACGAGGAGGTTTTGGCATATTCGAAAATGCAGTACGCTTTTTCCTGCATGGACGACATTTTGTTTAACAACACCTCAAGCGGCAAGTTCGTCTTTCAATAATTTTTCCCTGTTGCCAAATAGATTTTGTATAATTGTAGTTGCAAGATAAATTTGTTTCGACTGAATAAATCCATTACGGCAGTCACACTGAACTATTCTTTTTGTCCCATTCAATATGAAACACCCTGTATATTGTATTCACCAAAATAAATGAGATCTTTTTCAACAAATTTTGAGAATACAACCGTGCTGAGAATACATTGAGAATGCATACAAATTTTGAGAATACATACGTTCGATTACCGTTTTCCCCACTCTTGGGTAGAAAGCAGAAATTTTAATTTTATTTTCTTTATCATATTTAGCTGAATGTTACACCTCAGAACAGTAGCTATTTGACTAAAAATAGGTGGGAAACTTCTGATCTAAGGTAACCCTGCATTATCAAAAGGTATAAAAATTATTCCTTTGAATCTAGCGGTTCTGAAGCGTTATGATTAACTTTTTGCTTCACGGGTGTTAATTAGATCGGAATCTACTTATTATAGCTGACCTAAACATGTGTACCAGGAGCATGATTTATGATATATATTCCGGTACTGAGAAAGCAACACCCTACCCCTTTAATCATTATTTCGCAAAACTATTCCTTATTTTCTGCCAGGGTAACTTATTTTCTGCCAGGGATATGTTAATCTTATTATACAACTCATATATACAAAAACTAGATAATTATTAAAATATATATAATTCACAAATTTTTTTAATGGTTAGTCACTTATTTTCGTTCCTCAAAAATTGCCATTTTTTAAGTTTTTACCACAGTGCAAAACCTTAAAACTTTGTTTTTATATTCACTTCAAGCTTCGAAATTTACAACAGAAAAACAAGTCATTTTAAAAATACTCTGCAGTATCTGTCCGGGCTATAATCTTGTATTTCAATACATGAAAAGCAGTCTTTTAAGCTTCAATAAAGAGGACAGAATAAAAATTTAAATAACGTAGACACGCAAATATAAAAATACTCTACGCTTGAATGAAACTTGCTAGTAGTTGTTTGATAATATGCCATGTTATATCATTATAAGATAGATTATATTATACAGAGTACTCATGTAATAACGATGACTCATTTTTTTCTTTGAAAGATTTCAATAATTTGCAGTCAAAGTACACAACAAGTAAGAATTTATTTATATCCTTTAGTTATAAAGTTGTTCAAATAACTATATTTTCAATAAGTATTGCTCAAAGCATTTAATAAGCAACTTAGGTATTGTAACAAGCATGAGATTGGGAACATCTAGAATTAACATTTAAACGCTGATTTGGAATTTGGAATATTTTTGTTAGCTAGTATCTTTAGAAATAGTACATTGTAGTCTAACGAAACCATTATAGCTAACAAATCCAAAAATGAATATTTTTTTATTTTCATACACTAAATGAGCGACAGTTTTACACATTTTTCAGTACAAGAGGCATTCATGGATGGTCTGGGAAATATCGCACATTTTATTTAAGTATTCTGTAGGTAGTATTTTTTCCCTACTTACTGCGTTGTGTAGCTAGGCAAAAATTTCGTATTTCTCACTTACGAGGTAAAATTATCGAATTATGTACATGTATTATTAATACCTGAAGTCAGATATATATTAGTTATATTATTTGCTGAAAGTAGATTGTTAAGATATATATATTTTTTTCCTCAAACGAGCTAATTTTACGAACTTTCATTTAGCATCTACTTACAATTTTAACCAAAGCACATAAACTTCAAGGATTACTTGGGATCATTACGATCAGTGTTTTATTACTAGATATCCAATTGAATAAGTTTCTTTTGTTCAGAACCAATTCCAAACGGATACAACTATTTATGCGAACACACAATGGACTGAGTTGTTGTTGTTTTCTGATGCCACTTGGTCAAACCAAAAACGTTTGAGCCATACGCTACTTGTATTAAGGCAAAGGGGTGGCCTTTCGTTTTAACGAGCACCTCAAGGGTGAAAGCACGGCTTCTTGCTCAAGTGGGTCCTCTAATTTTGAAGCAGAAGTCCCATAGGCTTGGCCTGTCACCTCAGAGGTATTGATTGAGAACTTGGAGGACATTGTGACCACGAACTTTTTTTACCCCAGTAAAGGCGACTGGGACTTTACCGAACACGGCGGATCATAGTCCGGCTCGGGCTGGAAAATAGGACTGAGTTAGATTCCCAAGTACGGCTTAGATATATATGTGTTGTCTCGCATAGGGAATAATATTGGTTGTCTATCATGCTCCAATAGTAAAATGGTCAACACAATTGGAAGCACTGTAAAGGTGAATGTTTATAAAGGCAAGGGCCACTGTGTCGAAAAAAAAAGAATTGTGCCAACATCAGAACAAAAGCCTTTAAACTCAGGTGCCAAACGTCAACACCTTATCTTTTAAACCATCACCTGATAAAACTTCTGATGCAATGTTCTGGTTTGGAATATAACAGGAAGAAAACCGGGATAACATAAAAATTTTATTTTTAAAAATTGTTTTGGAGTTAGAAACTTAAAAATTAATTGAAAATCCTAATATGTATTATGCTATGGTAGAATAAAATGTTCTTGTGATTAACAACAAAACAGAAAAAAAAGTAAATTTTCAGGTTGTAGATTAGTAATTGAAATAAGTTCTCAAGGCTAAAACGTTTTGAATTTAATAACTTTTACTGCTATATAAGAAAAGTAATTTAAAAAAATCTTTTTTGTTTGTTTACTCTGAATATAAACAATCCATTAATAGAAATACAGTCTTCTATTACCAGTTTAAAACAATCATGATTTTAATAAATTTTAATCTTATGAAAGGAGTTGTAGAAAAAATTAAATTTGGAACTTTCGGTAACTAAGTCGAAATTATGTTCAAAAGGTAAATTAAAATTTCATTGTAAAAAATACCATTTAAATTTTTAATTAATCTGAATTCTTGTTTAATTTTTCTACCAAGAACAGGAAGCTGGCCTTTACAATATTTTTTATTGTGTACCTTTTCGGCCTTAAAATGTTATAAAAACGACCAAGATACAAAAGCTATCCAATAACAGTATAATCTGTGGTGTTCAGTAAAACTTTTTTAAAAGAGCAAAACTTAATTTAAACCTATTAGAAATAAGGAATTTAATGTATAAAAACAAATGCAGTTCTACGAAAACACAAATATAAACATCCTACTTTCAATCCTTATAAATTGTATCGAAAACACTTCGCAAGTATGCGATTTATGTATAAAAACTGGTTTTAAAAATAATTTTCTTAATTTCTTTCTGTAAGGAATTGTTTAACATGATAGCTTCTTATGACAGATACTTCTCTACTAACTTAGAAATAATTTTTGGTTTGTTTTCATTCATTAAATATAACTCAGGTTTCAATTTATTACGTAATTTAAATATTTAGGGATATCTAAAACATAATCACTGATTGTTTAGCTTTAAATGTTCTTCAAGAACAATATAAACAAATAATAAATAAATCCTTAAAAAATATCCACTTCTTAATACGAGGACCATCTAGAAAGTAAGTTTTTCCCATGGTCAAAAGATAGCTCTGGCAAGAAATCGGATAGCACAATCTGAGTAGATTGGAGCTAGCTGTCATACGTGTTTTATAAAGTTTGATTTAATCTGTAATCAGTTTTTGGCTAAACTAGAACAATTATGCCGTATCTAGCAGCTTAAGGTCGATTTGGAACGGCTATGAGCATTTATGCCAGAACCTTGGAACTTGGGTACCGAAAGGCAGCGTGCTTCCGATTCGGCCATCACTAGGTAAAATAGTCTTGAAAGAACATTGGGAAATTGACTATCTTTACATTGTAGTTAAAATTAAATTCTGTAATAAAGATACTTTTATAGAAAAAGATAATGATATAAAAATATATGAAATTATTCAACAACAATGTTTTCTATTTATTACTGTGCAGTGGAGACAACACTTCTTTTTGAGTCAAGTTAACAAGTTACCTAAAATATTTTTGTATGCGTGAATGAATTTTAACATAGCTAGTAATGATTTGTAGTTGTAATTAAAAACTATTTTACAGATTTGTTTAAAACATTTTCAGGCATTAGACTTTGGTAAATAAGAGAGGTATATGAAAGTGTAGAAACATAAACGCTTTTAAAACCATTTGGCTTTAACACATAAATTTTATATGGAATGATGAACACTTACGAAATGAATGATAGATCATACAAAATTAGTTACAATTCAATTTATTTGCTATTAATAGAACACTAAGCCAAAATAAAAATTATCTTAAATCTAATTTCATCATATTAAGATAAGATAGGTACATAATTATTTAGATAACATATCAGTTAATGAAGGGATTTCTGTGGAAGTTCACACGAATTTCATTTATAAAAATAAGAGCCAATATTGGAATTCTGTTACAAGATCACGTTATGGTATTTTCGGGTTCCAAATAATTAATCTTAATATCATAATTTAAATACAACATACTCTTTATTGACTCTCAATAAACAAAATATATTACAAATAAAAGTTAGCCCTCGCGCTGCAAAAAGTAAACCGTAGCACTTCAAACCAAAACAAAGAAAGACCTCATTTATAAATGCTCTTTATAAGTACAAACAATATATAAAATGCTAAAATTTTAAAAGCTATTTTTTTTAGAATTATTTAGAAGGTTGGATCAGTTTTAGGCTCCTTATAAAATCTTCCAACTCAAAGAGTGAACGTGTGAAATCTAAAATAAATAATAAATTTTGATTGGAGGTTTATAACCTCCAATCAAAAATCCGGATTGGAGGTTATAAACCTCCAATTTAGCATTTAGGTAATCATGAACAATACTAGAGGAAAAGTTTACTAAATGCATCAGTCATCTAAAATATTCAAACAGATTCGTGAAGTTTAAATGTCATTTCTAAAACCAAAACAAAGTTTTACTAAAACAAATTTACTCTTAAAACAAATTTCAAAAATTTCCTAACCAATTGGGCAGTTTAATATTGGTATCATTCTTTCACATTATATCTGGGACTTTCCTGTCTTGAAAGTAACACTAGTAACAAATTATTTAAACATAAAAAATTCTATACTTTAAAACATTTGAAATCATTATTGTGCTACGATTATAACTATAATTTGTACAATGAATGTACTATTATACATTAAAGCATATATTTTAAATTAATTGGATGTTGGTGTGCTCTATAAATTTATCGGATTTCTTTCAGTTTCTAAAGCATGAAACACGTATTTGGATCACATATTTGAAAAAAATACTAAGTTTTAATTAACCTACTGGACAAAATATTAAAATTATTTAAAACTATATAGTTGGTAATTCAATTTAGAGTTATGATAATAATAAAAATAATTAAAACCTAGAAAATCTCTTATACTCTTATTCAAAACATTTTAGCTTCCCCTATAAGTCAAAACATACTACAACATTCTTTTCTCAGTTATAAATAATAGTTTTTTTTTAATTAAGGCTTTTAAAAGTGTGAATTTTAATATTATCTTTGTCATATCGCTTTAGAATAAATCAAGTT
>CM063501.1:88492164-88502164 GCA_032207245.1 Pardosa pseudoannulata
TTAATCTTGTCACTTCAAATGTACATAAAATAAATCAGTATATCCACTTTAAGTTTTGACCTCATTTAGATTATTAAAACTAAATTTTTTTATGAAAGTTCAACTATAAAAGCATTTTCTATAAATTACTTATTTAATCAATCTACAAAATAATGCACAAATATACTTAATTAATTATAATATTTTTAAGTAATTATAATGCAAAATTAGCAGAAAAATTTAAAAAGCAACACTTCAAAAATTAACAAAAAATTTCAAAAACTTTTTTTTTTAATTTTATGATTTAACTTTTTTACTGTGTTTGATTGAGTTGTACTTCAATTTGTACGTCCACCAATTTTCACAGCTCAAGGATAAAATTTATAAAATCGTCTTGGGATATTTACCATCCCCTTAAGTAATAAATATTGAATCTTGATGTTACAACCACATTTACAGTAATAAATGTAGTCAGTTGATTAATTATACAGTTTTTGTCCCGTGGACTCCGCTTAATGTGATCGCAGTTAATGTTATCAATCGTTTATTGTTATCGAAATCACTTGGTCCTGATTTCTTCTATTCATTTGTATGTTAAAATTATCGCTTTATGTGATCGTTACATCGGTTAATGTTATCAATTTTCAAACCTCATTTTAAATGGCAAAGGAATATTCACAATGTAATCAGAAGGAACCCATTTTTTATTTCCTTTCGCTGTTGTTTGATTTTCGAGACTTCTCCTTCTTCCACCTAGGGAAATGGGGAATGATCAAAGGAGTGGGAAGTTACACGTTCCTGGAATTTTTCAGAAATAAGCACACCCTGTTTGCTGTCAATGGTTGTCAGATAAGCAGAAAGCAACACATTCTTATCAGAACAGAAAAGGAACAGTAAATCTCTATAGAAAAGGGCAAAAAGATGTTAGGACGGGAATACATTACCTACTTATTAAAACTAATTACCGTGGACTGCGCTTAATGGGATCGCTGTTAATGTTATCAATCGCTTATTGTTATCGAAATCACTTGGACCCGATTTTCTCTATCCACTTGTATGTTAAAATGATCGCTTTATGTGACCGTTATATCGGTTAATGTTATCAATTTTCGAACCTAATTTTAACTGGCAAAGGACTATTCACAATCTATTCAGAAGGAACCCATCCTTTCTTTTCCTTCGCTGTTGTTTGAATTTTTGAAAATACTCCCTCTTCCAACTAGGGAAATAAGGAATGAACAAAGGAGTCGGGTAATTACACGTTCCTGGAATTTTTCAGAAATACGCACACCCTGCTGGTGGTCAGTGGTTGTCAAATAAGCAGAAGGCAGCACATTCTTATCGGAACAGAGAAGAAGCGTATTCACATTTTATGACTTTCTCGCTTACATGCAGCTTGTCGATATGGGAGCCAAAAAGCGAAATGATTTAACGTTAAAACAAAAGATCGAAATTTTAAATCGTTATGACAGGTTATCAAAATGAGTCAACGCATTGCTGCAGTGCAGCTAAACATTTCTCAGCCTCTGAATTGCATTTAAAGTGTCGAAACGGGGAGTAAAACAGCGCTCCGATGACTTTAAAAAACGTTATGATAACGAACAATTTATCAATAAGCTTCATAGAAAAAAATTGTAGACAGTCAACAATTGATTTTTTTTATTATGTATACAATTCTTATGTTTTAAAAGATAATATAAGAACATAAATGGGTTTTTTCACTTTATTTTGAAATTTGGTACGTGGGAATTTAAGGGTGGGGGTAAATTCATCTAGATTCACTTACTGTTATCAATCGGTTATTGTTATCAAAATCAGGGTGTTCCAATCTGATCATATAAAGCGGAGTCCACTGTATATCCCTCTCTGAAACTTCCCGCTTGCATTAACGGTAGCTTGACACTGGGCAATTTTCTCGTCTAGAAGCGTTTAGAATCTTAATAAACATTCAATCTTTTTATTCCCTCTCGGAACAATTCCTCTCTTGAGATTTGCATCGATTTTATTTGAAGGTGAACCTATGTTAATGAAGTCCCGAGTTCAGTGGTTGAAATGGCATCGACATACGCCTTCCAAACATCACATAAATATATGGAATAGGTCAAGCGGAACAGTTTAAACATACACAGGAAAGAGCAGATATGGTGAAGTAAAACGATGTTTTGAGAAGAAACTTTCTAAGTGCGTTCAACCCGATCTACAAAACTTTATTTAGATAAAAAAAATGTACAGTATATTGTTCAGTTTCGTTCCCTAAATACTAAACCTCAAACATACATTCTTAACATGTTAATTACCTGATATTAACTGGAGCTATGAAGACTTTAACACTTCTTTTTAATGCGACAATACAAAGGTTTCTTTAAAACACTGAAAATTCTTTTACAGAATTGTAAAGTACCCTATGAAGCAGGTAAAAAAATGTTTTGTTCGACTGAGAATTATCTGGTACACTCTGAATAATTTGTTTATCTTTATACTCCTCTGAAGTCTCCCGATACTGTGAATGCAGTTTAGAATCACGTCGAATTCATTTAGAAAGATAATTCAAAGTTGTCTTCACCGAACGCTGATTGGTTAGGGCGCTGATCGTCGATACCAGAGTTCGTGGGTTCGAATCCCACTATGGTATTTATGTTCGTAGCCGTTCGGAATCGGCTTTAAGCAGTAGGTAACGATCTCATTAGCCCTCGTGTGCAAAACAGTAGACCGTACCAGCTCCAAACCAAACCAAACCAAAGTTCTCTTAACAACGTTGAAATTATCGTTAAGTTCTTCCCAATTTTTTACAGTAATTAATGGAAGTAAAGGAATGAAACCAACCCTTCCAATACACCCTAGAGGTAAATAGGATTTCTTTTTAATACCAGGGATAAAATTTTCATTGCAACCAAAAATAATCGATGATTAAATTTATAATTATCACATATGTACCTAATCTATTATTTAAGTCAAACATAAAAGAAAATTATTTATGTAATATTTAACTTCAATGATAAAGCGTATGAAAATAATACAGCCGGTATTTAAGTAATTTAAAATAAGAAATGATTAAATGAGATGGTTAAAGGAATGACGTCGTAATGCTAGAAAAAAATGTTATTTTTACCGATTTATTGTGTAGAAAATTGATAAATTTAATCACCTGCTCTTAACCGGGGAAAATAGGGCTTGAAATAATGGCATTAAACGCTCGAAAAGGGGGGAAGGGGTGGACTTCGTATGTTTTAAAGATGACAGGAGTTGACAACAGACTTGAAAAGTTCCAGTACCTTATGAATTTTTATTATTTATTTTATACTATTTTAATTTATTTTATATTTTATATTATTTATTTTATATCCTTTATTTTTATTTTATTTATTTATTTATTATTTATTATTTATTATATTTATTATTTATTATATACATTTCAAATTTTTTGGCGTACAAAACTTAGCAAGCTTTTCGTGTAATTGTTATCCCTAGTCTTGATATATAAAAGCACCTCTGAAGATAAAAAGTTTATTGAAAGATTGTTTAAAACTATTCATACTGCATAAATTAGGAGACAGGAGTCTAAGGCCCTTACTCTGGACGTTGCGATACGATTCGAAACTTCGTTGTGACATCAGTTTGCGGGCATTATGCGAACAAACGATCAAGCTGGTGTCAAAAGGACGTCATAACGAAAGTTCGAACCTACTCGCAAAGTCCAGAGTAAGCCCCTAAGATTCAGGTAAACGAGATTATTAAACCGATGCTGCCGCTTGTCACGCTTTCCCACACATGCTTGTAAATGGAGTATGGAAGTTAACAATTTCGAAAGTGTATCGTCCTCGTTAAAATACAATTTTCTTACTCTACCATTTCTGACCTGGAACGCATGCACAGAACATTCATTACACGACATGCAATATTCTTGAAAACAAAAGGGAAACTCATCTAATGCGTAGGTGTATGCTACTGAATTGGTTATTACAAATCATTCAAAACAATAGCGTGTAGAGTAATTTGGCCTGTGGTTGAAACTTCGAAATTTCCAATTAAATGTAATGGCATCGTGTAAAAAAGTAATCTAGTTTCATCCCTATTCCCATCTGATATATAAAATATCCCTAATCTAGAACCATCTAGTTACATGAGTCAAGGATGTTGCCGAAACCCTACTTAAAATAGAGATTAATCTATTTAAACAATGGGAAAATAATTTGATTAAGATCTTCAGTAAACTAATTGATTGTTAAGTAAAGCGGTGAAGTTTTTATTAGAAGCGGAGATTTTGTTGACATGTTTTGAGTGGCACAGTTTTCGAATGCAAGGCATTTATTTAGGGCGGTGATATTATCGTGACATGATATTTAGCTCAATTAAACTAAAAGCATTGAACTTTATATTTAATATATAAGTCTAGGGTTTTCTAAATAAGATTTTTCTGTAAAAATATGACTATTCTGGGTATTTACGTTCAAAGGAAAGAATTATGATATAAACAAGGCTGTATCAAATTTGAATAGTACGCTCTAATACATCCGAATTCCTTAATACAAAGAAGAATTTTCAGAGTTATTTGCTTCATAATGTCTCAAATTAAAGAGCTATTTTTTTAATAACTATCCAAATAAGAAATGCTACCACCTCATTAATTTTTCTTAAATATAAGATTTTATTTTCTATTTCTTCTATTCAGACATAGCTTGCCAAAAACTGCATAATTAAAATCTTCTCTTTTAGAACATTGGCGCAGAGTGATGTCCCAATGTGTGCCATGTGTGGTTTTAGAAAATAATAAGTTCAACAAATATTGTAGTTATGTATTAAATTCCTAAGCTACATCCAATCCTGACCTCTAAGTTTTAGTGTCGGTGGCTAACATTTTCTGACGGCTGTGCTTGGGTTTTGTTTGAAGCTCTACAGTCTACTGTTTTACTACACGAGGAATAATGGATCAACTACTTTTATCCGATTCCCAACGACTATAAAATTCCATGCCAGCAGCGAGACTCGAACCCGTGAACTCATACCAAAGAGCAATGCCCTACCCATTTGGACAAAACAAAATGTGAAAATATCCTATTCCACATATGTGGCAACAAGAACTAAATATCAGAACGCACTTAATACAAAATAATAAAGCAAGAAAATCTATATATTGTAATGAATTAAATACAAATGTAGTAATGCAGCATGAAAATGCAATGAAACACAAAAGGAAATGTAATAATAACAATGTGTAATAATTTCAAATCTTCGTTTACCTTTTCCCATAAAATAAAGAACAATAACACGTATGCAACTAACTTTAGCGAAATTAATTACTTTGTAAGTACCATGACTATGAACTTGTGTATGATAATCTTTTACTGTAGCAAAAGATTATGTTTGTTAATTTTTGTCGTAGAAGTTAGCTCCCTATGAAATATTCATTTCTTTCAAATCAAATGTAAACTAAATGTAATTCTGTAAAACGTAATAATGGATCTACTACTTTCATCCGATTCACAACGACTAGGAAATTTCATGCCAGCAGCGAGACTCGAACCCGTGAACTCCGGTACCGAAAAACAATGCCCTACCCATTTGGATTTTAAAAAATGTGAAAAAACCCTATTCCACATATGTGGCAACAGGAACGAAATATCAGAACGCACTTAATACAAAATAATAAAGCATGAAAATATATATATTGTAATGAATTAAATACAAATGCAGTAATGCAGCATGAAAATGGAATGAAACACAAAAGGAAATGTAATAGTAACAATATGCAATAATTTCATATCTTCGTTTACTTTTTTCCTTAAAATTTAGAGCAATAACACGTATGTTAGCTAACTTTCTCGAAATTAAATTGCTTTGTAAGATCCATGACTATGAACTTGTGTATGATAATCTTTTACTGTAGTAAAAGATTATGTTTGTTATTTTTTATTACAGATGTTAACTCCCTATGAAATATTCATTTCTTTCAAACCAACTGTAAACTAAATGCAATTCAGTAAAACGTTTGCACTTAGTGTAAAATAAATCGCTTTAAATAGCTATACGAGTACTGTAACTAACACTAGAACTTCTAAAAGTTTCCTGTGATTATTTTTCCACCTTCTCAATAAATCAATATACATTTTTATCTTTTCTTTATCAATAAAATAATTTTCTGGTAATTTATTTCATTTTTAAAAACTTTTATCTAGTACGACAGCTATGCATATTTCCTCCATGAAGTGCTGGCGAAATTTGATGCTATAAACCTGCTCATCAATTTTTACATAAAAATCAAAATAATTTTGTAAATTGTTATACTTAAATTATTATCCTAGGTTATGAAGAAAATAGTAATTTGTTCAGAATGATTATATTAATAAATTTCAAGGAGCCTTATAAGAAACTTGGCTGGAAAGGCTGAAATTCTATGTGCATTTTGAAAAATTAAACAAAACAGTGTGCAATTTTTTTTATTTGTATAACCCATTTTACTGTATTATAAATACTATTTCAAAAATTATTTTATTAAATAGATGAAAATCAAATACCAAAAAAAAAAAATGTTTTGTTTTTTTATTCATATCTTTAACAAATCTGAGGCATTCACTTTTCAGTCTCGTACTACCAACAGATATCGGAAACTAAACAAAATTTGAAACCACATGTGAGATTTAAATATACTAGCATATAGCCTGTCATATGACGGGATCAGCAAAATTTTTAATTTTTCAGAATTGTAAAGTAGCCTATGAGGAAGGTAAAAAAATGGTTTGATTTATGGCTGATAATTATCTGGTACACACTCAATAATTTGTTTATCTTCATACTCCTCAAAAGTCTCCCGATACTGTGAATGCAGTTTAGAATCACATTGAATTCGTTTAGAAAAATAATTCAAAGTTTTCTTAGACAAAATTATCGTTAAGTTCTTCCCAATTTCTTTGCCACAGTAGTTAATGGAAGTAAAGGGATAAAACTATCATTTCCATTACACCCTGGAAGTAGATAGAATTTGTTGTTAATACCAGGAATAAAATTTTCATTGCAACTAAAAATAATCGATGATTAAATTTAAAATTATCCCATATGTACCTAATGTATTATTTAAGCCAAATATAAAAGAAAATTATTTACGTAATTATCTAAGTTCAGCGATAAAACGTATGAAAATAATGCAGATGATATTTAAATAATTTAAAATAAGAAATGATGAAATGAGATGGTTATATGAATAACGTCATAATGTTAGGAAAAAATGTTATTTTTAACTATTTATTATGTAATAAATTGATAAATTTAATAATAGCCTGCTCTTAAGAGGGGAAAACAGGGCTTGAAACAATGGCATTAAACGGTAGAAAGGGGGTTAGGGGGTATTTCGGATGTTGCTAACCCTAACTCATCAAGAATATAATATAGATGCTTCTATCCATTCCAGGTACAACCACTTCATAAATTCGAGGACAGAAGGACAGATAACTTTGTCTATTATTATATAGGGAATAAAATGTGTCTCTGAAAATAAAAGTTTGTTGAAAGGCTATTTAAACTATTTTTTTAGAGCTTAAATTTAGAGTCTCACATGAATTTCAGGTAAGCTAGACGGTTGATTAATACCTAGCGGTCTAATTTTCCTTAATTAGCTAAGCGTTGACTGTAAGATTCAAAACGGCTCTGGATTCTAAAGCATCAGTTTCCTTCACTTCCCAATATTTGTTTTCCAATATACTTAAACAATCTCTTATATAAAAACTATCATTATGATGTCATTCCTTTAACCATCATAATTTAATCATTTCTTATTTTAAGTTATTTAAATATCGTCTGCATTGTTTTCGTACGTTTTATCGCTGAGCGTAGATATTAATAAATAACTGTCTTTTATATTTGACTTAAATAATAGATTAGGTATGCGTATGATAATTTTAAATTAAATCATCGATTATTTCTACTGCAATGAAAATTTTATCACCGGTAGTAGCAACAAATTTCTTTCATAAAAGTGTAGGAGTCTATTTCACGGACTAATAAATATCTAGCATTTAAGTTATATATCTTCGAAAATTTGAAAATTAAGAAGTTTGTTTATTTGTGTGTATGTTTTTTATACATAATCACACGGTTTGCGATCGATTCGCTCAATTTTGGTCATCATTCATTTATACCGCCAAATAATCACTGTCCACATTAAAACCTCTGCTGTCCATCCTATCACGTAATATGACAAGATAAATTAAAGTTGGCAACTAACATGCGGTCAGTAAAGATCAACAAATTATTCAGCATGTACTAGTTAATTATCAGCCCCAAAACAAACCTTTTTTTTGTCTGCCTCATACGGTATTTTACAATTCTGGAAAATTTAAAATTTTACTAATCCCGTCATATGACGGGTTATATGCTAGTTTCCAAGAATATGGTATTAATTTGAAAGTAATGATTATATTATATTTCTGCTAAATAAGGAGGAAAAAGCTAAAAAAGAACGCGTTTAAAGTATTCTTTTATTAAAACATACATTTTGTTATTAACCCGATTTCGTTAAATGGCATCAGGAAGAACATATGCGAAATATGTTTTCATACCTGTTCATTGCTTTACTAGAATATAGCCCGTCATACGATGGGATCAGTCAAATTATTAAATTTCATTGCAACAAAAAATAATAGATTAAATTTTAAATTATCACATATGTGTCTAATCTATTATTTTATCCAAATATACAAAAGAAATTTATTTACGTAATATCTAAATTCAGTAATAAAGCGTATGAAAATAATGCAAACGATATTTATGTAATTTAAAATAAGAAATGATTAAATGAGATAGTTAAAGGAATGACGTCATAATGCTAAAAAAGATGTTATTTTTACCTATTTTTTATGTAATGATAAATTTAATCGCCTGCTCTTAACCGACGAAAATAAAGCTTGAAATAATGGCATTAAATGCTATAAAAGGGGAGAAGGGGTGGATTTCGAACGTTGTTAACCCTAACTCATCAATAATCCAATATGGATGCCGGTATCCATTCCAGGTCCAACCGCTTCATAAATTCGAGGACAGACGGACAGATAACTTAGGCTATTATTATATAGGGTATTTTTAAAATTGAATTAGATCATAAACTTCTGTTACCAAATGTCATCAAGAACTAAACAAACGTTTATGAGATCGAGATGTATAAAGATCGTTATTGAAGATAAAAGTTTGTTGAAAATTTAAGTTATTTTTATTATTTAAATCATAATTCTCATATGAGATTCAGGTGAGCGATAAGGTGTATTCTTACTTGTATGTCACTAGCATATTATTTAACTTTTCAGAGGTACTAAGTAAAGAGAGATAAATTATGCTAACAGTCCAAAGGATAATGACCAGTAAACGGTAGAGTAACTCCAAAAGCTAAGAATTAAATAATGACCTGCATTCATAGGTAAAACCTTCTCATCCTCGGTAAACAATAAAGGCTGCAGAAGGGAGATCAAGAGTCCGTTTTCAGGATAATCTTTCCTATCCTGCAGTTAGAATCTCTCATGACCTTTCTATCACCGCCTTACCTCGATGCCGTCTGAAGTGGGCTAATTGAACAAAACTGAACTCGCCCGTCAGGAGATTTAAAATTGTGAAAAAAGGGTGACCAGAGAACACTACGACCTATAAACTATCCTTTGAACAAATATAGATTAGCCTTATTTCATTGTTTATTACAGTTTCAAGCACCAAAAATATGTTTCAAAGAATAAAAAGATTTTAAGTTCACCACAATGCATCATGGTAAAATATTTTGTCGTTGAAATCACCATGTAATAATTAATGGGTACTAGCATATAGCCCGTCATGTAACGGATCAATAAAATTTTTAATTTTCCAGAATTGTAAAGTACCCTATGAAGCAGGTAAATAAATGGTTTGTTTTCTGGCTGAGAATTATGTGGTACACGATCAATAATTTGTTTACCTTCCTGCTCCTCTAAAGTCTCCCGATACTATGAATGCAGTTCAGAATCACTTTGAATTCATTTAGTCAAACCGTGTGGTTATATATAAAAAACAA
>CM063501.1:88507164-88557164 GCA_032207245.1 Pardosa pseudoannulata
AAATGATAAAATAGATCGATAAAATGGATAAATGAATAGGTCTATGATGATCTGAATGGATTATGTCTCTTGTATTATTTACATAGCCCTAATTACCGCCACAGACGATGACGTTCTGTTAGGAATTCAAAAAATTTTCTGAAAAATTAGTGTCGTTATTTCAAGATACACGATAATCAAAAACTCTCTCCTGATATTGACTTATTTTTTTATTTTATTTATACTTCTATATTAAGAAAATAATTTCATTTTCCAATTTTTACCGAATCAGATACGATGTCTTTGTTTCCCTTTTTCTTATTTTATGATGCGTTTCGTTTTAAAAGAAGTGACTATTTCTAATTATTTGTTAGTATAGTTATTAGTCTTTTGGAATGTTCGATAATTATGTTATTTATAGTGATCGATTTAATGCGTTAGTTATATAAAGTCTATTATAGATTTGACAAATAAATTTGTGTTGTGAAAGTTAATAAAAATATTTAATATTTTAGAACGCAATATTTATAAAAAAAAAGTTTATCTAAAAAGAATTCCGTACCAAGAATGTTTTCTAGATATGTCATTAGTTTTCAAGTTATCGGCAAATGTTTGGTGTTCTAAAAGAGTCGAGGCTTTTAGAATAAAAACTTAAAACGGAAAGAGCTTATTAAAAAATCATTAGTAAGTGGCTATTCTACACTACATAAACAGAGATCTGTATTTCTACGTATATTTTAAGAAAATTGTTAAAATCAGGATTAGAAAACTAAAAGAAATGAATGAGTCCTATTTTATGTCCAATAGGAAAGATGCTAAACAAAAGTTTACAAGAGTACAGCTTTTCGGAATATCTTTAACATAAAATAGAATCATTTTAACTGCTTTACGCGATAATTTAAGGAACAAAATTAATTAATACTGTTTCGAGTGTTCAATGATTCAACATTGATTGTATCCAGTTCCATATCTTTTAAATTATTACTAAATTGTTAAATTCAGGATTATAAAGCTAAAAATAATTCATTAGTCCTGTTTTATGTCCAATTGAAAAGCAGCTAACTTTTCGAAAAATCTATAACATAAAATAGAATTATTTTAACTGCTGTACACGATAATTTAATGAACAAATTAATACTGTTTCAAGAGTTTAACGATTCAACATTGATTGTTAAAGTTCTAAATCTTATAAATTATTGTTAAATTGTTATATTCAGGATTAGAAAGCTAAAAGTAATTAATAAGTCCTGTTTTATGTCCAATAGGAAAGAAGCTAACTTTTCGGAATATCTCTAACATAAAATAGAAGTATTTTAACTGCTGTAAGCGGTAATTTAATGAACAATTAATTAATACTGTTTCAAGTGTTCATTCATTCAACATTGATTATATATCGTTTCAAATCTTATAAATTATTGCTTTATAACATAACATGTGATATGTATGTCTAAATTAACGTAATAACTTGTTTTCGACTAATCCATATGTAATATACTCCGGAAGTGACACATAATTGAAAGCGAATTAAAAAAGAGAGAATATTAGAAAGTTAATTATTTCACTAAAAGGGCATGAGGAAAGTTATAACCATAGACTAGAGGTGGATTAATTTATAAATAAAATTATATCTAGTTCAGGCTTAAAGTTTATCTATCGAAATAAAACTAAACTATATTAAAAATTTATTCATTTAATAAAAGTAAAAGTATATTCGAGGAAATAAATCGATTTTGCTGTTTACAGCGATCTTACGGCTAAGCATATCGTCTTTTAAGAGGTTTTTTTTAATTCATTTTATTTAAATTTTAGAAACTTGTATTTAATTACATAAACATATAGTTCATTTAAGTAAATTTTGTTTCAAACGAGTTTGTTTTTAATCCCCCGATTCGAATTATATTTGGCAGATGGTGCCACTATCGTAATGAACGCAGAAATCAAAAGTTTTCAAAATAGCAAAATTTGAAATATTTATAAATAGTCTGTCACTGGTGTATCACTGTGATAGCAACGAGATAATGTATGACTCATCTTTCATCTCTTGGATAGCGATATAAATATTTCATTACGAAGTATCATTATCAAGGTCAAGGGTCGATACACCACGGCTCGCGAGCCACATGCGGTTCTTTGCATAGATGTTTGCGGGTCTTTTTATTGAAGATTTCTGCTTTTATTTATTTTATCAACAATGTTCGAAGCAAGATGGGCACGATATAAACTGAGCAAGCGAACTACTTGTTGCACAATGCTACACTGTACATCTCATTGCAAATGAAAATGTTTGAGAGTGAATGAATATTACGTGAAATCTGAAACTGTCACACACAGTAAAACAAGTCTAAATTAGAAAATTAAAAAAAAATAAAGAAAATTTATAATATGCTAGGTACAAACTATTTTTTATAGAATTTAAATTGTGTTAATGACGAATATAAAATAAATATATCCATTTTAAGTTAATTAAAAAGCATATAATTATTTATATGCTTTTTAATTTTGAATTTAATAATGTTGAACGGTTTTTTCCAGACTCGCTTAGACTTTGACATCCATAAATCCTTGAATTGGATTTCAGTGAGTCATTTAATCCCCTATATAATAATAGCCTAAGTTATTCCCTCTGTCCATCTGTCCGTCTGTCCGCGAATTTATGAAGCGGTTGTACCTGGAATGGATAGAGGCATCCATATTGTATTTTTGATGAGTTAGGGTTAGCAAAATTCAAAGAAAGTTCGAAAATGTTCGAAATTCATCCCTTCCCCCCTTTTTGATTGTTTAATGCCATTATTTCGAACTCTGTTGTCGCCTGTTAAGGGCAGAACATTAAAATTATCAATTTATCACATAATAAATAGGTAAAGGTAACATTTTTTTCTAACATTATAACGTCATTCCTTTAACTCTTCTCATTTAATCATTTCTTATTTTATATTATTTAAATATCGTCGGCATTATTTTCATACGTTTTATCACGGAACTTAGATATTACGTAAATAATTTTCTTTTATATTTGTATTAAAAATAGATTAGGTACATATGTACTAATTTTAAATTTAACCATCGATTATTTTTTTGTTGCAATGAAAATTTTATCACCGGTATTAACAACAAATTCTGTTCATAAAAGTCTAGGAGTCTATTTCATGGACTAATAAATATCTAGCTTTTAAGTTATATATCTTTGAAAATTAAGAAGTTGTTCGTTTGTGTGTTTGTTTTTTATACATAACCACATGGTTTGCAATCGATTCGCTCAATTTTGGACATCATTCATGTATATATATATATATATATATATATATATATATATATATATATATATATATATATATATATATATATATATATATATATATATACCGCCAAATAGGATGGACAGCAGAGGTGTTTTAATATTGACCGTGATTATTTGGTGGTATATATATATATATATATATATATATATATATATATATATATATATATATATATATATACCCTCTGCTGTCCATCCTATCACGTAATATGACAAGATAAATTAAAGTTGATAACTGCATGCGGTCAGTAAAGATAAACAAATTATTGAGTGTGTACCAGATAATTCTCAGAAAAAAAAATTTCCTTGCCTTATAGGGTACTTTACAATTCTACAAAATTAAAATTTTTAATGATCCCGTCATATGACGGGCTCTATGCTAGCTTTAAATAAGCCTCCAGTAAGCTAGAGTCTTAAAGTCAACGGATCGTATTCAATTTTTAAGCAAACAAAAATTAATCAATTATACATTTTTATATCGTCAGAAATAGGGGGGCTGCGATTCAGCAGTGTTTATAAACGAGCCGCCCCTGGTCCTTTCTGGGAGTTTGGACACATATACATATAAATGGCTTTAATAGATGCTATCTTTTATTGACAACATGGATTTTTACTCTTTAAAGTATACGAATTCTTGCTGTAGGGCATTGTACAGAAATATATTTCAAAACAGAATTATGAAATCATCAAATGGCTAATATTGAACTTCATTTTGAGATTTAAACAAACCTTATTTTATAAACAAGTTTTTTCTTAAAAAGGAGAACCGTTATTTTTATAAAAATCTGATCATTGAAAGAACGTGCAGAGAAATATGTCGATCAGTACAATTATATCTAATGTTTGTGTTACATTTTGGAATTTAGTCAGTTGTACGTGCCATGAAGTGAGTAAGTTCACACAATAAGTAAGAGTAAATAAGTAAGAAAAGTTTAATTGAAATAGATATGGGTATAAATTTTTCTTCTCTCAAATGAGTCACCTAAAATTATGTTATAGATTCCCTTCTCATTAAGTATTCAATGTTACACTGTTGTTAATACATGCAAAAGAAATTAACAGAATAAATGTTAAATTTATTGAATTTCATTATTTAGTTCTATCTGTCACTGAAAAATAATTTTTTTGTATTCTTTGATATTTCTAGCTGATCCTCGTGGTATTTTTATGCAGAATTTGATGCTTAGATTTGCAAAGTTTCTCATAAGTTAAAATAAAAATATCTTTTAGATGTAAGTGCATGCAGGCTACACTAAAATCATTTACTTATAAAAATCAACACTAGATGGCAGCATTATACTTGTAAGCAAAAAAATTACATATTCGTATTTTGCCCATTCTTTTATTTGTTAAGATTGATAATCCACTCTTATAAAATAATTAAAAACTTTTATGGGTATTTAATTAAAAACAACATACAAACATAAACTTTAAATACTTTTTTATGTTTATACCATTGCCGTTCCCCTTAAATTCTGCCAACTGCTTTATAAATGAAAAACTGAAACGTGTATAAAGCCATCTTTTATAATAAAATATTTCCATGAAAAAATTAATAAGCTTTTAAAAACAGAAATATTTCTGAAATCCGATTCTAAACAAGTTTATTTTTAGTTAAATAATATTAAGCATCTTAAACCAAAAAGGAATAACTCATTTAAACTAATAGGCCTTTACTAGTTTTATTTGCTTATAGCAGTACAGATAACGTCAGTTAGGATGATATTATTATTATTATTATAATTATTATTATTATTATTATGTAGAAATTGAATGAGCCGATGACAGATGTCGCTGGTGTATGTGAGACAAGAAAGAGAGGCGATGAGTGTGAATACTGAAGGAGATATTCTGTGACAGGGTCCGTCGGGGAGGTTGACCGGGAGACCATTAGATTAAACCGTTATCAAGAAATCTAGGCCTGTCACTCAGCCAATTCTTTAGTTTATCAGTTAGTATGAATCCATTAATTATATGTTCATCTATGTTTAGTTGTATTGCATTGTATAAGGAGTTTCGTGCGATTAAATGTTTGTATTAGAAGATTTAACCCTTAATTTGACCAGATGTTTTTTCAAATATTTTTTAATTTCTGTTATATTCCCATGTCTGTATAGACATTGGCATCTCTGTAAAATGAACGAAAAAATATATATATCATTTTCCATTTTTGAGATAAATAATATCCGCTGTGGCGAACACTGACAATTATGTTATATAGTAGTTATACATGTCCGGTGTAGCGGCCAGACTTAGCCAAATTAAGGGTTAAGTAATTCATACCCTAGACGTCCCCACATTTATTATTAATAATAATTCTCTACATTTCAGTCATACAAATGTACTATACATAACAAAAGTATTACTTATATTTCTAATTTCTTTCATTAAAATTTTAAAAAGTATATTTTCCATGTACTAATAAAATTATTTTTGTATGTTCTATATTGCTTTATTTCTTCAAACCATTATAATAAAACAATGGCATTACTGAAACATTTATCAGTATCCATATATACTATAATTATGTACTTTTATTATTTGCTGCGTCGCCGGTCACCGGTGGCCCCCAATGCTCTGTAGCCAAGTCGAGTGCCAGTCACCGTTGAACCCGATGGCAGTCAACGTGTTAAGCAGTAAGTCATGGTTTCATTAGCCCTCATGTCGCAAAAAAATAGACCGTAGCGCTCAGAACCAAACTAAAAGGAACTAAAATTAGAATATAAAACTCAACAGTGATTGAAAGGACCAAATCAGCCTTTCTAGTTATACACACTAATAGCTTCGATAATAAGATGTATAAATAAATAATTTTTTGTGATCTTTAACAATAACCAGGAAAAGTCAATGAAATCGAACCAGAAGTCGAAGAATAAACAAGGGATTTATGAGAGTTTGAAATTTGTTTGAGGTCAAAATAATTGTTTCCGTCTTTCTAATTCATGATGGAAAACATTGATGTGTTTGGTTTGGAGTGATAAAATCTACTGTTTTTGTTGATATGAGGGCTAGTGAAACCGGAGACTACTGCTTTAAAACGTAGCGAATAATAAGTCGATTCCGTATGGCTATGAACATCCATGCCAGTAATGAAATTCGAACCTATGCACTCAGTTATCGAACAGCAGCGTCCTACCCATTAAGCCTTCTTTAAAAAAACATAAAAACTATTGAATGAAACTCCAAAGTGAAATTTCTAATTGAAAGAAAACAGTGTTATTTTTCGAATGGAAAATAAATAATTTAACTACTGATTGATCAAAATATATCATCTAAATAAACTATAAAGAAAATTTTATTGATATTTTTCTGTTAATAAAATTATAAATTTTAACATTGTCATTGAGAGAAACTAATGAATTTTCTTTTAATGTCAAGTTTAATTTCAAGATTATTAAATTAACGTACAATTATTCTCATAATTCTCGTGATTAAGACATGTTTTAGAAATCTCTTAGAAAAAAATTCTGAAAAAAAATTTATTTTACATACAAAGGAATGAAGCAGAATTCAATGGTTGTATATTTTTAAGAGATTGAATCGTCAACTCTCAACTGATTTTATTAAAATTCTCATGAAATGAATTTTAAAAAAGTTACTAACAATACGTTATATGTGAGATCATATCTTACTGTTGCTTCTAATATGAAAAGAAAATAAATAAAACTTACTATAGTACAATATTATCTTATCAAGCTTTCTCTAAATACATGTTAAGGATGACGCCAAGATCGTATTTCTCTTTTCAAATATCCTTCATCTCTTTCTATTTAGAAAAGTAAACATGTGCTAGTGGAAGATCAAGCTTCAGTATTCAAATTAGTTAGAACCCAAGAAGGCAGGAAATGGAGGTTATTAATAGATAAGGTTGTATGAGGTATGTTTCTTCTTTGGTTCAAAGTGGATTCAGCAATTTGTTTGACAGTTGTTTGTTGTTTCTAGTAACACAGACGTACGTCAAAAGTAAAATTTGGATTAATATAAAAATATACTAGACGACCCGACAGACGTTGTCCTGTTTTAACGCTGTAAATCCAAAAATTGTAAAACGTTTTTAAATAAATTATAAATTGGACCATTTTGATAACCGTGTTAAAAATAAGAAAAGAAAAATTATTTTAAAATACTTGACGCCACCACGCGTGCACTCATCACAAATATAATTAGATTACGGGACTTCGATCCTGGGACTTCTCTTACTGAAACCCTTGTGCTGACCACAGAGCCACAGATACGTTGGCAGAAAAGGGTTTCAAGCGGTATTACAATAATCTCAATAAGAGAGCAAGTCTGGATATTAAAAAAAAATATTTTTTATGGGATCAAATTGTGAATTTAAACCATTCTCGAATCAACTTAATTACCTACACAATGTTTCATCAAAATCAGTCCATCCTTTTAGGAGGAGTTCTATTACAAACACATAGACAGAAAAATTTTACATAAAAAGATATATATATATATATATAATATATATATATATATATATATATATATATATATATATATATATATATATATATATATATATATATATATATATATATGTATATATATGTATATATATATATATATGTATATATATATATATGTATATATATATGTATATATATATATATATATATATATATATATATATATATATATATATATATATATATATGTATATATATATATATGTATATATATATATATGTATATATATATATATATATATATATATATATATATATATATATATATATATATATATATATATATATATGTATGTATATATATATGTATATATATATGTATATATATATATATATATATGTATATATATATATATATATATATATATATATATATATGTGTGTGTGTGTGTGTGTATGTATATATATATATATATATATATATATATATATATATATATATATATATATATATATGTGTGTGTGTGTGTGTGTGTATGTATATATATATATATATATATATATATATATATATATATATATATATATATATATATGTATATATATATATATATATATATATATATATATATATATATATATATATATATATATATATATATATATATATATATATATATATATATATATATATGTATATATATATATATATATATATATATATATATATATATATATGTATATATATATATAATACATATATAAATATATATGTGTATATATATATATATATATATATATATATATATATATATATATATATATATATATATATATATATATGCGCTGCAAATATAAAAATTTTGAATTCGATATAAAGTTTTAGACTTTTGCCCAAAGTACTTTCGTATTAGAATTAATGCCCTATTCTCCGCATGAATACAAAAGCATTTCTTTGATCTTTAAACCTATATTTTATGGGAGTTGAAATCATGTTGAAACCGTGACTATTTGATTATTTAATAAAAATGGGCAAATTCTATTTATTTAAGATAGACAACTTGTAACTGTTTAATTTATATGTGTTATGAGATCATATATAAAGCTTAAATAAAATGTAATTTTGCATATAACTCAGTTTTATAAAGGAATTTATAAAACACCTATCTCTGGTTGGTCATCTCTGTTGTAAAAATGATTGCAATAATTGACAAAACAAACTCAAGAAACTGGGTTATTAACAAACAGTTAGGAGACAGCAAATGAAGGAAAGCAAGTGGGTTTTTTTAAAATATCTAGTAAGGATTGCCTTTTGATATTATTTTATTAAAATCTAAAAATAAATGGATAGTACTGTTTTGACAAATCTTTTATGATATAAACTACAAAACATTTTTACGGATTTTATTTCTGGTACTGAACATTTATCTTTTCACTTAAAGGCCCGGGAATAATCATGTACCTTGATAAAATTCCTTTATAAATTTCCTTTATATATTATTTCCTTTATATATTTCCTTTATATATTAATTTATAAATTTAAACTACGGATAAATTTGTTGAGTTGAGTTAGTTACAAATGCGCAGCTTACAAATGAGTTATTTACAAATGAGTGTTAGTTACAAATGAGTCTGGTATCGCACATTTATCTCTTCACTTAAAAGCCCGAGAATACTCATGTGCCTTGATAAGATTCCAGCTTTATAAATTTAAACTATTGATAAATTTCTTGCTTTGAGTTAGTTACAAATGTGCAGCTTACAAATGAGTTAGTTATAAATGAGTATTAGTTGCAAATGAGTTCGAGATGCGATGGGGATAAAACTAGAAGGAAATTAGGATATATGTGAAGATTGCCGTGTAGCTCTATGTATTTGTAACAATAAGTTACATTCGGCTCAGCTGTTTTTACCACTTCTCGTAAGCCTTCGTCAATGACATACGGTACAGGACCTGTTTGAACAAGGAAGAAACTTCGGACTTTTCCCGACCAATAGAATGGCCCGTTGGTTTGGCGGAATTCTGACTCTTCCTTTTTGAATGGACCCCTGTTTTTATCCGCGGGGCAGTCCATTTTTTTAGAAGACGAGATTGTTACCAGAAGAAAGAAGAGGGTGAACGCTGCTGGTATCCGCGGCTTGCGGGATAGACATTTTTGGGGGCGACACGAGAAAAAGGAAAAGAGAAGCCATATTTTTGCACGGCCGACGCCGAGTCGAGAGGAGTCTTCGATATCTACAAATGATAAGTTGTATTCCAGTTGTCTTCTTTGGTCATTTAATTTTATAAAATTATTTAATCAAGATATATTTATCCATGTGTTTTTTAATGAGTTTTAATTTCTTCTCTCTCAAACACTGAGCCAACGTAACATTATTTTTACAGTTTTGTTCCATGATTTCACACAGCCATGAACATATTAGGATGAATGGATCTCAGAAAGTGTATTATTTTTTTTACCATTTAGAAAAACATTATTAATAGTTTTGAAATGTATTCAAAAACAATATTTGCTTCTAAGACATCTTATTCTATGTGGTTTTACTTTTAAAAAAACAACGAGTATGCTGGGGATTTTATATCATAACCTTTTTTCAATATTATCTAACCACCCCTTAAAAAGATAATGTGTGAAACTGATATTTGTAATAATATCTATATTCATAATAAAGTTTAAAATTCAGCAAAAAAAAGGGGGGATTTTGTACAACTTTTATACTAGCATATAGTCCGTCATATGACGGGATCAGTAAAATTTTTAAATTTCTAGAATTATAAAATACCCTATAAGGCAGGTAAAAAATTGGTTTGTTTATTGGCTGAGAATTATCTAGTACACGCTCAATAATTTCTGTATCTTTATACTCTTCTAAAGTCTCCCGACACTATGAATGCAGTTTAGAATCACACTGAATTCATTTAGAGAGATAATCAAAGTTTTCTTAGCTACGTCGAAATTATCGTTATAGGATGGACAGCAGAGGTATTAATATTGACAGTAATTATTTGGCGGTATATATGAAAAGTGTCCAAAATTGAGCGAATCGATTGCAAACCGTGTCGTTATGTATAAAAAACAAACACACAAACGAACAAATTTCTCAATTTTCAAAGATATATAACTTAAACGCTAGATATTTATTACTCCGTGAAATAGAGTCCTAGAGTAATGTCCTAGAGTTTTATGAAAAGAATTTGTTGTTAATACCGAAGATAAAATTTTCCTTACAACAAAAAAAATCGATGATTAAATTTAAAATTATCACATATGTACCTGATCTATTATTTAATTAAAATATAAAAGAAAATTGTTTACGTAATATCTAAGTTCAGGGATAAAATGTACAAAAATAATGGTGACGATATTTAAAATAAGAAATGATTAAATGTGATGGTTAAAGGAATGACGTCGTAATGCTGGAAAAAAGTTATTTTTACCTATTTATTATGTGATAAATTTATAAATTTAATCACCTGCACTTAACCAGGAAATGTAGGGCTTGAAATAGTGGCATTAAGCGCTCAAAAAGTGGTGAATTTCGAACGTTTTAAAGACAACAATATTTTTCTCTGTGATATGAAGCATATTTATACCAATTTATTTTAGAATTGAATCGATAGTTTATGAGAAGATAAACTTTGCTCGCTTTGAATTTCGCTAACCCTAACTCAACAAGAATCCAATATGGATGCCTCTATCCATTCCAGGTTCAACCGCTTTATAAATTCGAGGACAGACGGACACATAACTTGGGCTATTATTATATAGGGGATAGTTAAGGGGTTAAAAAAATTTGCTTCTTTTATAAAGAAGTGACGATTTTTTAGAGCTTTAATTTTAAATACGCCATTTAACAACTATGCTTAGTTGAAGAACCTCCAGAATTGTTGGACTCCCTTCAGCCCGGAATGCTGTAATAATTTTTAGAGTATATTTGCTATACCCCTTGATTAGGAAAGGCGAAATCAAGGCCCAAAGATTCATTCCTTTAAAGGTGAAAGAGAATAGAGTTGAAATATAATAAGCCCAAAACTGAAAGCATCCATATGAAAAGGAACTAATGACCTTACTCCAGTAATTGCCAGAACTGCGGATCTCTTTGCTACACTTGATGTTGCTATATTTGCAACGCTTCTGATGGATAGGTTGCTCCCTTGAATATCTTTTCTTGGATTTCGCCTCCATGATAGTATGGAGCTCTATGTGTGTGACAAATTAAAGAGCACCAGAAAAACCCTACGCAGCTGACTCGGTCCATTCAACCAGAAATCACAACACAGTCCATTACAAGGACTCGGGTATAAATGACCCTTACTGGCATAATTTATCAAAGGAAAAGATAATAGTTCATAAGGTGAATCTATGAAAAAAATGTGTGCTTCCCCCCCCTTTCTTTCAAAGGTATCGCTCTATCACGCACCTATCAAATCTCAATAGAGTGAAAGGAATGTAATATCTAGCCATTCGAAATTCCTTGATTTCTTTCTAAATATTAAAATATTTTTAAGTATTATTTACATATTTTGTAGATCCACTTATAAATGTATAAAGAGGTGTATGGAGAGAAAAGAAAAAAAATGAAAGAACGAAAATTGTACTTATAAGGTAATAAAATATAAATTCATGCATGAAAATATTTTAAAAACTCTTAGTTAAAATATCATTCTGATAGAAATTTATTTACTTTATAATATGAACAGTACATTTATATAATTTTTTCCTCTGATAACATTTACTTACCCTTATGCCAAACACAGGGAGAAGTTTGTTTCGAATGACCTAATGCGCATTTTTTTTAAACAGGTGATCGTTTCGTACCATTATGGATTTGATTCCCGACCGAATGTACCAGGTGAATCACATTCTTTTTAACTCATCTTCAACACAAAAGTAAGTTTGCTACTTAAACTATATTTTCATAGAAGCAATCCTCTTGTCTAAATGAGAAATTAACTCAATTAACTAAATGAGAAATTTATATTTGGGACAAAGGCAAATACGGCAAAAAGGCACTCAATTTCGGATCGTTCTGAGGTAAAGGACAGGAAAAATCCAGCCTGTGCTATGGATTGTTTTTGAGCGATAACGTCTACTGTTTTGTCTCACGCGACTCGTGAGACTGGAACCTCCTGCTTAAAGCCGATTTCGAATATCTGTACGTTCAGCGAGAATAGAACCCGCGAGCTCCGGTACCAAAAAGCAGGCAGCTTACCCATTTGGCCGTCGTAAGGCTCCAACCAATGAAGTATGAATAGATATAAGCATGCATGCCCGCACTCTATCTCTCTCACGTTTTGTAAAGTAATTTAAAATTCAGAATAATAAATTGGATACTTATATGTGTATGTATAAATACATATATATATATATATATATATATATATATAGATATATACATATAAACAGTCCTATACTCAGAGGGTAGCTGGGGGTGGTTTCAGCTCCCTCCCCCAACTAAGCCCATAAGTGAGATGTGTTTAACCTTACAAAGGATGAAAACCTATTTGAGAAACGTAATAGAGCAAGAACGTCTTTTTACCCTTGTTAAATAGTAATAGAAATATTAAAGTTAACATGAATAATTTAAAACTAAATTAGGAAAGAAAAAAAAGATTAAAATTTGATATATAAAAATTTTTATTTATATTATTTAAAGTAAAATTAAAATTATTTTGCAATATTTCTTGGTTTTAATGCTCTTTTATTTATTTAAACAAAAAAAAAATGCAATTTAAAAATTATTAATAAAATAGTTTATTAAAATAGGATTTTGACTTTTTTAATTTCTTTTAGTACACTATGATGACATATTGAGCTTGGTAAACGGTTAATCTTAAATGTATTGAGTCCCTTCAAAAACAGAATTCTGAGAGCATTTATATATATATATAAAAAGTAAACTATATCAGGATAAGACAGGCCGAGAAAAATCTAAGGAGTTTTCAAATCTTAAGTCAAGGGAAAAATTATCGAATTCTTTAGCTTCACCCCTAACCTAAATTAACCACTGGGGCTACAGTTTAAGCCCTCGAAGAAGGGGATTTAACCAATTTTAACCCTACATTGCCCGAGCAGACAATTTAGGAAATTTCGAAACAAAAAGGAAATGCATGCTATCGGAGGCAGATTTTCCTAGAGATTTCCCCACAGATTTTGACTGAGATGTTGACCCAGGTGTTAAGGGTCTTTTACTTCATGCTAGCTGATCCCTCCGTTATCCTGTCCTTGCAATGAAGTGGGAACCCGTCCTCTAATGTTCTGTTAATAAAGGTCTTTAACTAAAACGGTGTCCTTTTTATGGGCCATGACTGCAACCACACATCGTGAAGTCCGTCTTGCAACATATACATACATTGCAATTTAATATACTATTGTGGCGTTTATATTACATTGCAATTTTAAGTTCATGAAAGAATTTTAAAATATAAAGATGTGCAATAAGATATGAGTGAAAGTAAACATTAATGGTAGAAATGGAAGTATAATAATATGACAAGTTGAAATACGATTCTAAATGACTTAAGAAAAAAAACTAGTTTTAAGACTTGCAAATAGATAGAGCAAGATTTTTTTTCACCCGGCACAACATGGCATATATTTTTTTTTTTCTATTTTAAAACATGAAGAACAGAAATTATCAAGTTTCATACAACTTTTTTTATTGAAAGGAAGCAAGTTTCTATTAAATCTCTTCGAAAACATGACAGATTTATGATCCAATATTTCAATCTCGGGACGAAGTAGTTAAAAGGTTTTTTTTTAATTTAGTTTAAAAAAACATAGAAAATATATTTATTTCTTTGTAGATGTGCGGTGAGTATCTTCTATTATCCTTTTTCAGAAACAGAGGTGTACCCAGGGTGGGAAGGTGCAAAGGGACATATGAATCCCCCAAGATTTTTTCTCGAAACTGAAAAAAAAGAAAGGGGGGAAAGAAATTTAAATTTGTCTTCCCTTTTTTAAGTTTATAAATACCGTAATACCACAATAAGAACATTATCTTGAAATATTTCGGTTTTGTGAAAAAGATCGTAAATATAAAAATATTCCAGTCAATGAAGATGAAGTTTTAAATATTTTACAAAAAACAAAAGCGGAGAATAAATATAAATTTGTAAAAACTAATATGAATAGATTTTTTCATTGCATTGTAATCGAATATTTTCAACCTTTTTTTTTAATTGTAACTGCTTTTTGTCAATCATTAAATGGCATTTTATCAATTTTGAATGATACAGGATTCTATCAATTCTGGTAAATAAAAAAATTTGTTTTCATACTATCGCTACTATTTTTCTTAAATGGCCACATCTTTCTAATTTTTAAACCTTGGTAAAAATTACATCAGTTCATGAATAGTTTTATAACTGAGAAATTAGATTAATATAATCTATTCTTTAGATTTTACCTAATGGTAATACTAAGTTAAAGAAGTCTGTTTTTTCATGGCAATTATAGGCGCCTATATGAAAGAATTTAGAAGAGGTGGTCTGAGATAAAAAATGTGTGTATGCATGTGTTGTATTTGCATCTTTAAGTGTTAAATTTAGTTTAAAGAACTGACTTTACAAAATGGAGGGAGCTCAAGCCCCTTCTGCACTTTCCATATAGGTGCCCTTGCAGTCAATGACAATATGCATCTTCCAAAATAAATGTCTGGTTACGCTACTGTTAAGAAATGTCAGAAATATACTTTAAAAGTTTAAACAACAGATCTAATACCTCGAAATAAAAGGATAGATCAAAGAAGGATTTTAAAAATTTTAAAATGTTAAGACCATGGGTGATAACAATGTAGCTTATCAGTTTACGACCTACAGTTTAAGTCGAGAGAAGCTATTTAACGAGTATCATGCATTGAAGTACCAAGAAATTTTGCGAAAAAAAAAACAGTATAGTTCAGTTTGATAAAATTTAAAGCCTAACGATTCCAGCAAATCTCCTTCGTGGTATTGTAATTTTGATAACCATGCTATAGTTATTATAATTGCTTTATTGTAGTTTCTACACACAGAAAGTACTATGTCGCATGTATTTGTATGACTGAAATTAAACATGATAGCAAACCTTGAAGAGAATATGTCAAAATTTGCATACCTAACTCTTTCTCTTACCTGAACATCTTAGGAGTATCTTAAATTAAGTAATAAAATAGTTTTAAATAATTTTAAACAAATTTTTAATATCACAGACACTTTTTATACATATGGGTTTCATGTGTAGCTTCAAACTTTATTGAGCTTTCGATAACAATTTGTATCACAACCGGATCCCATTCTAGCGAAAGCTGGATAGTACACAGCATGTGGGAGGCGAAATGATTATCAACAACTTAAAACAAACATAAGATTTGTAAAATAAAAATAAGAGAGGTAGCCAATTTTGATCTTCACTTGAGTGGCCAATGGTCTAAAATCAACACTGTATCCCAAGATTGAAAAGTGGATAAGACAAATTTGTTGAAAAAAATTAATACGAGAAAATACATTTTGTTTGTCTTTCATTTTTGTCTCTTTACTAAGGATAAATTTATGAAATACTAGCAAGTTTGCCCGTGCTTCGCTACGGTGAACTTAATATATTACTTTTAAACAAAGATTTATTTTTCGTGAATAACTCTCTAAATTCGTCACAGTTCAGTTCGAGTCATTGGCATGTTTATATATTTCTATCATAAGCGTATTATAACATTATTCAGTTTTTATAATCGAATTTGTCTTATATTAAATTTGCTCAAACTTTTTTTATTGTAAAATATAAGCTTAACCCTAAATTGCATTACTGTATTACTACTGTACGTTGATTAGCAAAGTTAACAGATCTTGTCATATTACGTGATAGAATAGGAAGCACAGGTTTTGACAGCAACAGTGCTAATTTTGTTGGTAGTAATAAATGTTTTCCAAAATGAAGGAAATTTATGACAAACCACATAGTTTTGTATGAAACAGAAACACACATTCATATCGACAACCATATGAATATGAAGATAACTATATAAAATGATAGGTTTTATTTGGCCATGAGAGTCACTGAAATTTGTACTTTTTGTACTTAGAATATTGTTGATATGCATTTCATTGTAACATAAAAATGAACCAAGAATTAAATTTAAAATTAGTTCTCATATAAAAATGCTATAATTTGCGTCACATAGAAATGAAAGTGAATCACTTTATATCTCAAATTTCAGTTCAAATCGAATAGATACTAAGCAGACGATTTTAAATAATATAAAATAAGAAATGAATAAATGAAATATTTAAATGAATGACGTCATAATGATAGAAAAATATCATTTTCGCCTATTTATTATGTGATGAATTGAACATTTTAATCTCCTGCTTTTAACCATGGAAAACTGCGTTTAAAACAATTACTTGGGATGACGTCACGTTGCTAGAAACATTGCTTCTTTCCCTTAGATATGATGCGATAAATTAAAAACTTAATCGTTTGCGTTTAACCGGGGAAAATAATGCTTGGAATAATGACATGAAATGCTCGAAAAGGGGGAAGGAATGAATTTCGAACGTTGAAAATTTACAAAAACCTTCCCAGGGATATACCTAAACATTTCCCAAATTTTCACGGCGATTGGATGGATAGTTTTTGAGTCTATTGAGTACATACATACAGACAGACAGACAGACACACACAAATTCATTTTTATATATATAGATTATTTATAGCAATCGGAAATTTTAATAAAAGTATGAAATTTTTCATCTTATTGTACTGTTTTGTTTAATTTGCAGTCCCCCTCCGCTCTATGTATTCAACACTCTTATGACGCTCATTTAATTTTACTTAACATGATCTTACTTAAAAGCATGCTCAACAAATTGGTTTTTTTTACATCATCTGGAACACTATTTTAAGAATAACAATTTACAAAGTTATCTTTTACATAAAATGATTGAGCTAGAAGGTTAAAGGAGTTTATTTACTTATTAGCATTTATTTATATATATATTTTACTTAGTACCGGGATAAAATGAAGATAAATTTCTTAAGTCATCTAATTTTTTTCGTTAGATTTTCTATTTAAAAGTTTAGTTTTATTAAACTCACTCTCTAAGACCTAACAGAAGGATAGTATAAGTTATTTTGAATGTAGCCCAATTTCATGTATGATTTAAAAAAAAAGGGGGGAATAGAAACATTTAATTGATTTGCTACTAAAGGGGATTATAGATTAATTTATGTTTAATATTTAATATTTTCAACTTACAATTCATTATTTCAAAATTGTCTTTTATTTCTTTTTATTTTAAAATTTTATTTTTTTAAGTTATGATGAGGAAATGATTCAAATCTAAGTTTATCTGAAAACGTTAACAGTATATACGATTTCTGTTTCGCTATGACGTAAAAAAAAAAAATTTATTTGCTTTGGCACAAAAGATGTTTCTTTATTGCTATGCAAATATTTGAAATATAAGTATTTGCATATCAGCAGACAACCTCAAAAAAAGATGGCGCCACATTCTACTTAAAGATCAAAGAAAATACGACGATATTTAAGTTTCTGTTTTTATTCATATGTCACATTTGAATGTGCAAATAAAGTTAGAACGACTAATGTCATAAATAAATTCGATTTCGAGAAAAAATAAATGGTAAATTACACTTATATCTTTTCTAAACGTGTAAAATTGAGTCAAATTCTGTCTGCCAAATTAAAAAAAGGAAATATTTATTTTTCGGAAATAAGTGTGAACAGTATTCCATCTTTCCCGTCGGCTGCGTATTTTCTTTTCGAAATCGTTATAAAAGCCACCCAGCATTCTTCGACAACAACCTAACAAACCTACTGGCAAAACAAAAACAGAAACTTCGCGACTGCTATTTATACGACTGCTCCTCTTTTCTCCTTGTATATTGTCCCGACAAACCCGAGAACTCAACAGATTCCTGACCTTCTCACAGCTCGCAGAATCCACAGCCCAGTCGGTGGATGCCGCAGTGAAAACTCGAACTCACTCTCCGAATCTTTCTCTCTCTTTCTGATAATGGCGTATCAACAAGTGGCCCTAGAATTAGCCAGGGATGGGCCCTACACGCCCTGGGGCTTTCGAATGACCGGAGGAGCGGATATTGGAGCACCACTAGTCGTACAAAAGGTAAAGTCTTGCGATTCTAAATGATATTGCTTTGAAAACAAATAGGCTATTTACTGTTTCAGATGGACCTACCTTCAATTTTATTCAGATATTTTATCTGGTTTGAGTAACTGAAATATAAAGTATACTAAAGGTTACGGTGAAATTTCATCAAGCCAAACTTGTGTGAAAATTCGGTATCTCTATCTCACGGAATTGTGAAATATAACTGAAATTAGAATTCAGCTAAGCAAAATTTGTTTTAAATTTCGGTATTTCTTACGATACTTAGTTTTCATAAAAATATATAATGTGTATTAATTGGAAAGATAATTTTACTATGAGTTTTATTATGCTTTGTATTTAAATGCAAAGAGCAAGACATCAAAAAGTATTTCCACTTCCCAATACAAATTCTATCAAAAATACACTTATTAACAATTGTGAAAACAAATAGGCTATTTACTGTTTCAGGTGGACCTACCTTCAATTTTATTCAGATATTTTATCTGGTTTGAGTAATTGAAATATAATGTAAAGTACAATTAAGGTTACTGTGAAATTTCCTCAAGCCAAATTTGTTGGAAAATTTTATATTTTTTTATCTCACTGAAATCTGAAATATAACTAAAAATTAGAATTCAGCTAAGCAAAATTTGCCCGAAGTTCGATATTTCTATATAACGGAATTGTGAAATGTAAGTAAAATTAGAATTCAGCCTAGCAAAATTTGTCTCAAAATCGATATTTCTGTCATATTGAATAGTGAAATATCAATCTCACTGTATTCTGAAATATAACTAAACATTACAATACAGACTAGGAAAATTTGTCTCAAATTCGATATTTCTGTCATACTGAATAGTGAAATATCAATAAGAAATAGAATTCAGCTAAGCAAAATTTATCTCAAGTGTCGATATTTCTATCTCATTGAATGGTGAAATATCAATAAGAAATAGGATTTAACTAACCAAAATTTATCTCAAATGTCGATATTTCTATCTCTTTGAATAGTGAAATATCAATAAGAAATAGAATTCAGCTAAGCAAAATTTGTCTCAAATGTCGATATTTCTGGCTCATTGAATGGTAAAATATCAATAAGAAATAGAATTTAGTTAAGCAAAATTTGTCTCAAATGACAACATTTCTATCTCATTGAATGGTGAAATATCAGTAAGAATTAGATTATTATATATTAAGATATCTCGTTTTCATGAAAATACATAATGTTTATTAATTGGAAAGATAATTTTATAATGAGTTTTATTATCCTCTGTATTTAAATACACTCTTGAGAGAAAGACATCAGAAAATATTTCCCGTTCACAATACAAATTCTATCAAAAATACGCTTGTTAACACTATATCTTTGAAGTATACATAATTTAAAACTAATATATAAATTATTTATGTGTAAATAATATTAAAACATTTTAAATTTTAATGTTCAAATTTAAAATATTAAAATATGCTGACGATAATTATTTGTTTTGTAAGTCCTGATATATAATAATATATAATACAACTATTTACAAATTATTATTTCATTAAGCTATTAGGATAAGTTTGTAAAATATGCGCACAAACTAAATAATAGGAAATCTAAGTAAAAGTATTTTAAAACTAAATTATGTACAATCAGGCAGATGATGTAAATAATTTAATCTGCTGTAAAATTCGTTCCATTTAAGATATAGCAAAGGAAATGGTATCAAAGTGTGAAGAATATTTGAGTTCAAGTTATAAAAAAACTAATTCAAGAGTTGGAAATTCTTAAAATTTAATATTCCTAAAAACTTTCAATATTAATTTGATTATAGTATTTTAAGTGTTATTCTATATATAGATTATCAATTTTAAGCGTTTCAGTTAAAATAGTTGAGTACCGACTATATTGGATTTCTCTAGCTTCACGGTAACCCGTGGAGGAAAATGTTCTACATATTTGGATTTGCATTTCAGGATTTCTTTTATTAAATTTTCCTACGAGACAGGGTGGTAAATTCTCCAGTAGTATGTTAATCAATTAACACATTGTGTACGGGTACATTTCGCAGCGGAATTGTACCGGGTGCGGGCGTTTTGTGCGTAAATTTATTTATTCAGTTAAATCTCAATAGATCGAAAAATATTTAATTTTTTAATTAACTTCTCGTATTTTATATTGAAATATATAAACAAATATATAAATAGAAATATATAAATAACAACCATAAGATTTTTGTAAGCAAAAAATATATTTTATATAGGATAAATTTATAATAGTGTCGTAAATATGAAAAATCAAATACAAATAGTAGCATATAGTTTTAATTTTTTTAATTATGTTATATATAAACATTTTTACATTATAAATAAATGAAAAGAGCAATCATAAAACTAATAATGTAAAAACTAGTTTTTATTTGTCTGAATTTTTCCAGAATCTATGTAGTAGACAAGAACATTCGGCTTCGTTTTCCTGTATACACCATTATTTCTGTACCCACAAACAAACTATGTGGTTACACACATACTAGTACGTGACCCGCGCTCAAGTATCAATCGTCAGAAAACGTAAGTGTAGTACGTGTCCCGTATACAATGTGTTAAGATAAGTGAGAAAAACATAGTTAACTTTAAATAATTTGTGAACTTTTATGTGTACTCTTCTTTGAATGCAAATAATGGCATTTTACCAGCCTACGTTTTAAAAAGATTCACGTATATCCTTAGAGAATTATCTTAGTGTTATCACGTGGTAAAAATTGTTGAAAAAAATCTCTAATAAATGTAAACCTTGAAAAAGTTGAACTATTTTACTCGTAGGTTAACGTTAAGTTAACATGCAGAAATCCAATATGGCCGGTTCCCAACCACCTTAAGTAAACAAAAATCTTTCTGTCTTTATACGAAAGATAGACAAAACAGTTTTATCATTACTAGATCATTCGTGAAAGGATATTAGAAAAATCTCGATTTCTATAAAAGAATATAATTAAATGAGCAAGTTTAAAATTTCATTAATTTTAACACTTTATAATTTTATGTAAAACAATTTTCTTCTAATTTGGGCCTGTATTTATTTCTTTTTCATTTTTATTGTTTATTTATTTATTTGGCCAAACTGACAGTTTGAAAATAGATTAAAAGCAAAGAGAAAAAGTTCTTTCAAAATAAAGTGCAAGTAGAGTTAAATTCTAAATTTATCCACCTTCTCATATTTCGGTTTAGTTTAATGCGCAGTTTTAATTCTCATTAAAATCCGAATAACAAATCTAAAACTATTTTTATTTGTTTTCAATATTTTGTTTTAGCATAATTTATGTACTCATAGAGAAAATAATTATCAAAAGTTAAAAGGCATTTGACAAGGAAAGTTGTTTTACTTTATAATGCGTAGGAAGAAAAAGTGATAAATTTGCGATATATATTCTTTCAATATTTTATTTACGCATTATATCTTTTTTTAATTTCTGGTTTAAATATTTTTTATTTATGAAGAATTTTAAAAAAGCAAAGCTTCGATTACTTATACACTGCTTTAATTTTTAAAACAAAGTAATAAATAGATACGGAAACATATTTGGCATAACTTCTCCCAAATATTACGTTATGAAATCGAGTCAATAAAATTTTCTTAATATAAATAAAGTAATATAAATAAAGTAATTAATTCATTTCATTTATCATTTCAGTAGTAATTAATTCCTTAATTCATTTTTAGTAATTATAAAGTAAAGTAATTCTTAATATAAATAAAGTAATAAACAGATAGGGAAAGATATTTTGCATATCTGCTTCCAAATATTACATTATGAAATCGAATCAATAAATGTTCTCAATATAAACATTTTAATCTAACCTAATTTTATTTTTCTCTCCATTATTTACTGTAAATTTAATATATCCATACATTTCAAATGATTACTGTTATTTGAAATTATATGATTGTGAGGAATTGATTGGTTGTCGGTTTAGAGCACTACGGTCTATGATAACGAGAACTAATGCTTATAGACGATCCCGAAAGGTTAAAAACAGACATGCTAAAAGGGGAATTCGAACCCATGAAGTCTCATCTGAACCCAGTGTCCTACCCATTAGCCCATTGTTCAATCGACAGAAAGGTGAAGGAAACTGATGCATTAATATTTAAACGTTGTTTTCAGTGTTCTAGTCAACACCTTTTTAACCCTTTCGAGACGGGATATTTCTCTGTATGTCGGAAGTTAAAGAAGGAAGTGTTAAATTTATTGCTTTCTTTTATAAACAATTTCTTTGATATTGGTACTTTGTACAGCAATAAGCAGTAAGAATGAAATAAACGGTATTTTCAGAGTGGATGTTAAAATAATTCTACGAAAACAAGACAGCCCTGACTTCTAGACCTCTAACAGCTTGGTAGAAATATTGACCATCCACCCCCAAAAGGTTAACCGAACGCAAATTAGACTGGTACATATTACTAATCCATCTCTCTCACCTGAACCTCATACGCAGCTATCAATTTAAGTAATAAAAATAGAGTAAAAAAATTTTCAACAATTTTTATCTTCAGCGACATTTCTTATACGTCCAGTCTTCACGTTCGGCTTCAAATTCGATTTATTTCTTGATAACACTTTGTATCACGATACCGAAAAGTGTAAGTCTCAGACTTGCTGAAAGAAATACGTAATGACACTAAAGATTGTGTCTGCGTGTTTGAGATCATTGTCTCTTTATTAATAATAATTTTCGAAATACTATTCATAACAGCGTAGTTTGTTATTATGAGTATAAAGTTTATCATAAATGCAATCCTTTCCTTTCTGTTTTGTCCAATTTTTCTAAATGGTTGTTCTAAATGAATTTGCATTCTCCCTCTTTCTTGCAGCTATTCAAGCCCCTTATAGGGTTTCTAGAATTTTCTTTATTAGAATCGTGATCAAAAGTTATTTTCTGCATTATTTAGGATATTATTTTAAGTATAGAAATTCACATAATAATTTTATTTTTTATTTTCATATACTAAGGGAGCAAGAGGGTTGATTGTGAACAAATATCTTTCTTGACATCGTTTTTGAGCATACAGACTCTGATACAAAATTCTGCATACGATGGTCGAACTAGTCAAAAGGATGTACTGTTCTTCTGTATCGAAATCCATGGGTTCAACTCTGACCGCTTTCATGGGTATCTATAGATATTTAGAATCAGTTTTAAGCAGCAGGTCTCAGTCCAATTAACCATTATGTAGCTAGAAGCCGGTACCAAAAGTCAGTGCGGACATCAGTACACCACTTATTGGGACGTCATACAAATAGGTTAAATATAAGTTTTATGATTTGTGAATGTCATTTAGATTTTTAAGTAGATAATGTAGTTATAGGCACTTAAAAACCTATCATAAGCAGGTAAAACTCTTGGTATTTCTTGAAGTTGCTGCTCCGATTCTTGGAGAAATATTTCCTCTAAGTGAATGTTTTCCATTTTTTTACAAACAATTTTTTTTTACTGCAGTATTGTTTTTCTTCTTATATATTTTCCAGAAACTTAATCTTAACACTTAAATTAAATCAAGATTTCTAATAAATTATATTACACTATGTAATACTTTTCAATTACTATTCTTAGTTGCAATGAAGATGATCTCTCTTTTAACTCTCACTGGACTCTCTCATTCATCGAGTTGTTTAGAGTTCAGTTTGTACTCTACCAAGAGGAACTGTGGGGTATTAGATACATAGAAACTTTCATTTTCCTCTAACAGTGATTATTAATTTGCATATGGTTTTGTTTACAAAACACAAGTAAATAAAATATGTACAATCCTTTATCAATTTCCCACTAACGCCATACACAATGCAGCACACAATGTATCATATACGTTGCAAATATATATATATATATATATATATATATATATATATATATATATATATATATATATATGATACGTATTTGCAAAGTATTTATATGATACATTGAGTACTATGTAGGGAAAATTATAATTACATTTTTTAAAATTTTTAATACTCTTCGAAATAAAAGCATAGCATTGAACCTTACGAAGGAATATGCAAAAAGAATATATAGAATTTTTTATTGTTTTTTATAATTATAACATATAAATTTCATATTAAAGAGGGCATGAAAGAATACTGGGCAGAGCTTTAAAGAAGTCAATGACTCCCAATTCTCTTGAACTTGACTTCAAATATACCCTTCTATCCCCAAATCCTAAAACATTAATCATGCAATAATTTTAGAAATTTTACAATCTTATACTTCTCCTTGTGTTTTTCCGTCTTTATTTCTCGATTACTAATATTTTTTATACTTCTGCTAGGCGTATTTAAAAAAATGACCACATGTTATCATCTTTCAATTTTTTATCAAAAGACATCCCAGTCGTTAACAACAATACTTAAACTAAATTAGTTTATTTTAAATAGATTATTTATTATATTAGCTATCAATAGTTTAAGATCATGCTTCTATTCGTATATTAAACTGTTGGAATATCTCAGATTTTCTGTTTATATATTTAGTAGTGGGTGTATAGTAGTAAGTGACTATTTCGTAATACAAGTTATCTGTAAAAGGTCCGGCACATTTTGATGTTCAATAATTCATAAAATAATGAAGATAAGTTTACGTTAATAGCATCAATGCTTAGATTAATTAAAAAAAGAGTTTTATGGCCTTTGATAAAGCACTTTCCATCTACGCCCTTCGTCGCTCGAACAATATCAGGAAGCTTTTGCAGACTGGATCATTTTAATGTTTGATAACTTCTAAAATAACTAAGAATTAGTAAAGAATGAAAAGTTATTATGAATTATTAAACTTTAAAATATATCAGACCTCATAAAAACCCCTGTACATTAATATCCATATCGCCCAACTCTATTTGATTTACTTCTTAAAGTAATCAAAATTTGTTCTTATCGAAGGATTAATTTTAGGCACAATAAAATCTAAATGCTTATCATGATTTGCTAGTATTTAACATATTGATAAAATATCTTTATTATGAGATGTTCAAAAACAAAGAGAACCAAATCGATTTTCTCTTTTATAAAATGAAATTGTCTACTAGGTTTAATTTGTTATTTAAAGTGTATGCATATGCACATGTTAGAAAATACCCTATTATTAAGAATTTTCTAAAATTAAGTCAAGTTCTAGAAATTAATTAGGATTTAAAGACTTTATTACTCAATTTCTATAAACTTTTCCAAATCGGCTCGGTTGACTTTGGTTCATGAATTATATATATATATATATATATATATATATATATATATATATATATATATATTATATATATATATATATATATATATATATATATATATATATATATATATAGATATATATATAGATAGATAGATAGATATATATATATATATATATATATATATATATATATATATATATATATATATATATATATATATATATATATATACATATATATACATATACATGTATATACTCATTGGCGAAGTTTCTTAATGCAGCAATATATATATATATATATATATATATATATATATATATATATATATATATATATATATATATATATATGTCTGTATGTGTACATATATATAAATACATATATAATCGTTCTGTAGGTAAAGCTTACTGAATCAGAAATTTTATATTTTAAAATATCTGGCCTATGTTGTTAGTTGTTTTTTGTCATATTTGTAAAGAAGAGATAATTATTTATGTAATGAATTAGTTGCTATAACAAAATGAAAAAATGGCCAACTACATTTATTGAAGAATGAAGACATGAAGATTATTTATTGTAAAGCTAACCAAGTCAGTCTGAACTATGCCATTTTTACTCGAACGCCCACTGCATTTATAAATATAAATATATGTGTATGTGTGCGTGTGATTGTGTGTACATGCATCTATTTGCTTTAGATTTTAAAAACAAATGCACTCACAATCTTCAAAAGACAGTTGCAAATTATTGTATACGTTGAATTTTTTGCATATATTTTTATAATTTTATAGAATCATGCCAATCATAAACGATTATACATATGCCATAACTTCTTAAGAAAAACTTGTATAGATTTTTAGTTTAGTTTTAACAGAGTCAAAATGTGGAAAAAAATTTAGAACTCTTGGCATATAAAAAACAACTTCTAGCATCGGATGGTTTACCAAAACAAAGTGTTAAAAGAACAAACAGACACTGTATGCTTTCTTATTTTGGGAACGGATATAAATACATTTCTAAATTTATTCCTTTTCTCACTTGTGTTCGTTAAAACACTCAAGAAAGCTATCCATGTTAATCAAAATTTTAACTGTTCAAATAAAAAATTATGTGATAAGCGTAGTCAGAAATGAGTATAAAATTATCAATTTCAAATTATTGAAGGGAAGTATAAATAACTATTCTTTAAAATAAAAAGAGAAAGAAAGCAGTAACTACCTCTGAAACAAAAATAGATAATATTGTTGATAGGATGAATGAAATTACTATAGATTTAGTATGTTATTAATTAAGCACCAGAAGCCGGCATTGATTTTGTCATAACATTCTGTTTTCCAATTTAGCTGTTTTAAACAATAACAATTCTTTAAAATAAAAAGAGAGAGAAAACAGTTACTATCTCTAAAAATATATATATATATATATTATTGTTGATAGGATGAATTAAATTATTAGAGATTTGGTATGTTATTATTAATTAAGCATCAGAAGACGGCATTGATTTTATCATAACATTCTGTTTTCCAATTTAGTTATTTTAAAGAATAACTATTCTTTAAAAGAAAGAGAAAACAGTTACTATCTCTAAAACAAAATAGATATTGTTGAGAGGATGAATAAAATTACTAGAGATTTAGTATGTTATTATCAATTAAGCATCAGAAGACGGCATTGATTTTATCATAATATTCTGTTTTCCAATTTAGCTATTTTTAAAGAATAACAATTTCTTTAAAAGAGAGAGAAAACAGTTACTATCTCTAAAAATATATATATATATATATTATTGTTGATAGGATGAATTAAATTATTAGAGATTTGGTATGTTATTATTAATTAAGCATCAGAAGACGGCATTGATTTTATCATAACATTCTGTTTTCCAATTTAGCTATTTTAAAGAATAACTATTCTTTAAAAGAAAGAGAAAACAATTACTATCTCTAAAACAAAAATAGATATTATTGTTGATAGGATGAATAAAATTACTAGAGATTTAGTATGTTATTATTAATTAAGCATCAGAAGCCGGCACCGATTTAATCATAACATTCTGATTTTCCAATTTAGCTGTTTAGAAATCGGAAAGACAGTATCAAATCAATAAGTTGGACTTTGAAGACGGATTTAAAATTTCATCAAGCAATTTTTGTTCTAAAGGCTTTCAAGTTATTTATTTGTTGAGGAGAAGAAAGACTTAGAAGGAAATTTAAAATAATAACGCCACAGAAAAGCTTTTTTTCATTGAAGATTAATTAAAATGGATATCATTGTGCTTCCTATTTAGTTTGTAACCCTTCCAAAAAGTGCACTTTTTTTTCCAGTTGGACTTATACCGGCCTTGAATCGCACCTAAAGCAACCTGTGCTTTTACAAAACGTAATGCTCTTAAAATCTGCATGCCGAAAAATCTTTTTGAAGGGTGTCCAAAAACGTCCGGAGACAATGAGGTGATTGAGCAACTCGAGCTGTCTAAAGGGTTTCAGGAAATGAATCTGGAAGCCTGCCACCTTTTGAATTCCTGTTGCGTATGTTTTTCACTTACACGTGAAACGGATATTTTTTCACCGGGGAATGTAAACTTTACCAAAAAACCCATCTTCTTCATTAGAGCCCAGAATTTTTTTCCTTCTTTCTCTTGCAAACAACAAATTCTGGTAATTTCTAATTCAACTTTCATAAGTTGTTTTAATTATGAAGAAAAATTTATAGTGAGGGTCTGTGTTATCTATTTTTATTCACTTATACACAGGCAACAGAAACATTTATAATAAAAAGTTAATGAATATTTACTAACACATTGTATGCGGGACACGTACTAGTACGTTTTCTGACGATTGATACTTGAGCGCGGGACATGTACTAGTACGTTTTCTGACAACTGATACTTGAGCGTGGGTCACGTACTAGTACGGGTTAGTGTAACAACATGGTTTGTCTATGGGTTCAAAAATAACGGTATATACAGGCAAACGAAGCCGGATGTTCTTGTCTACTACAGAGATTCTGAAAAAATTCACAAAATAAAATCTAGTTTTTACATCAAACGATGAGACTGATGTAAAATTAAATAATTTTCGATCTATTGAAATTCACCTGTATAACTAAATTTACGGTCAAAACGCCCACTCCCGGTACAATTCCTCTGCGAAATGTACCCGCACACAATGAGTTAATAAAATATTTAAAAATATATTACATAAAATAATTCTATAGTTAATGGTTGTAATAATAAATTAACAACTGTAAGAAATAAGTTATAAAATAAAATTTCTTAGAGAGTGGCTTTTTTTAGTTTAAAACCTTTAATAGAATTATTAAAAGGTTTTAAAACTACTGAATATTCGTTAATAAGACAGAAATCAGCTTTAAAAGCGTTTTTTAATTACTATTATTTTAAGACTTCTTTTCAAATGGCATTTCTCCCCCTAATAGGTATTGAAATATGTAATTTCATTAAATATATATATATATATATATACTTTCATTATTTGAAAAAACACATTCATATAATTACATTCTCGTATACTCAGTATTGGAAAAGTACCAGAATTCTCACAGAAGACCCACTTTAGTTAACTACATCAGTAATAAGTACAATTATCACTTTCTCGTATACCTAGTATAGGTAAAATTCGACATTGATATTTTGGACATCCCTGTGTTAGAAAATACCATATTTATAATTGTCTGCTTGTGTATCTATATGTAAGCACGATAATTCGAGTATGTTTTGGCATAGAGGAATCAAATTTTGAATACTGATTGAGGATACATAATCCTGAAAATTTCGACCTTGTATTTTGATAGATATTCACATTTTGGAATCCCTCAGTCCGAAAATACCATTTTTCGAATTATGTCTGCGTGTGTGTATCTGAAAGTAAACACGATCACTCAAGTATGTTTTGACAAAGAGAAACCAAAATTTGAATACTGATTGAGGATTCATACTTTTGAGGATCATAATCCTCAAAAATTTGACCTTGATATTGTGATAGATATTCACATTTTGGACATTCCTGAGTCCGAAAAGACCATTTTTGGAATTATGTCTGCTTGTATCTTTATATAAGCAAGATAATTCGAGTATGTTTTGACATAGAGAAACCAAATTTTGGATACTGATTGAGGATTCGTAATCCTGAAAATTTTGACCTTGTATTTTGATAGATATTTATATTTTGGACATCCCTGAGTCCTAAAATACCATTTTTTGAATTATGTCTGCGTGTGTATATTTGTAAGTAAGCACGATAATTCGAGTATGTTTTGGCATACAGAAACCAAATTTTGAATGCATACATTATAGTAAATATACGTACATTGTGAATTTCTATCAACGTTAGTACTTACAGTCTACAAATATAATTTTCTTCCCAATTTTTTTATCTAAAGGCCGATTCTTTGCCGAGAGATTTCCAGGTGATTATAATTAATCGATTATAATCTGTGTTTTTATCAAAACCAAAAAACAAATCCTTATTAAATTAATTACATATATTACATTACATTACATTACTCACAATAAAATAATTACATTAAAACGTGCAATTCTAAAGGTATTATTCATGTTATTTTAAAAATTTACACTTTTAAAAACTTCAACCTCTGCCCAAATAATTACTTACAGTATACAAATATAATTTTTTTCCGAAAATTTTTATTTAACGGCCGATTCTTTGCCGAGAGATTTCCAAGTGATTATAACTAATAGATTATAATCCGTGTTTTTATCAAAGCCTAAAAACAAATCCTAATTAAATTAATTAAATACATTATATTACATTACATACATTAAAATAATTACATTAAAACGTGCAATTCTAAAGGCATTATTCATGTTATTTTAAAAATGTACACTTTTAAAAACTTCAACCTCTGCCCAAATAATTACTTACAGTCTACAAATATAATTTTCTTCACATATTTTTTATCTAATTGCCGATTCTTTGCCGAGAGATTTCCAGGTGATTATAATTAATTGATTATAATCTGTGTTTTTACCAAAGCCTAAAAACAAATCCTTATTAAATGAATTTATATCGTTTGTCAGTGGTTTTCTTATCTTATTTTTAAATTACGGTTTAATTATTATGAGGAATGAGCTCGAGTATCTTTCTTGAGTGGATTATAACACAGGATTCATTAAGAAAATTGCTTTTATAATTTTTTTTCTTTGACTGAAGAGACAGTCATGCAGTCACATTTATCAATTTCAGTGCCAGCACTGACTACAACCCGTGCGAGTTCCTACTTTCTAAATGCAAGGTCTTTAAAAGAATTGTTTGTTTGGAGTCTATTTTAAAAGGCGCTTTTGATATCATCTGGCATACCACTGAATTTTAATTTTATCGTTCGCTATGGTTTATAACCTCGAGTAATGGAATCTTCCTGTTTAAATCAAAATATGACTTTGGCATGGTTAAATCAGACTCGTTACTCATTTTATCAAGGTTGGACAAGTTACCCTGATTGCCGAAAAGATGCTCTTTCTCTGCTAACAGATAAGTTGTTACGAGATCATTTTCCTACTTGGCGACACACCAAACATTATTTTTAAATAGTGGCAATGAAGGTGCTAGGAAATTCATCAATGATACTCTTAAAGCCTAAATAAAATACAGTATATTCCACTTAATGTGATCACGGTGAACATTATCAATCGCTTATTGTTATCGAAATCACTTGGTTCCGATTTTATTTATTCATTTGTATGTTATAATTATCATATACAAGTTGATTACGATTAAGAACAATTTATCAATGAGCTTCTTAGAAAAAATTGTAGACTGTCAACAATTGATCATTTTTTTAATCATGATACAATTCTTATGTCTCAAAAGATAATATACAATACATAAATATAAGGTGTGTTTTTTCATTTTGTTTTGAAATTTAGTACGTATGAATTAAAGAATTGGGTAAATTTATCTAATTTTGCATATCATTTATTGTTATCAATTGGTTATTGTTATCAAAACTACGGTGTCCCAAACTGATTATATTAAGCGGAGTCTACTGTACTTCTTTGTTGATAGATTTCATAGAAGAAAAACTGATCTTAAAAGATTCGGTCTTGCAATTTTCAATACAAGGATGAGAAAATAATTTAACACACACTAACTTATAAATAAATAAACAAATAAATCAATAATAGACCCTTTTTAGAACTACATTTAGTTCTGAAATATAGCTGAATAAATGTTTCAATTGAAATTAATGTATCGTCACAATTCAAAAGCTAAAATTAATCAATAATCCTTCTAAACTTTCCAACATTCCCTTTAGAATCTAATTAATCCCTTTAATGGGTCATTTATTTCTTGTAATAGTTTATTAAAATATTCTTATTGAAGTCATTGTGCGTTCAAGGGGTTTAGTATTGTTATTATTATTAATTATTTTCTGGTCTTATTAACAGATAGTAGAATAAATAAGAAAAGTTGTGAAATGCCTTACAATGGACGTATAAAAATTGAATCAAATTGACAGTATATATACTCTCCACACCCTTAGAATTTTCCCTTGAAGTGTTAGAGAGAGTGTTCAACAAATATATGAGAATTGAAAAATTCTAAAAATTATCATTGGGGATTTTTCCGGTTTAAAAAAGTACATTCCTCCTCAATGGGAAATTTATGTAAAATAAAAAATAAATAAATAAAAATTTTAAAATACCAAACCAAAGTAGAGAAATGTAAATTTTGTCTCCAAAAGCTAAATAATTGGTTAATTTTTTAACTTCCGGAAGAATCAGAATTATAAATACTTTGAAGCATTAACTGTTACCGCGTGTATACCACAGAAAATGGAGATGAATGTTGATAATTCTTTGAGAGTTTTAATGACTCAATTTTATATAAAATAAAATATTTTAAGGGAACCTACGTTACAGAGAAATATAATTCCATAGAATTTTTTACAAATTTTTTTTTAAAAAAAACATCATTCAACCATGTGATTAGAGTTATAAGTGCTATTGGCCCATTTTTACTAAATTATGTCCCTTTTCTATAAGAATATTTAATTTATATGATTCAAAGTAGTTTGTTGACTAGGTCACACAAGAATGTTGCAGTACAATTAATCCCAATAATCCTAATAATAGTAAGAACTATGGTATTCGTAGGTCTCAAGTTTCTATCAATAAACTGTCTTAAAATCGCAATCTTTCAGTTCTCTTATGTTGCAATAATTTGACCATAGCGCTGTAAATCAAACCAAAACAAACCTGTCTCGCTGGTTTAAATTTTTGTAAAAAAATGCATTTTGAGAATTATTTATGGAAACATTTTAGTTTATTTAGCAAAAGACACAGTTAATTTATTTTCAGCTTAAAATCCATTCATCTATAAGCACGCATGCATATATGTATGTAATATATTAAACATTTGAACCTTAAATGCATCTAAATTATTCCCAATTTTAATTTCATGTGGTTACGAAGGAACAAATCTCAATACAAAAACGCATTTTTTCCTTTTTCCCATCGATAAAATATTAACTAGAAATTTTTACTTCTTTGTCCATTTCAAAATTCACGGAATGTTGCGCAATTTGGACCATGCCCGCTGATTTTGCGATTTTGAATAAACAGCTGGCCCACTAACAAACCACGGAAATTCTGAATTTGTTGCATTCTATCTGAAGAAAACGTGCTCTGCTTGCTTGAAGTAGTCAAGATTCCATCAGTTTTCTTGGGAACATTTTTGGCTAACAAAATGCAGTAATAGCTGCTTTTTTTATTTTTCTTATTATTTTTAGCGGGTTATAAAATAAAGTCCTTTGGTACTGTAAAGGGATTCTCCTAATTGAATTTTACTTCAGTAGCGAAACAATGTATACCGCTGACGGAATATGTTGTACCCCCCTGAGGTATCTGTGAAAGCTTAAAACAAAAAAAAAAGAGAGAAAGAGAACAAAAGAAGAGAAAATTAACTAATGTGATTTATGTGACAATACACACCCCTACACAATCAACGCCACAAAGCAACTCTTAAACTCATTCAGTTACAGATCATTAACCTTCCCTTCCTACAACCCTGATCTGGAACCCTCAGATTATCATCTTGTCATCTCTTTGAAGTAGTTTATAGGTGGAAAAAAGTTTTCGATCGACAATGAGGTCTAGTAGGTTGTCAAACAGGGGGCTAAAGAGACGGAAGAAAAGATTCATGACTATCATATAAGGAAACTCATACCTGTAAATTTTCGAAGAAATATTGTCTTTTAAACTTTTAAAAATTTAAGATTATTATTTTCTGGAATTGCCTCGTAGTTTCGTGGAATTATAATTTTAACACATTGTATGCGGGACACGTACTAGAACATTTTCTGACGATTGATACTTGAGCGCGGGACAAGTACTAGTACTGGTTAGTGTAACAACATGGTTTGTTTGTGAGTACAAAAAATAACGGTATATACAGAAAAAAGAAGCCGAATGTTCTTTTCTACTACAAAGATTCTGGAAAAATTTAGAAAAATAAAAACTAGTTTTTACATCAGACGATGGGGAACCACAGAACGGAAAGATTGATTAAAAAAATCAATTTAGACTTAAAATTAACTTTTTATTTATCCTTGCGAAAATGATATTATATATATGTATATTTATATATTATATATATATATATATATTTGTATTTATATACATATATATTTGTTTATTTGTTTATTTATATATTTGTTTATATATTTCAATATAAAATACGGAAAGTTGCTTAAAAAATTAAATAATTTTCGATCTATTGAGATTTAACTGAATAGCTATATTTATGCGCAAAATACCCGCTCCCGGTACAATTCCGCTGCGAAATGTACCCGCACACAATGTGTTAATATGATTAACAATGTTGGAAGTCGTCAATTTTTGCCGTCGAATTTGATATCAAGAAAGATGGAGTAATCATCCAGTTCGAATGCATCTTATCTCTTGTTTTAGTAAAGTGTATTCATTCCTCTTAAGCCGAACGATGGCCAAATGAGTAAGGCAGTGCGCCTTCGGTACGCCGAGTTCATGGGTTCCAACCCCACTACTTCCATGAATGTTTATAGCCGTTCGTAATCGGTTTTAAACAATAGGTTCCGGTCTAATTAACTATTGAGTAGCAAAACAGTAGACCGTAGAACTCCAACCAAAATCAACCACTTCTATTTTTTTTTTAAATTTTTTTTCAATAAATTTCTTGAATGTACCTTTAATTAATCATAAATGACACTTTAAGCTATTCATATTACCTCTTTACTAAGAATAACTAATAATTATGAGAACATGAATATTCAACACATAATGAATAGTTTAATAGAATTATCAATTTCAATCCTAATAATATTGACCATTAAATCATGGAATTAACATAGAAGGATACATTTTTCAAACACATCATGCTTTTATTTTTTAAAAAAGTGTAAGTTTAAATATACAGTGGACTTCGCATAATGTGATCATTTTGGGACACCGTGATTTTTATAACAATAACCGATTGATATCAATAAACAATATGCAAAATTAGATACATTTACCCCCCTTCACGTACTAAATTTCAAAATAAAGTAAAAAAACTCACCTTATATTTATGTACTGTGTATTACTCTTTAAAACATAAGAATTGTATACATAATACAAAAATTGATCAATTGTTAACTGTTTACAGTTTTTTAAGAAGATCATTAATAAATTGTTCGTAATGATAATGTTTTTTAAAGTCATCGGAGCAGTGTTGAACTCCACGTTTCAACACTTTCAATGCATTTCCCATTTCAGCACTTGTAGGAGGTGGCTCAATATCAAGAGATTCTCCATCTGACTCATTAGTTCCATCTACTTGTCATAATGATATAAAATTTCGATCTTTTGTTTTAATGTTAAATCATTTCGCTGTTTGGTTTCCACATCGACAAGCTGCATGTAAGCAAGGCATAAAATGTGAATACGCTCCTTCTCAGTTCCAATAAAAATGTGCTGCCTTCTGTTGATTTGACAACCATTGTCCACCAGCAGAGTGTGCGTATTTCTGAAAAATTCCAGGAAAGCGTAATTTTCCACTCCTTTGTTCATTTTCCCATTTCCCTAGGTGGAAGAGGGAGAATTCTAGGAAATTCAAATACTAAAGAAGGGAAAGAAAAGAATGGGTTACTGAATACATTGTGAATATTCCTTTGTCAGTTAAAATGAGGTTCGAAAACTGATAACATTAACCGATGTAATCACATAAAATGATAATTCTAACATACAAATGAATAGAGAAAATCGGGACCAAGTGATTTCGATAACAATAAGGAATTGATAACATTAACCGCGATCACATTAAGCGGAGTCCACTGTAGTTATCTTATTTCAAAATGTGAAAATTATGTTTGAAAAATTCTCACTTCATCTTGTTAGACATCGTTCAGAATCAATAGACCGAAGTTAAAACTTCCTTATTCTGTAAACCAATATGCTTGGGAATTACACTGCTTAATACTACAAATACTCTTCTCGAGTTATTAATATGACGCCATTGAGAAGTGACTCACTGTCTTCATAGTTAGACAAAGTTGCAGACATCTCTTGTTCACCCTCAACTTCAATTTAAGTGCTTTTAAGATAAAAATAATATTAATAAGATTTATAACAATGTAGTGGAGTCAGTTATTTATCTAAAATCGTTTAAAATCTTTAAAACTGTGGAAAAGTGAATTCACTTTAATATTAAAAATATTATAGAATATGTGATTACTAATAATAATAATAATAATAATAATAATAATAATAAAATGGTCAATGAAGATTTTGAAAAGTGTTTATGCTATTTATTTTTGTCCATTGAGAAATACACGATAAAAAATTTTAAGATTTATTTCGTACATTAATCTTTTTTGAAAATTTAAAATTATTTTTGCTGTGTTTTGTATCTATGTTATACATACAGTTTTTTAATACAATGTATTTTAGAAACAGCATTGATATAAAATTACATTGGCGGTATATTGCATTAGCAAGTTTTTTGTTGCCTAGCCAAACATCGTTAATATCCTATAAATTGCAAAGAAATTTAATTTTGTAAAATATAAATAAAAAAAGTAATGCAATAAGGAAGATAAACGTAAACTTTGGAGATCCAAAAATTGTAAATAAATTTTGAATTCTGTTCAATTCGCATCCTTTATAATTTCTAGATATAAATTCAAAAAAGCCCCAAATGTCAAAAATCGCCAATGTAGTCCAATACTAAAGCTATACCAAAAGCCCCTTTCTTTTGCTTTTTATTAATGAACGAAAAGATTATTCTAATTTTTAATCACATGAAACAAATTTTCAATAATAAAGTTAGTCCAGTTACTCCAGTTTGTGGTAATGGTCCGCAAATATTGGCATTAGATAAAACTGACTAAACTTTATTGATTTTGAAAGCGGTTATTTAACAGCATAAACAAGGCTGTAAGGTATTTTAGAAAAATAGAATATAAATTGTCATTATACTGGTTATAAAAATTAAACGGTTGCTATTATAGTTAATATACTATAATCTAAAAACCAATTTAAATTTTGAAATAAATATAGCCGTCATTTGGGAAACCTTAATTTCCCAGACCGAAAGCTGGGTGAAAAGCGGATAATATTAAATAAAGATAAGAAACTGCGGACCGGCAAAAATAGTGAAAATATTTCGTGAACCGGCATTAGCCAAAAATAATAAATATAAAAATAGTTATTTTGTTTAATAAATCGAATGTTATACGAACATAATTTTAAATCAGTGCAACATTTGCTGCTGTTTATTTCTTAAAAAGACTATATACGTGGTTACAGGCTTATTTCATAAGTCTGAACTTCTTCCAATATTGTTGCAGCACGCGGGGAAATTCACTGAAAGAAATATTAAATGGAGAACGTGTAAAATTAATTCAAATTAGGATGTATATTTAATATTCTTTTTTAATGAATATACATTGTTTATGTAATAAGTTTAAAATTTGTCTAAAGTAGTTGAATGATTTAAATAACCTAGAATGACGTTACTTCTTTCAGACTGTACCGGCCGGACATGCAGCAAATTCCCACGGCCCGGTGCCGGACAACATACCAGACCTTGGGAGACCCTAACCTAGAATTGAATAACTATACTTGATAAGGCTTAGTACTCAGTACTAAGATGACTTAGTACTCAGCAATCAGGGTTAAATTCCCGGGGTGTTGGAGTGCACTGAACTCTCTTTGGGATGTTCTAAGTAGACGAGAAATACGGAATCAATAGCAAAAATATCCTTCCTGGGGATGATCAAAATTAACACATTGTGTGCGGGTACATTTCGCAGCTGAATTGCACTGGGAGCGAATGTTTTGTTCGTAAATTTAGTTATTCAGTTAAATCTCAATAGATCGAAAATTATTTCATTTTTTAACCAAATTTTCTTATTTTATATTGAAATATATAAACAAATATATAAATAGACAAATAAACAAATATATATATATATATATATATATATATATATATACAAATATATATAATATATAAATATATATATATATAAAATATCATTTTCGCAAGGATAAATAAAAAGTTAATTTTAAATCTAAATTGATTTTTTTAATCAACCTTCTCATTCTGTGGTTCCGCATCGACTGATGTAAAAGCTAGTTTTTATTTGTCTAAATTTTTCTAGAATCTATGTAGTAGACAAGAACATTCGGCTTCGTTTTCCTGTATATACCGTTATTTTGCACCCACAAACAAACCATGTTGTAACACTAACCCGTAGTAGTACGTGTCCCTCGCTCGAGTATCAATCGTCAGAAAACGTACTAGTACGTGTCCAGCATACATGTGTTAAAAGGAATCGCACGTACGGCATCACGAACGCCTTACACCTGTCATATGATGCCCCTTACAAAGTATCAAATCATAGTTGATTCACTTCCAGCAAAAGGAATTTGATTTTAGAGAAACTAAGTGGACAGTTTAGAACTCGTACTAAAAGAATATTTCAAAAAGAGATCAATGACCTCAGCTTTTTTTTCATTTTATGCAATTCTATATATCACATCCATCCTGTACTAAATCAATAAATAATTTCTTCTTCCATTAACATTTATATTTTTTATATGATGAAATAAGCTTCAGCAAATAAACATATAAGGAGTTGTTATTAGTTTTGTGAGTTGTTAAAATACAAAAAAAAACTTCTTTTTCTAAAACATTCATTAAAAAGTATGTTTTAAAAAATATTATTTTCCTATCAATTTTTCAAGTTATTAGATCTTTTGATAAATGTTTAATATTGAAGGTTATTGCGTTATCAAAAAGACTGTTTTCCTCAGACTTCCGAACGCTCAGATTAAGCGTCAGAAAATATTTTATTAATTTCAATATTAGATAGTTGAAATACTTACATTTATACTAAGAAAGATTCCTAATTAAAAAAACTTTAATTAGCACATTTAAAATTTCTTTGTTAAAATTTCTTTGTTCATCATCCTATTTTTTAAAATTTAATCAAGCTTTAGTAACGCTAGGGCCGAACGATGGCTGAATGGGTGGGCTGCTGCTCATTAATCGGAGCTTGTGGGTTCGAATCCCTCTGCTGGCATGAATACCTCAGTCTCGTTAGCATTCATGTAGCAAAATAGTAGACCGTAGCTGTCTAAATCAAGTCAAACCTCAACATTAGAATCACTCGTTTTATTTTATGCATTAATAATAACACATTTTTACTAATGTAAAATTGATAGACTGTTTTGGTGCTCTACGGTCTACTGTTTTGCACACGAGGGCTAATGAGACCGGGACCTGCTGCTTAAAGCCGATTCCGAACGGCTAGGAATACCCATGCCAAAGTGGGATTCGAACCCATGAACTCCAGTACCGACGAACAGCGCCCTAACCAATCGGCCAGCGTTCGGGATAGAATTGATAGAAGTTTAATAGCTATATCATGGGACTTCCGCAATATTATGTCAAGTTTTAGGCCTTATTATTAAATGTATTATTATTTTAACAGTCTGCTCATTGTTATTAAGAGTGTGGTTAATGTTTATTTCCTGTTTAAGAACTATTTTATAAAGTCTTGTTTATCCATGAGGTTTGCAGGGGATGTTTAACACCTTTCTTTTGTCTATTGTTTATTAATCACACATACTTTTTTTCAAATGCAGCTGACAATTACAGACATATATCCTAATGCCAAACTTGGCTGCAAAGCTGTTTCTCCTTTAGCACCAACCGGGAAGCACGTGTAGCTTAAGGAATATTACAGACGCGAATAACATTTATTCACACATACTACACCAGAGGTTTTCAACATTTTTTGTATCACTGCTACCTTTATAAAAAATAATATTCGAACACCCCCTCTTCCATAATGGTTGATTAAACCAGATATTGAAATATTGTATTAAAATATTGACGTCATTTTGAAGTCAGCTTGCGGACATTATGCAAGCAAAAGATCAAGCTGACGTAAAAGTGACGTCACAACGAACGAGCGAATCAACTCGCAACATCCAGAGTAAACCCCTGCTAACAAACAATCGTGCTGACGTCAAAGTGACGTCACAACGGACGTGCGAACCGACTTTCAACGTCCAGAGTAAACCCCTATGCCCTGTTAAAATTGTATTATTCAGATAAATAATATACACTTCGAATGACAAATCCTTTACCAACTTATAAGTTGATCTGGATTTGATGGTCTCTATTTTAATCCTACTGTTGACATTTTATACTTTCTTCTTTATTTGTGCCCTTATTATTTATTCTGAATTCCGTATCTTCTCTCTGTCGATAAATATATCAGTTTCTACCTCTTATGGGCAACTATAAAAGAAGTAATTGTGCTTGCAACTGCGAATGAATGGATCGTTTTTCTCTAAAACAATACCTAATGAGTAGTAAATGAGAGGGGGAGATTAAAATAAACATTAACTCTTTGATATTCTACATTATTCGCCCCCGCATTTCATATGCTAGAATTTCAAACGCACATAACATTACTAGAGAACGAGTCAAACAAAAATTAGTCATGGTTATTTATGGCGTTCGTAAAAAGAAGGGTTAAAAAAAGCTGTTAGCATTTTTACTTACATTACTATTATAGAATATCATAAGTCAAACTCAATTCAATCCCCAATATAATAATAGCCTAAGTTATCTGTCCGTCTGTCCTCGAATTTATGAAGCGGTTGTACCTGGAATGGATAGAGACATCCATATTGGATTCTTGATGAGTTAGGATTAGCAACGTTCGAAATCCACCCCTTCCCTCTTTTCTAGCATTTAATGCCATTATTTCAAGCCCTATTTTCCCCGGTTAAGAGCAGGCGATTAAATTTATCAATTTGTCACATAATAAATAGGTAAAAATAACATTTTTTTCAAGCATTATGACGTCATTCCTTTAACTATCTCATTTAATCATTTATTTTAAATTATTTAAATATCATCTGCATTATTTTCATACGTTTTATCACTGAACTTAGATAATACATAAATTAAGATACTTAGATATTACATAATTTTTTTATATTTGGCTTAAATAATAGATTAGGTACATATGTGATAATGTTAAATTTAATCATCGATTGTTTTCGTTACAATGAAAATTTTATCACAGGTATTAACAACAAATTCTATCTACCTCCAGTGTGTAGTAGAAATGATAGTTTCATTCTTTTACTTCCATTAATTACTGTGGAAAAAAAATGGGAAGAACTTAACGATAATTTCGACTTAGCTAAGAAAACTTTGAATTATCTTTCTAAATAAATTCAACGGGATTCTAAACTGCATTCACAGTATCGGGAGACTTTAGATGAAAATGGAGATAAACAAATTATTGAACGTGTACCAGATAATTTTAACCAAAAAATAAACCATTTTTTTATCTGCTTTACTTTACAATTCTGGAAAATTAAAACTTTTACTGAACCCGTCATATGACGGGCTATATCCTAGTTTTATAAAGATATTTACATTTATAGAAAAAATTATTTTTAAAAAAGTAAATATTTCTGTAAAATATTTAATTGTTTCTGTAATAGTCTAAATATTTAATTATTTCTGTAATATTCTAAATATTTAATCATTTCTATAATTCTGTATTAAGAGAGACGCGGGTCTAAGTGATTGTGTTTTCATTGCATTAACAGAACAAAAATTATTTGTATTTACAAATAAATAAGTCAAAAAAGGAAACATAAAAAAAAGGAATTGGTTCATTCATAATATTCCCCACTTTAAGAATTTTAACTTCTCTCTCACCTGAACCTCATACAAGGATCTTAACTGAATAAAAAATAGCTTAAATACTTTTACAACAAACTTTTTCTTCAATGACGTTTTTTATGCACCTAGTCCTCATATGTGGCTTTAAATTTGACCTAATTCTCAATGACAGTTGGGAGGCAAGATTTAAAAATAGATAAAAGAAGAGATGAGATGAACACGGAAGCAAAACATTTTGTTTGTTGTTGATTTTTGTCTCTTTATTATCAGTACATTTTTGAAACACTATTTACAGTTTTGTAAAACTTTAAGTACAAAGATTATTGGCTTAATGCTCTGTCCGATATTTTTAAGTTTTCTGATTTGTTTAACTGGCAGCTCCTGAATAATCCTTGAAATTTACTTGAAAGTATCATGCTCGACAAATTATTTTTTTCAAAATAATCTATAAAACCATTTTAAGTATAACATCTCACAAAAAGATATTTTTCCTTTCATCTTTATATACAGTGTTGCCTCGCCATTTCGCGCTTCATGTTTTGCGGTTTCAGTACTTCGCGGGTTTTTCCAAAATATTCATAAAAAATAAAAATGAATAAATACACCATGATGGCAGCCACATTGAGGAAAGAAGCGTTGTTCCACGTTGATGCGCGAGAGAAGGATCCCTGATGTCAAACAAAAAGATGAGTGTACATACCACGGGCTCTTGAGATGACAAAGTCTGCAAGGGAGGAAGAAAATGAAGAGGAAGATGAAGAACAAACTGAAAAGCGTGGTTTTACCCTGGAAAATCTGCAACAATTGTGCAACATGGCAAGAATTTGCACAAGACATGGATGACAGTATGGTTCGAGCTGTCGAGTTCAGCAATCGCGCTGACTGGGTTATGTCCTTGTACAGAGGTATTTTGAAGGAAAAGGAAAAACAAAGACAACAACTACCCATCACCATATTTCTCTCCAAGGTAAAGCCCCCTGGCTCTACCGTCATCGCCTCCAGCAGAAGAGTTTCCGAGTAAACCTAAAACTTCTACGAGTCAAAAGAGAGCCTCTCCTCCGCCACCAACACAAGACTTTACCTATCTCAGAAATCAATGTTGATTAATGCTTATTACTCATTAATGCTTATTACTCTATAAGGTTCTGTAATTAACCTTATTAATGAACACCGATACGTTTAAGAAAATACGTATACTGTTGTAATTTTTGTTTTAAATGCTTAAAGTATAAATACTGCTTCCATGTTTAAAACATTCGTGTACCCGCATACATGAAAATTCCTAGGAGCAAATCCTACTTCACGGTTTCTCAGCTTTCGCGGAAGGTTCTGGCCCCCTTTAACCGCGAAAAACGAGGGATCACTGTAATGACTACGCGGGGAGTCCGCTTCTAAAGTATTTTCTGTAACTGACATATAGCCAAATAGATAAAGTGCTACTTTTTCAGTACGGGAGATGTGCGATAAACGAACAGATAAAATACTTTCTTTGGATATTCGAATTTATGAGTTAGAATACCGTTCCTGCATTGGACCTTTATAGATTTTCAAAATAGGCTTTAAAGAGTTGTTTCTTTAAAGAGTTAACTTCTCCTCGTGTTGCAATAAACTGGTCATTGATCTACAAACAAAACCTAAAACTTCTTTTTTACTAAAAGCAAAATATCGGCATTAGGTAGAAAAGATTTATAAAATTTGTACAAGATATTGGCATAGATTTCAGATAAATTTCTACCAGTTATTTGTTTTTCTACATATTGTTTTTTCGTTTTTCTTAAATTTTGCATCCTACTAAAAAATTATAACTTAAAACAACCCAGATGTACATTTAACCTTAGGCAGTTTTTATACACAGAAAAGTGACACAGTATGCTTATTTTAATCTGAAATATTCTTTAAATTACTTGTTTATAAAAAACAAGCTCAAAATATTTTAATTATTTCATTGTCCATTCTATGTTTCATATTTTTGCATTTAGTATATGTAACACACGGTAAAATCAAAAATTTTGCTAGCTTGATATAAATTTTGCCTTTTATGTTATGACAAAAGTTCATCAAAATAAAATATAAATAACATACCTTTAAGCAATTCTATTAAAAAATTTCTTCGTACAATCCATCCATGATGTTCAGGTGAATGATCTTGTATTGTCTACATGGAATTGGTAGCCTATAATTGTATACTGTCATTGAAATTTTCAAAAAAAATCGCAACATAGATTAAATGTTGTTGCTGTTAGTACTTAGAACGTTGGAATAAATAATTAAAATAATAATAATGTAGTAAAAAATAATTAAATATAGAATACAAAAGTAGCTATCAGCAAAAACTAATCATTACAGTAGAACCCCGAATATCCGAACCTCGATTAACCGAAACTCTCCGTTAACCGAAGTCGGTTTCTTCATCACATTTTTTCACTTTTTACTGTCATCCAAAATTTTCGATGTACAAACATGCATTTTTAAAGTTTTTTTCCCCACATTCCTTTTCTATGCAAGCCGTCCTTTCCAAACTACGAGTGCAGATAAATATTTTGGAATTTCCTTTTTTAGAATTCCTTCTCGCAAGCACAATTCTAGGTATGAGTATATTATTCACTTTCAAACACACCAGTTCTAAAGAAAAACACACCTCATTTCGAAATTTGAATGGTCATACTGCCGAGTCCCAGAACAATCGAATGTTATTGTACACTGATGATACTACATATTAAACTAGATGATTATTGATGAATTCTCGATTATCCGAAGTAGGTTCGGCCTCAATTACTTGGAATAATCGAGGTTCTATTGTATTTTACAAATATATTTCAACACATAGTGTGCGGGTACATTTCGAAGCGGAAATGTACCGGGAGCGGGCGTTTTGCGCTTAAATTTAGTTATTCAGTTAAATCTCAATAGATCGAAAACTATTTAATTTTTCAACCCACTTTTCGCAGTATTTATTGAAATTTATAAACTAATATATAAATTGAAATATTTTAAATAACAACCATAAGATTTTTTTATACAAAAAATATATTTTTTAGTGGATAAATTTATAATAGTATCGTAAATATCAAAAATCAAATAGAAATAGTAGTATATAGCTTTAATTTTTTCGAATTATGTTATATATAAACATTTTTACATTATAAAAAAATGAAAAGAGAACAGTCACAAAACTAATAATGTAAAAACTAGTTTTTATTTGTCTAAATTTTTCCAGAATCTATGTAGTAGACAAGAACATTCGGCTTCATTTTCCTGTATATACCGTTATTTTTGTACCCACAAACAAACCATGTTGTTACACTAACCCGTACTAGTACGTGACCCTCGCTCAAGTATCAATCTTGAGAAAACGTTCTAGTACGTGTCCCGCATACAATATGTTAAGATATTATCAACTAGAGAATAATCTAACTTTTCGCAATTATATCAGTTTAGAATTTCAATTGAGATTCATTCAGTAACACTCAAAACTTATCTATTTATTTCCCGTTTTCTAATAAATCAATCAAATATATTAGTTGATACAAGTTTTCTTTTTAAAAAGTTTATTCCTAGTTTCTAAAATAGCGTGTGACAGTTTATATTTCTTGGCTTGCTGATTTAAAAATTTCAAGAGCTTCTTCCTTGTGAAATCCATGTATGCCAAGAGTAACAGTCCTCAAACTGCCAAGTGAGGCCGGAAATGAACTTGATTCATGCGTGTCGATAAACAGTAGGGAGCACATAACTTAAAACTGTACACAAATACTGTTGAATTTATTTAATCTTCCAGGCGAAAAATGCATAGAAATATAAAATAATCACAGTGCTTACACACTCAAGTTAAATACTCAGCAAGAAGAGACTATGCCGCTTATGAGTTCATTTTGTTTATCACAATTGACATTACATCTCATTATCAAAATATCATTTTACTTTACCTGAGCAATCGTATTATAGTTTACTACTGCCTCCGTTATACTTGAAAAATCCGCTATATAATAATAGCCTAATATCTATACTATATATAATATATTATATATGGTATATTTATATATTATATATATATATATATATATTTGTATTTATATATATATATATATTATATATATATATATATATATTTGTATTTATATATATATATATATATGTATGTACATTTGTTTATATATTTCAATATCAAATACGAAAAGTTGGTTAAAAAATTAAATAATTTTCGATCTCTTGAGATTTAACTGAATAAGTAAATTTACGTGCAAAACACCCGTTCCCGGTACAATTCCACTGTGAAATGTACCCGCATACAATGAGTTAAAAATACGTTCTCGAGGTCCTCGTCTGATTTTTACTGGAGTTTCAACAGCAGACGATACATTTCAAATCAAGCCATTAAACATTTTATTTCGAACTTGTTATTTTAATATAATATTTTGATTGCAAATCTATCGTTCAATATTAACAAAGAATTCAATTTTAAAAATACAAAGAATAATTTCGTTTTTGTTTATTTATTTACATATTGAGGAAACCCGAGAGTTTTACTAGAGGAAAGTCTTTTACAGTGGACTCCGCTTAATGTGATCGCGGTTAATGTTATCAATCGCTTATTGTTATCGAAATCACTTGGCCCCGATTTTCTCTATTCATTTGTATGCTAAAATAATCGCTTATTGTGATCGTTACATCAGTTAATGGTATCAGTTTTCGAACCTCATTTTAACTGGCAAAAGAATATTCACAATATATTCAGAAGGATCCCATGTTTTTACTTCCCTTCGCTGTTGTTTGAATTTCCGAGAATTCTCATCATCAAATTAGAGAACCGGGGAATGAACAAAGGAGTGGAGGATTACACGTTCCTGAAATTTTTCAGAAATGCGCACACCCTGCTGATGGTCAATGGTTGTCAGATAAGCAGAAGGCAACACATTATTATTGGAACTGAGAAGGAGCGTATTCAGATTTTATGCCTTGCTTCCTTACATGCAGATTGTCGATATGGAAACCAGAAAGCGAAATGATTTAACATTAAAACAAAAAATTTTAAATCGTTATGACAGGTTGATTATGATTACGAACAATTTATCAATGAGCTTCTTAGAAAAAATTGTAGACAGTCAACAATTGATCATTTTTTTAAATTATGTATACAATTCTTATGCTTTAAAGGATAATTATACAGTACATAAATATAAGGTGTGTATTTTCATTTTGTTTTGAAATTTAGTACGTGGGCATTTATCCAATTTTACATATCGTTTATTGTTATCAATCGGTTATTGTTATCGAAATCACGGTGTCCCAAACTGATCACATTAAGAAGAGTCCACTGTATTACGAAAAATTCACATCCAAAATCACACCATTTGCATAAGATATGAAAAAAACTGTAACTTTATTAAAACCTTTCTCAAACAAGAGTGCACTTTAAATCTTAGACATAATGCGTGGGTTGTCTTTTCGTTAGACACTAGTTAAACAGTTTGTGTGTGTGTATGTCGTGAACAAGGGTTTGAAATAGATTTTGTTCCATTGTCATTGGCAAATGCCCTGGCTGCATCAGCAGAAGGCGCCACAACAAAAACTCTAAAATATTTTGGCATACCTCCCAACTGGCAGTAGAGGGTTAGTCCATTCATTTCCACAATTTCAATAGGGAATCTCAACTGTCTCCAGGATCTGTTCAGAATATTTACAATTTCATTCCTGTCACATGATATTTGAGTTTGAGTCGACTGATTTTCTAACCCAATGAGGGGGAGGGCGACAAATGACTAGCCTCCCCATCCTAGAGAAAATTTAAATATATTGCATTTTCCCTATCTTCTTATAAAAATACTAGTATATAGCCCATCATATGACAGGATTAGTAAAATTTTTAATATTCCAGAACTGTTAAGTATTTAAAATTATGTATACAATTCTTATGTTTTAAAGGATAATATACAGTACATAAATATAAGGTGCGTTTTTCATTTTGTTTTGAAATTTAGTACGTGTGAATTAAAGGGGATTAATTTTGCATATCGTTTATTGTTATCGAAATCATGGTGTCCCAAACTGATCACATTAAGCCACTGTATTACGAAAAATTCACATCCAAAATCACACCATTTGCATAAGATATGAAAAAAAACTGTAACTTTATTAAAACCTTTCTCAAACAAGAGTGCACTTTAAATCTTAGACATAATGCGTGGGTTGTCTTTTCGTTAGACACTAGTTAAACAGTTTGTGTGTGTGTATGTCGTGAACAAGGGTTTGAAATAGATTTTGTTCCATTGTCATTGGCAAATGCCCTGGCTGCATCAGCAGAAGGCGCCACAACAAAAACTCTAAAATATTTTGGCATACCTCCCAACTGGCAGTAGAGGGTTAGTCCATTCATTTCCACAATTTCAATAGGGAATCTCAACTGTCTCCAGGATCTGTTCAGAATATTTACAATTTCATTCCTGTCACATGATATTTGAGTTTGAGTCGACTGATTTTCTAACCCAATGAGGGGGAGGGCGACAAATGACTAGCCTCCCCATCCTAGAGAAAATTTAAATATATTGCATTTTCCCTATCTTCTTATAAAAATACTAGTATATAGCCCATCATATGACAGGATTAGTAAAATTTTTAATATTCCAGAACTGTTAAGTACCCAATGAGACATGTAAAAAATGGTTTGTTTTTTGACTGAGAATTATCTGATTCACTCTCAATAATTTATTTATCGTCATACTCCTCTAGAGTCTCCCGTCCTGTAATGCAGTTTAGAATCAAATTGAATTCATTTAGTTAAACCGTGTGGTTCTGTATAATAAACAAACATACAAAAGAACAAACTTTTTAATTTCCAAATATATAAATTAAAAGTTAGATATTTATTAGTTCGTGAAATAGACTCCTAGACTTATATGAAAAGAATTTATTGTTAATGCCGGTAATAAAATTTTCATTGCAACAAAAAATAATCATTGATTCAATTTAAAATTATCACACATGTACCTAATCTATTATTTAAGCCAAATATAAAGGAAAATCATTTACGTAATATCTAAGTTCAGTGATAAAAGATACTAAAATAGTGTAGACGATATTTAAATAGTTTAAAATATGAAATGATTAAATGAGATGTTTAAAGGAATGACGTCACAATGCTAGAAAAATTGTTATTTTTACCTATTTATTAAGTGATAAATGGATAAATTTAATCGGCTGCTCTTAACCGGGGAAAATAGAGCTTGAAATAATGGCATTAAACTCTCGAAAAGGGGAGAAGGGTTGGATTTCGAACGTTTTAAAGAAGACAGTATTATTTGCTGTGATATGAAACATATTTATACAAATTTATTTTAGAATCGGATCTATAGTTTAGGAGAAAAATTTTATTCTCTTTGAATGGATGCCTCTATCCATTCCAGGTCCAACCGCTTCATAAATTGGAGGACAGACGGACAGATAACTTAGGCTATTATTATATAGGGGACTAGCAAGTATGCCCGTGTTCGCTACGGTGAACTTAATATATTACTTTTAACCCTTTAGCGGACAGTGGTTTTCCAGAGAAACCTTCTGTTAAACATTTTTTTTTTTTTAGAAATATGAATTTTTTGGTGGTATTTTATGTTTTTGACATTTAAAACTTACCATAAATGATAGTACTACATTCAATTTATTTTTTCTTTTGAAATACATGTATTTAAACTTGTTGTACTTGCAATGTTAGTAAATTCTATTTTTTTCATTTATGACCCCAAACAAAACTATCTATTCAAACAACACTTATAAATTGTTA
>CM063501.1:88562164-88672164 GCA_032207245.1 Pardosa pseudoannulata
ACACTATTTGTTAACTTCATGCGGTGTCTTTAGCGCATTCTCAACATTCTCTGGCGGTGAATGAGTTTAGAACATTGTCCTTTATAACAACAACGACTTTCTAACTCGGTATTTCGAGTGTTCGTGCCCTTCACACGTGCACACGCGAGAAAACTAATTTTAAAGAAATCCTAACAGCAGTACTTATTAAATTTCTTCAGTACAGTGATGACTTGGATAAACCTTAAATGCTTTTAAAGTCGACCCATAACCTGTTAAAATGTGTTTATGTTTTTAAAGATATTATGATTTTCTGTACTATAATTTTGAGTAGTATTGCCATTGTGATGGAATCTGTAAGCATGCCATTTCTCTAAGTATGAAGCTAAGACGAACAAAACATTTTCAGACGTATAGCATAGTCTTAAACTTTTATATACAGTGGACTCCGTTTAATGTGATAGCAGTTAATGTTATAATTCGCTTATTGTTATCGAAATCACTTGGTCCCGATTTATTCTGTTCATATGTATGTTAAAGTTATCGCTTTATGTGATCGTTACATCAGTCAATGTTATCAGTTTTCGAACCTCATTTTAACTGGCAAAGGAATATTCACAATGTATTCAGAAGGAACCCATTCTTTTCTTTCCCTTCGCTGTTGTTTGAATTTCCGAGAATTCTCTTCTTCAACTTAAGGAAATGGGGAAAGACAAAGGAGTGGGAAATTACACGTTCCTGGAATTTTTCAGAATACGCACACCCTGCTGGTGGTCAATGGTCAGATAAGCAGAAGGCAACGCATTATTATTGGATTCACATTTTATGCCTTGCTCGCTTACATACACCTTGTCGATATGAAGCCAGAAATCCCGATTTTATGGTCCCGATTTTCTCTATTCACTTGTATGTTAAAACTATTGCTTTATGTCGTCGTTACATCGGTTAATGTTAACAGTTTTAGAACCTTATTTTAACTGGAAAAGGAATATTTACAATCTTCAGAAGGAATTTTATCTTTATCCTCGCTGTTGTTTGAATTTTTGAAAATACTCCCTCTTCCAACTAGAAAAATGGGGAATGAACAAGTGAGTAGGGTATTACACGTTCCTGGAATTTTTCAGAATACGACATGCTGGTGGTCAGAGGTTGTCAGATAAACAGAAAAATTCTTATCAACTGAGAAGGAGCGTATTCACATTTTATGCCTTGCTCGCTTACTTGCAGCTTGTCGACATGGAAGCCAGGAAGCGAAATGATTTAATTAATACAAAAGATCGAAATTTTAAATCGTTATGACAGGTTGATTATGATTACGAACAATTTATCAATGAGCTTCTTAGAAAAAATTGTAGACAGTCAACAATTGATCAATTTTTTTAATTGTGTATACAATTCTTATGTTTTAAAGGATAATATACAGTACATAAATATAAGGTGTGTTTTTTCATTTTGTTTTGAAATTTAGTACGTGGGAATTAAAGGGGGGATAAATTTATCTAATTTTGCATATCGTTTATTGTTATCATAATCACGGTGTTCCAAAGTGATCACATTAAGCGGAGTACACTATATATATCTCAATCATTTCTAAACATCGTTTATATAAGATATAGCTGGCATTTATAACTATGGATTAAATCCCACAGGCCGAATAGTAAAACAATATTATAACTTATTAATTTTCACAAGTATTTAATGCAGATAGAGGGAAAATGTAATACATATTTTAGAAGAAAGCAGATTCTTGAAAACAGTTGAATCTGTTAATAATTAATCAAGGTTTGTGAAGCACGACTGTCAGCTTTAGGCTATATGGATACTACCAAAACCTCTTAGAAGGTACGGCTAAATCCCAGTTCAGTGGTCACGCCAAACCAAGTTCAGGGGGCACTCCAAGCGTGGGCGATGTCGCCTAATTCTAGAACCCAGTTTTTTGGCAAACCTTGCTCTATTTTTCATTTTCTATTTTTTTTTTTTTTTTTAAATTTGTATTCATCTTAACAAAATTCGTCTAAATTTTGCCAAGAAGAACTTAAAAGTGATTCCGTTTGGAGATATTGGAGTTTATATCAATCATTATTCTTTCCTTAAAAGGTAATTTTAATCTTTCACGAAAGTCACTTACATAATAGAAGAGATCTACCATTTCAATAGATTTTATAGTCAATGTAAAGTTTAAAAATAAGCAAACAAAATTTTTCAAAACAAAACGAGTAAACGATTTCATTTAAAAATATTTTATAATACAAAATATCTATATGAGGGCATCATTTTAATTTATACTAATTTAATTTGGTTTGGTTTCGAGAGCTATAATCTAAATTTTGCAACACCAGAGCTAATTAACCCGGAACCTACTAAATAATTAATGCATTGGTTATACATTATACAATTAAACATCTATACACAATTTCTTTTTGAAAAATTCATTAAATCATTGGTGTTCCATCAAAATAGGGTACCCCAGGTATTTTTGGCGACTTTTAATGGCGCGTTTATCCAAAGGGAAATGATAGGATACAAGTTCAACAGGTTTGAATTTTCAGTAAAATTGCCATTGTTTTCCAAAGCCAATCTGTTTAATTTAACAAATTTAAAAAAACAATAAGAATTAGTTGAATTTGATACGTAACAAAGGATCGCCAGATTTCAAAATAATATAAATCAAAATATAGACACAGCGTGATTGGAAGTAAAAGAATTTGGTTCCATATTTAAGGCGTTATCGCCAAGTGGACGGGATATACCCTGTTCGGATATCAAACCATATCATTTCCTAAGGTTTCTATTCTAGTATTTTTATTTCAATTTTTCTTTTATTTATATTATTATCATTGAAAATGTAGAACTACAGGAAATTCTTATATAGCTAAGCGTACACTTGTTCTACTATAAGTTATCTCTGCCTGGGTAGTTCTTGGATGCAAGTTTGAAACTATCGAAATCAAATACTTTTCTACATTTATCTTGATACATTTGGCAAAGTAAACCATTCACGACAATCGCCCTTCTGGAAATCGTCCAGTTTTCAATCAGGTATGCAACATTACCACAGTTTAAGAAGATATGTGTGTTTCAGTTACCTAGCTTGTTTGATAAATAAATTAAATCTAAATATATTAGTTCACTGGTTTGTAATATATTATTTGCAACTAAGTGAGAGAATTCGAACATTCTTAAAAATGGAAAATACTATCATCAAGTGAAACAAAGCCTATTTCTTTCATTTTTGTACTCTGTAGAGTATTATTGTTTTACAGAGGACAAAAATGAGAAACATTAGAAATGTGTTCAAATAAGTGCTTGGCACAATAAGATGTCGGTATGTTTAATTTAAAGAAGAATATGTTCGGTTTTTATGCTGTAAAATATATTGGGTACAAAATAAAAACAACCGTGTTTTGTATTTTATAAACAACGTATTTCCGTATTTTGATACGAATTTCACAAATGTCTACACCTATGCTTGTATAATAACTTACTATAAAACGTACATATATATATATATATATATATATATATGTATATATATATATATATATATATATATACATATATATATATATATATATATACATATATATATACATATATATATATACATATATATATATATATACATATATACATATATATATACATATATATATACATATATATATACATATATATATATACATATATATATATATATATATATATATATATATATATATATATATATATATATATATATATATATATATATATATGTAAGGAAAAGTAAACTAGATCGGGAAACTAATGTAGGCATTTTGTATAAAACCCCAAAGACGGCCCGAGAAAATATTCAGGACTTTTCATATCTTAAGTCGAGGGCAAAAATTTCCGCGTCCTTTTGCTTTCCCCTTTCTAACCCCTAACTTAAATTGACCACTGGGGCTACAGTTTACGTCCTCAAAGAAGGGGTCTAACCAATTATAATTCTACATTTATTCTAGCTGACAATTTTGGAAATTTCCAAATCAAAAGGAGGTGCACACTATCGGATTCAGATGTTTCCTAAAGATTTTCCCACAGATTTTGACTGAGATGTTGACCCAGGTGTTAAGGGCCTTTTTACTTATAATTTCATGCTAGCTGACCTCTCAGTTTATTCGGTCCCTATGATGAAGTGGGAACCTGTCCTCCAACGATCTGTTAATAAAGGTCTTTAACTAAAACGGTGTCATTTTTCCGGGCCATGACTGCAACCACCCATCGTGTAGTCCGTCTTATTACATGTGTGTATAACTATCTTTAATGTGAAAATAGTTTTTAGCCTTTTAAATACTTCAGAAAAAAGGTTTTCCTTTGAAAAAAACTATTTTGAAAGCAAAATTCATGTTTTTTAGTATATTTTTCAATACATGTAACTTGTCAATTAAATGTAAAAGGGTTTGGGTAAAATATTTCTCTATTTACCTAGGTAGAATAATTTATCTGACTTTTATTTACTTATTACCAGTAAATTTATAAAAAAAAAATTGTTGGTGAACAAAACACTGTGTTATTATAAAATGATGAACTAGAGTGTTTTGAGAAAGGATGTATATGTAGTGCTTGCTTAATGACAATTAATATGTTTTAACAAAACCGCATAAAACCTCATCAGAAATGGCAAAAAAAGGTTTGAAATGATCTTGTAAGATCATTTTAAACCTTTAAACTTCATTTCAAATAAATTATGAATAAAACGTGTCTGGAATGTAAAGAAATATCGCCTTTTTAACCAATTTTTATATATTAAATGTGACATGTTACATTCTGACGTAAAAAAAATAAGAGAAACCAAATAACGTTTCTTTAATTTTTTGAAGCATTTTAATTGTTCTGTTTATAAAAAAATTTAAACTAACTGATAACATGTAAAGAATATGTAATAAGAATTGTACATAAATATCAGCCCTTCCATAGAAACGGGTGTGGCACATTGAGCTACTTTTTATAACTTTTTCTATGAAAAATATAATATTTCAAATATATTTATTTTTTTTTGTGAAGCAAGTATAACACCCCAGGAAGAATTTTTTCACAGATAAAGAATTTTTATTTCTTCCGTACGTGTTTAAAAAATTATAAATATGCTGTTACGGGTGTGACAGTAATAACTGTCACACCCGTAACAGCATATTTATATTTTTTTAAACATGTAAAGAAACGGAAATTCTTTGTGTTTTGCAAAAATCCTTCATGGGCTGTTATAATTACTTCACAAAAATTATATACTTGAAATAATATATTCTTTATAGAAAAAGTGATAAAAAGTAGTTCAATGTGTCACACTTGTTTCTATGGAATGGTCGATATTGTACATTTTAAGGATTGTATATAGTTGCATTTCACTGTTTAGGATTGATTTGATAGTTCTGACCCAGGGGGCATTTTCGAAAAGGGAAACTCTAACATGTTTTTTCTTTCACAATAGTTACACAAAATAGAGCAAATTTCCAACATCCTTTAATTTATAACATATACTACCGATTAGCTTTATAATTTTAAATGTTATACGTAGTGAAATAGATTTTCTTTTAAATATTTCCATAAGCACAAAGATCTGTCTCACCAACACATTCAAACAAAAAGATATGAGAAATCGACTTCTCAGCAAATCCAGGATTATGATCCTCCTATTCTATGTGTTCAGCCGTAAAATTTTTGATGATACAGTGGACTCCGCTAATGTGATCGCGGTTAATGTTATCAATCACTTATTGTTATCGAAATCACTTGGTCCCGATTTTCTCTTTTTATTTGTATGCTAAAATTATAGCTTTATGGGATCGTTACATCGGTTAATGTTATCAGTTTTCGAACCTCATTTTAACTGGCAAAGGATTATTCACAATGTATTCAGGAACTCTTCTTTTCTTTCCCTTCTCTGTTATTTGAAAATCCTAGAATTCTCCCTCTTCCACCTAGGGAAATGGGGAATGAACAAAAGTGTGGAAATTTAAGCGTTCCTGGAATTTTTCAAAAATACGCACACCCTGCTGGTGGTCAGTGATTGTCAGATAAGCAGAAGGCAACACATTATTATCGGAACTGAGAAGGAGTGTATTCACATTTTATGATTTGCTCGCTTGCATGAATCTTGTCGATATGGAAGCCAGAAATCGAAATAGTGTAACATTAAAACAAAAGATCGAAATTTTAAATTGTTATGACAGGTTGATTATAATTACGAACAATTTATCAATGAGTTCTTGGAAAAAATTGTAGACAGTTGATCATTTTTTTTTAATTATGTGTACAATTCTTATGTTTTAAAGGATAATATACATAAATGCAGGATAATATAAGGTGTGTGTTTTCATTGTGTTTTGAAGTTTAGTATGTGTGAATTAAAGGGGAGGGGGTAAATTTATCTAATTTTGCATATTGTTATCAATCGGTTATTGTTATCAAAATCACAGTGTCCCAAACTGATGACATTAAGCGGAGTCTACTGTATTATTTTAAACTAATTTGCTGTTAAAACCAAGTTTCTCAAAGTTTTAACCTGCGAAACAGTTCAAATCTTCTTGAAATATGCCAGCTCCAGTCTGGACAGTACGACAGACTCTTGCTGGCTAAGCACACTTGCTGAGAAAAGCTCGAGTGCAACAGCACGCCAGAAAAAGAAAACGAACTTTTGTCCTCGGGCATCAAAGTCATGACACCTGACTTTTTGAATCATTTGTTCTGCTGCCAGTCAGCTCAACCGCTTTTGTCCTCGACAAAAAGTATTTATTCTCTTAGAGCAGCTGCGTTCTTGGGATAAGACAAGCGGATCATCTGCGATAAGTGGCCCTTAAATCGGGAAGATTTTAATTTTTACTTAGCGAGGCAATCTCTCGCATATTTCAAAAAAATTCTCTCTTTTAATTTTTCTTGTTGTAACAGAATTGGGCAAACTGAGTGGGCCAAAACACAAGAGAAAAAATTTGGTAGACCAATATAATTTATTCTGAAAATTTATACGACTGTAAAAAATATTACCATGTTCATTTATCTTTAAGGACATAAAACTCTAAATCTATTTTTTAATTTTTACAAGACATTTTGGTTTTGATGTATTTTAAAAATGTCACAATAGCCCAAACTTGCACTAGAAATACTTTTTTTTAATATTATCATTGTTTTTTTAATATTATCATTATTATTACCAATAGGGCTTTCTGTCTGCATCTCTCCGTTTGATATGAGTGATATGAGAACTTGTGCCGAAAAAGAAAGGCACTGGGTGATGCTTAAAATAAACATTCTCTTAAATGCAAACTTTATTTATATTGGATTCGTCTAACTAATGAAAAATTCCTAGCATATCTCTATGTTTTCCAGCTTGAAATGAAATCCCCATAACGTATGTAAATAAACCAGAGTGGAAAGGGAAAAAACACACTGAAGGAAAATTGAGTGAAAAGTGAATATAACACGTGAATTATTTATAATAATTTTCCTTTAAGTAATTTATTATATTACAAAAATATCACATATAATTTTAATTTGCGGTGAACAGGAGATGGGTGGTTCGCCTATCCCTGTGAAAGAAGTAGAATGGATAAAAATCAATAAGACATTGTTTTAGGAATCTGGAACTTGGAGTGTAAATTATTTTTAATGGGAGATCCATACCACACATACGAACATGTCTATGGTTTCAAATGTATTGCTCACTCTTTTAAAATACTGACTTTCTAGTATGATCGAATGGGTTAGGGCGCTGCTCTTCGGTAGCTCGCGAGTTTGGATCCCACTTAGGGCATGATGTTTGTAGGCGGTTGAAATCAGCTTTAAGTAGATTCCAGTCTTATTAGACTACAAGAAGCGAAATAGTAGACCGTAGCGCTCCATACCAAAACTAAAAAACTGATTTTCTAATAAATATGGTTCTTTAGGAAAAATTATAAAAAAAACTCATCTAAAATGTATTTCTACTTTTCTTCTTAAAATTTTTAGCTTTGACCTATTTTTCTGAATTAGTGTTATAGAAAAGTTTTAAGCATGCCAATGTATGAAAAAAAGAGAATTTAATATAAAAAAATGAGTCACTACAACTAACGTTTCTAAAATGAACAAAGCGTAAGAATTACTTTATCATTGCATCACTCAAAGATTAATGCTTTTAATTTTTTTTTTGAAGACCTAGATAACATTTAGTTCTTATTTTAATATATTTTAAAATATATTTTATAAAAAAAATCACTTTTAATTATCACTTAGAAAATTCTACATCCTTATAGCTGCTGAAACAAGGTTAATATTTTACAAACATACAAAACATTAGAATTAATTTATTACAGCAGTAAAGCAATTACGTAACTTATTCTTTTGTTACTTAAAATTTCAGACTGAATGAATTTTAAATTGCAGAAAAATAAAAAAAACACTTGTTTATAATAAAAAAAATAACTACTTGCCTACTCCAGCGTTAATAATTTATAGAAAAACTTGGAATAACTTTGTAAGTGAACTGAATTTGAATCCTCGAAATACCGAATGCTTGTTGGAGAAAAGTGTTCCACAAAAATGGAACCTTTTGATTAAGAAACATTTTTCTTAAATTCGGAAAACCCATGTTATATTCCAAAATAAGCCCATTTTTATCATTTTACCATAAGATATTTTCCTTAAGAAAGGAAGGCAGTTTATTCAAGTTTTAATGAGAATTCGAAATCCCCACTTACCTGCTCACTCACAAGAAAAGGATTCTGACTGTTTCCTGACACTTTTGACGCTTTAGGTAGTTATATTCTTATTTCAATCGCATTGAAGTTCTTTCATAACTTCAATGAAATCATATCAATAATCATAATCATATTTTATAATCATATTTTTATTATCTTTCCACAATATAGAAATTACTAATTGCGATACTTCTGGTAAGACAATCCCCTTCCACTTGAAGAATTTTTATTTTTTGCTTATATTACAAAAATATACATATGTTTCCAATAAGCATTATTATAGCTCTCAGATTTTAAAATTATCAATTGATAACAGATATCATTTGCGAATGAGTTTTCAAATGTCCCATGCATCAGAACCATTGAATCTGATAAGGTTTGATACCAAAACATGCTTCAATGCACTCGGTACAGACAGACGTCTGTCTCGTTTCCATGTAGTCGTTCATGATCGTGAAATCTTTTGACCCTGGGAAAATGTTAACTTTATATCTGACGCGGAAATTAATACGTATTTCTTATCAAAGACCTCTTTGTGTCGCTATACTTCCGAGTCTGTGTGGTCTGTCGTAAGGGAGTTGTGATTGGGGAACTTTGTTTACGAAATCCGGGTTGTGGGCGAAGACAGTGATTTCATTGAAATCCCTAATTTTTAGATAGATTAATCGTTTTTGAAGAGTATCTAAAGTATATTTATATGATGTCCTTGCAGCGATCATATTAATGCGGAACACTGATTCTTCCGTCACCTTGCAATTTCATGCAAGGACGTCATCGTAAGAAACCTCGTTTTCTTAAACGTTGATATTATAGTTGGTGAATCGCTAATGTGATCAACGTGTCAGTGTTGCATTGTATAAAATTAATCAAAAATATATGGTGGTAAGTGATTAAATATTTTGAGTTTCCGTTATTTAATTAGTTCTAAGAAAGGTGGATATCAAAGACACAAATCTACTGATTATATATCTGTACATCGGAAGTAAATGTCTCTGTGTCTATTTTTTTTTAAATAAGGGATTTGCATACTTTTGTGTGATTTGTTTCTCTTTTTGTGTAATTTGTACTCTTTTGTATGATGCTTTCTCTGTGTTAAGAGATTTAACGAATTGGAAAAGACACTTTGAACTAACATGATTTCGAGATAAAGAGGACTATTTGGACATTGTGACGTCCATGAATTGCCCTATGTCATGGAGGTAGAAGGGCAGGTTCTGTCGCGAGTTCGGCTATTTTTGGTTTTCCGCGGTTGGCAACGCGGAAAGAGATGGAATGGAAAAACAAAATGTTGCCGACGATGTTTAATGCATTATTTTTAAATACTAAAAAGCTCTCCCAAAGACTATTTTTTAGAGAATAGAACAAGTTCTCTACTGTAAAAGTGGACAAAGATCCACTGGTCAAAAACTTGAGGGTCGGTGGACTCTGTAAAAGAGAGGTCCAGGGAACTGAATACCAAGAAACGAAGGAACATGGTCTGAGAGAATTCAGACACTGGAAAAAACTGAGTAAAGCATTAAAAAATGTCGATTTTTTAAAATTTATATCTGGAGCTAAAAAAGCGTTGGGACATCCGTTTCCGGAAATTATTATCCATCCCGGATAATTCAATGAATATTTCTATGGTTTAGCAGCGTAAGTGCAGAAACTCGCATAGTTTATATCCTCCCGGATATTTAATTTATTTAAGTGGTGTCCAAGGGCGAAGATTTTCAGATGTGATCCATCTCAGACTTTCGTTATATTGGAATCACAATATAAGGGTCTGTAAAGTATTTTTTCGAACTTTTATCTAGTTTATTTGAAATTTTTAAATAAATATTGTACCTGTGAAATAGTTTTTGAACCAGAACTCAATTATTTTCGTTATTATTTCTATTTTCGTCTTTTGGCAGCATTTTGACCTCTTTTTCGCTTATAGGTCACTTTTGGAAGTCCATCAGAAGGTGAACTCCAGAAAGGTGACATCATCCTAAAGGTTAGAGATAAAGACGCAGCTCGCCTGTCTCATCAGGTTGCTACAGACCTCATCACTAAAGCTGGCAGCACACTCAAATTAGTCGTAGCCAGGTGAATATCTCCCTTTATTGTTCATTTAACTAGTTTTAATTTTGTAAACATATCGTGAAATAATGAGAATAATTCAAAAGGGATAGGCAATTACAGATTTTTACAGACTTTATTAAAGGTAGTTGTGAACTAGGCTTTATAAAAACCCGTATAACGGTCTGGTATTAATTAAATTTTCTTATCAGTAATTCCCCCAAGTAGATTATCTACGAAGGTTTTATGTTTGATATTCGTATTGTATAGTCGATTCATATGTTTTGCAATAAATTTCTGGTATCGTTAGCCTGGCACAGTTTACGATACTTATAGCATGAAGGGACGTTCTGGTCAGAGCAACCGTTTATTTTCCATTAGTTACGAAACTATTAACTGAAAACGACACGTTTCCATAAGTGGATTTTTTACGGCTATATAAATTATTAACAAGATACGTTCGTAGAAATAAACAGTTTTTAGAAAACAATTACCGATAAACATCTGTTCAAATTTCCCTTTGATTAACCCCTTAAAGCATGAGGTTTAAAAAAACTGGTAAAAAATGATAATTTCGTTTAGTAAAGGAATATACAGGACGTCCCAACAAGACCAGATAAACTCTGAACAGCCAAATTGGTTGTTTGGAATACATAAAAAATGCCCAAAGATTTGTCTACGGAAAGTGTATGATCTACGACCCATAGTTTTCCACAAAATGCAAGAAAAAAATGTATGCCGTTATATCCGGTTTACGAAAAAAACCTTTATTCAAAACATGAACATCAGTACTTGCATAATTTGTACCCCGCACATATGGAGGCATGCATGCGCGCGTCGTAAAGTGACTGACTGTACACGCTCTAGCATCGTAGTGTCCACAAAAGTAAACGCACTGTGGAGAGGAGCATCGAAGTCCATTTCTGAAGTAACTGAATCTCCATAAACCAATTCCTTTAGATGGCCCCATAGGAAGAAATCTAAATGAGTCAGATCTGGAGGTCGGGGTGGCCACGAAACAGGACCCCGATGCCCAGTCCAGCTGCCTGCGTATTCGATATTAAGACAATAATGCACAAGAGAACTAAAATGCGACGGAGCTCCATCATGCTGGAACAGCAGGCCACGTGTTGCTGTTAAGGTTGATGTCATCTATGACATCACTAAATACATCCCAGAGAAATATCAAGTACGAATGTCCCGTGGACCGTTCCGGCACAGGTATGGTCCAATTCATCGGTTGCCTACCATGCTGGCCCACACCCTTTTAGACTAGCTGTCCCGATATCTCTGCGGGCGGATTGCTTGAGGATTGGACACGGAACAAGTATGGCTGTTGTGACTATTGAAGACCCCATCACGTATGAATCCTGCTTCAGCCGTCCAAGATACTTACAACGAAAGCACTATCGCCTTCATGCTTTTGCAATAACCATTCACAAAAATCTGTGCGTCGGTGAAATTCACCTGGATAGAGACCTTGAATGATTCTGTAACGATGTGGAGCCCCTCTGACCTTAATAGCCTGTGCACAGTACTGCGACTCACATTCATCTCTGTGGCTAGTGCGTGTGTATTAAAGTCGGGAAATTCTTCCCCCTGCATTTTCCTGCGCTGACGTAAGCACATCGTGCGTTCCTCTACCAACGCCGTGCATATTTTATGTCGGGTTCACACTTCCAGTATTTCCCAGTCTGTCGTCCAACCTACAGGTCACGTTGGGCTTGAGAGAGCGACGTGATTGATATCAAATCGTAACACATTACCATTACATTCACCGAAGATTAAGTACATATCGCAATATTACCGGGCGGAATACATTATCATGAGAAGATTACCTGTAGCTACAACATGCAGCCTTTTAAATTTTAATTCAAACAACGGCTTCACGTCATTTTACGTGCCTCAATATACGCGTTGGACATTTCGAACATCTTCCTATGTAAACTTATGCAAATACTAAAATAAATGTGCATAAGGAGTAGAGTATATGTAGAGGAGTAGATTTTTCCTTTCGCTTTTTACTTTCATGGACGTTTCGCAATTCTTTTTGAGAAAAGAGGGAATCATTAGCAAAATAATCTATTTATTTAAGAAAGGGAAAGAGCCTCCAATAATTTCAAGAAAAATCCACCCTGTAAGAAAATTTTCAAAAGGCCGTATTCAAGGAAAGGGAAGGCGGCAGGTACGAGCAGGACCTCCCAAACCGAAACTTGAAAGTATCGCTTAAGGACAGTAATATCCCATAACGTAAATTGGATTCGTGCGTTCGATGATGCGTCCACGATGAAATCTTCTGTTTTTCTTATGTTTTTCGCATGACGTCTAAGCGGTATTGTGACTTCAACAGAACAGATTTTAGCTCACAGACAAAACAATACACGTCTGGCTCCTTAATGAAGCTCTATTTATACTTCTCGTATGAGAGTTCAGAGACCGTTGCTGCACCCGAACACATGGATTCAATCTACATTTCTGATCACTTACTTACACACCACAATCACCTATGCCCAGAATTTTTTTTTCCAATTGCAGAAATTAGTGTTATTGTAATTTTGTTAAGCTTGGGTACGTTTATGCTAATTGCTTCTGAACATAAAAATTGCTACGGGGTTGATCAAAAAATAAGATTAGAAAGCCTGCAGCACGTTTGATTCCATACAACCAATACAATCAAGAACCGAACCGGGTCCATATGGCCATGAGACCCTCCAGGCAACTCCCGATGGTGGTGGGCAGATAGCAAACAATACAACCAACTAATAGCAACACATATAAGGTTCTTTTTCAACATAGACTCCATATCTGGTTAGGCACGTGTCAGTTTGTGAAATGAATTTGAATATTTCTCTAATGGTAAAAATCCTGTCCTTGTGTGTTCATCCCTGTTGGCGAGAACTGTTTCACCTCCTCATCTGAAAAGAACCGTCGGCCTTCTAAGAACTCATTCAAATTAGAGGTGAAAGTCCCTTGGAGCGAGGTCCGGGCTGTATGGAGTTTGACTGATGATGTCTTGACGACTATTTCTCTACCACCCACAAACCTTAACATCCTTCTGCGACATATTGACACAACATTACAGTCTCTCCTTAAACTTTTACTATCTTCCGGTGAATTTCGTAACGACGTTCCTAAATGCTAATTAGTATTAATTTACCTAGATGTGTCGTGTCAAGTGATTGCTTTAAAAATTTCATAGTTACGTCATTTAGAATTACATCAGATTACATAACACTTGATATGTGTTTGTAAATGCAGCAATGGGAAATGAAGTATGTAACAAATAAATCTAGACTGTGACGTAGATTACAGCACCCTGTATAGGGTATACCAAGAAAGAACTGAGTTCGAGGCTTGCTGTCGACCAGTATGGTCGTGTACTGTAAAGTTCCCGTCCCATTATCTTTATATTTCTGTTTTGTGTGTAAATGCTGATGTTTTGTGGAAGTAAATTCCTGTTAAATTAACCCTGGGCATCTTTATTTATCACAAGTATGTAAAAATATAATTTAGAGTTATATAACTTCCTTCTAATGGAAAGAATCGATGATTTCAATTTTGTACTGTTTGGCAAACTGAATAATTTCTTAATGGTTTAAAAAATTTCTTAAAAAGCAACATAAATTTGATATATAAAATTTAAAAGAAATTTCTTTTTAAGATAATGTAAGGGGATAAATCGAAAAATATCCAACCTGCAAACATATTTCATTCTACAGAATTTAACTATTTTTTAACTATTGATTCTCTTTCTCTAGTAATCTCTGTTTCATTGAAATTTTCATCAAATTTTTTAACTAGTTCAAACTGCACAGTAACTGACTGTAAGTGAATTTGCAACTCAAAATCCTAAGAATGTTAAAAGAAAAGTATAATAAAATTTAAAAAATTAAATTTAAGATATACTTGAAAAAGGAAATGCTTTATTTTTTAATAAATTGTAATGCTCTACCAAATTAAATTTTATGAAGGTTTTCTTTTGAAAACTAGTTTTCGCATTCTTTTATTTTTGTTTTTTACTACGAAACATAAATGAAAATATTTAAAAATATACATAACAGAAGAGACAAAATTTACATGCCTGGTATTTTCTTACTTGTGTTTTCTCAGTAATTAATTTTCATTAAATAGCGTCATTTTTTCCGTTATTAAATATTAATTCTATATTATAAAGTGTATTAAATTGCACTTTACTTGAAAGCAATTAAATTACACTTTAGTGCAAACTATTTAATTTAGAACTGCATGACAATAAGTAGCTCATGGTTGTTTGGCATTCATTTTAACTCAAATTAGAAGGCATTTCAGTCATATTTTCATTTAACAACCTAAATTTCCCCATTCTATGAAACAATGATTAACAGTTGTTCAATTTAAAATGCTAGAAACCAGTTGTGCGCCTTTATTATGCCTGCTATTGTCATCCTAGCTCTGTTTAACCCACGTTCATCTTTCAAATATGCCTCTTTAAAGACAGTTCTAACCAAAGTGAGCATTGTTCATATATAAAGACAACATTTGTAATCCTGAAATTACTAAACTCTTTCATAAGATACGTGTCAACAGGAAAATATTATTAATTAAATTAACACGTTGACTGCCAGACGCATTTTCAATATTTGCCCAAGGCGCTGAATTGAACTTTTCATTCTACCAGGGGTGGGCAAATACTTTTAAGCGAGGGCTAAAATGAAATTTTCAAAATGTCTCCCGGGCCGGAGGACTATACCGCGTACGCTGTGCACGCGAGAATGTGTTGGGTGGAGTTTTGTACCTGCCCAAGAAATTTTTTTACCAAAACACTATAAGTATCATTTTAAAGCATTTGGACAGAGAAATTTGACAGTTAATAAAAGATAATAGTAATAATAAATTGTCTTACTTAGGTGTATATGCGAACAATTTGTGCCCAGTAAAATATGTCACGTAATTTTTAAAGAAATAGGATCCATTATATTAAATTGATGGTAATTAAATAAATCAATTAATGAAAGATTTTATTTTGATATTTATTTATATCTTAACGATACAAATTATTTTATTTTGATCATAGTTATTACCTTTTCATATTTATATTACATCTTGTAAATATAATAATAAATAGAATTATAAAAAGAAAAGACAAACTCCAAACTTTAAAACAGAATAGTTTTAGTTAATGTGAAGCCTGAAATCTGGAATGTTCATTTGATATTATTTCTCCAAAATTTGGATCCAAATCACTTGTAGTAATCCTTAACCCTCTGACTGCTCAATTTGTAAACCGAGATTTCTTTTAAAATTGCGTATTTTTTTATTGCATAGTTCAAGTATGTATGTATATATATATATATATATATATATATATGTATATATATATATATATATATATATATATATGTATATATATATTTATATATATATATATATATATATACACACACATATATATATACATATATATATATATATATATATATATATATATATATATATATATATATATACATATATATACATAAATATATACATATATATATATATATATACATATATATACATATATATATATACATATATATATACATATATATATATATACATATACATATATATACATATATACATATATATATACATATACATATACATATATATATACATATATACATATACATATATATACATATATACATATATACATATATATACATATATACATATATATACATATATACATATATATACATATATACATATATATACATATATATACATATATATATATATATTTATATATACATATACATATAAATAGATACACATAGATATATACTTATATATATATACATATACATATATATTTACATATATATACACATATATGCATATACATATATACATATATATATACACATATTACATATATATACATATACTTATATATATAAATATATACATATATACATATATATACATATACATATATATAAAAATTGGAGAATTGAAATACAGTTAACTTCTATTTATAACATACTAACTATAATTCTGTTATCTAATATAACTATAGTTCTAGTCATATAATTCTATTTATTACCAAATTAAATGTCTAATACTGTATATACTTTATTCGACTGGTGAAACGGTAAAAAGGCCGAATGTGCTTCTTAATAAAGGAAGAAAACACATGCCCGTGGAAATCGCGGGATGAGCAGTCAGAGGGTTAATACCGAGTGTAGATTTTCGTCAGTAATTTGTGATCGATATTTATTTTTCGTGTAAATCATTAACGAAAAATTTCTTTCACAAACATATGTTGTGCACTACTCATATAAATACTGTTGATTTCAACAAAATCTCATATAAGAGATTAAAAAAATTGCATGCAGGATTTTTCAACGGGCCGGATAAAGTAAGCAAAAGGGCCGGCTTTTGCTCACCTCTGCATTATACGATGCATATTATGCTGAAATATTATTTGCAGAAGGTAAAATGAGTTATAAAGTCATGCTTGAAGCAGTTTTCATGGTGGTGGTGGGGGGGGCGACCCTCATGGTAGTCAACGTGTTATGTACTTTCATTATTTTCTGCGTAGCCAGTCACTGGTGATCCCAAGGCGCTGTAGCCAAGTCGAGTCAATGTGTTAAGTAAGAACTTAAGGTCTAAAAGACTAATTTTGCCCGCGGTTCAGTGGATCCCTATGAAATAAAGCGATCTTTACAATAAAATCCTGTTGTCGTAGTGTACTATAGTCGACTAGAGATGTAAAAAACCCGGAATTTTGAAGACCCGGGAATAAACCCGGGAATTTTGTGGAATAAACCCGGAATTTGGGAAGAAATCATTTTAACAATGTTTACATTTATTTTTTCAACAGTGGCTATTAAAGAACTAGCATATTATTTCTAAGAGATTTTTTTTTACTTTTGGCAATATATATATTTTCAAGAAATAATAGCAATGAACATTTAAATTATTTTATAGTAGTATTTATGTAATTAATTACCCTGGAGATTTTAACTCCACAAAAAACGAATAAGAATAAAAAGTAATTATTGAAATATGATTGATATGAGAAAGGTAATTACTTACCTCCTCCCATATTCCGGATGGCAAACTTTCAGCTCAACACACACAAAATCCATTAAAAAATATAAGACTACTATTTAGAATACGGTATCTTTAATAGTTTATATCCTTCCACAACTAATAAAAAATTCCTTAAAATTACGAATAAAGTTCAATAAGGAATAACATAGATTTAATTAAGAATAACATAGGATAACAAATAATAACAGAATTTCTCTAACTCGAATACAAATATTTTAGAATTAAGCTTCCGGTTCGTATGGAAGCAACGAATAGTTCTACTACGAATAAAAGTTCAAAGTTTATTTTTTGTTTTTTCTGGACGCGACGCTTCCCACAGCTTGGCGTTTTTATTCTGTTGCCACTGGAGATTCAACAACCTTGTTAGTCTTTTCAAACACGTAACTGGTTGCTTCCATTTTAATTGCTAATATAATAATTATATACATTATTTTTGATCACCATTTATTACGTAAATTGCTTTATACTAAACTTTTTCCACTCTTTTTATAATATAAAAATAAATATCTTTAAATTTAAAATAACAGTTTATTATTTTTTGTAGCGCATATATCATTTAAAGGTGTAATCAAATGACAATGTTGCATTTTGTGCCCAATTCTTACACACACACATTATATATAGAGAGAAAGAAATAGAGAGAGATGTTATCCAAGAAAAATAATTATTTATGGGTTTTTTACACTACAGATTATTGCCTAATATTTATGTAATAATAAAAATATTGGATATTACAGAAAAGATTAGACAGAAAAAAATGATGGTTCTCTTTGTGTCATAGGAAATGGCGACTTCAAAATACTTCAAAATTCCCATGCTTTGGAAATTTTCAAAATTCCCTTCCCAAAAAAACCGGTTTTTTCCCAGGTTTAAACCGGGTTTTTTCCACTGCTCACAATTCTATAGTAAACACAGTATTCATTTAGTAAGAAAATATTTTATTATCATATCAGTTTCATTTCACAGTCTTCAATCTAACATTAAAGCAAAAAGAATTTGTCAGAACTGTTTAGGAGCCATAACTCTTTAGTATTTTATTACCCCAAAATATATTATCTAACCGTTGAATAAACCCAAATTTCATTTTTAAACGGTGATATGTCAAAGTGAACTGGGTTTGTACGGCAACTTAAACGTTGAATAAAATATAAAGAGTTAAAAGTACTGCGTTCAGCTAGCTTTTTTCAATAAAAACAAAAACAAGCACGGGTTGTTGACTCGTATTAGCTTTCTTGAAAAAGTATCAAGCCATGGCTTATACAAACAGCTTTTAAATCCGAAGCTTGACATCTTTTCCGAACCTAATTAGCATCTCACACTTCTTTCCATTTCATTGAAATGTTTTGACAGAATTATACTATTTTTTTTTATCGCCACCTCTTGGTGTTTTAGCTACATAAAGAAAGAATTTTCAGTTGCAGTTGGCAGAGAGCCACTGTCTCCAAGAATCACCTTCGCTCGAAATTTTCCAGATTCTATTTCAACTCCTCTTCGCGATTTTAAAATAGGTCATCGAATAAAAGAAAAAAGTCCATCTAAATTCGTTGTTTGTTTCCTCAAGGGTTTCGGTTTCCAGACAAATGTCTGCTACGTTTCGACAGTAACACGGGATCCAATAAATTTCGCAACTGAAATGGCAACAGAAAAGCAACTGATTTCCTACTTCGGCTTAAAATGGACGCAGAAAGGACACATACTTAAATTGCAGCTTAGGACACATACGTCTCAATGAAAAATACGAGTAGGCCATATTGTCCCAGGCCTTACAAATTAATACTTCTTGAGTCTAAATAGTGATTATTATTAGCTATGAGAGGAATTTATTTATTCATTTAAAATTAGGAAGAAATTCTATTTTAAATTAAAAAAAAAATATTGTGAAAATATCCACAACAGAAAGACTTGAAATCAGTTTTGGCGGGAAAACATGTCAAGCTATCTTTTTGACTACAGATTACAATTGTTTTTGTTCTACGACTGGATTATATTGCATTAAGTTTCTGTGTGATATTTATCCCTCTAATACTTTTTAAATCTCATTGAAACCTATATTTCCCGTGAGTAGATCCATGATATTGGAATATCCATGCCAACAACAAAATTAAAACTGTCTGACTCCGGTACAGAAAGGCAGCGTTCCCGATCGACGGAAAGGGTGACAAAAACTGATACAAATCTATAGATTTCGTCTAAGAAATAAATGCCAATTTTCCTTCATCAACCTCATTCGGCTTTTGAGTCCACGAAAACTCAAAAACGTAATGAGACTTATCGATATTGAATTATTGTGTTCACATATGGTCAAATGTTTTGTGTATTTGTTTGTTTGCCCGCGTGTGTGTGAACGTCGATATTCATTTTAAGTTGTGAATTTCTTGGCGATTACAGCAATTTCTCTGCATATAAGAGAAAGAAAACAGTGTGCATTGCATGCACATCGTTTAAGTTCCCGTTTTCCAGAGTAGTTTGTTATTCAGAAGTCATTACTACTATAACATACTTCCGATTTAAAACGCTTCTGGAACTTTTCCAAAATCGCACAACACAGGTGTATGTGTGTGTGTGTGTTCATAGTGGTACACTTATTAATGCAATAACTTTCCTGAAATATAGGCAAGTCCCATAGGCAGGTGTAAATACTACTGTAAAAAATGTAATCAATTTTACTCTCGTAAAGAAACACGTGAAGAAATAGGTACTGCCAAATATTGTAAAAATAATGATTAAGTAATCTGAACTCAAAAGGAAAATTCTGGCCTTCACTTAACACATTGTATGCGGGACACGTACTAGTACGTTTTCTGACGATTGATATTTGAATGCGGGACACGTACTAGTACGTTTTCTGACGATTGATACTTGAGAGCAACTAGTACGGGTTAGTGTAACAACATGGTTTGTTTGTGGGTACAAAAATAACGGTATATACAGGAAAACGAAGCCGAATGTTCTTGTCTACTACGTAGATTCTGGAAAAATTTATACAAATAAAAACTAGTTTTTACATAATTCGATGCGGAACCACAGAACGGGAAAAAATGAAAACTATATATTACTATTTCTAATTGATTTTTCATATTTACGATACTATTATAAATTTATCCACTAAAAAATATATTTTTAGTTTACAAAAATCTTATGGTTGTTATTTATATATTTTTATTTACATAATTGTTTATATATTTCAATACAAAATACGAAAAGTTGGTTAAAGAATTAAATAATTTTCGATCTATTGAGATTTAACTGAATAACTAAATTTACACGCAAAACGCCCACTCCCGGTACAATTCCGCTGCGAAATATACCCGCACACAATGTGTTAATCGAAACAATTTTCTTCTACCCGAAATCAGTTCGGGAATCACAAATTTTGTACATTAGAATTGCCCGAACTGGATTTGATGAAGAATAGCCAGGAGTTAAAATACCGTTCAGAAACATATGCCAAAACGATGCTCCATTTACAAATAAAAATTACGGAATAGCAATAAAGGAACTCATTCTTCCTAAAATAACAAATAAATAATAAATATGAATTAGAAAAATTTACTGAAGATGAAAATGAAATGAACTCTGGGAATGAAATACAACAGTCCTGAAGAACAACCAATCTATCAATCAACTACTGTAAGACATTAGAATCATGCGTCAACTACTATGATGATTTTATTAAAACATAGAGAAAATTTAAATTGCAGGTAAGTGTTGAGTCCCAAAATAACTCGAACGTCTCGAAGGAAGGACAGTAGAATTAGGCGATGATCGCCAAGAATTTGATGTGCCCACTACACTGGGATTCAGCCAATCTTTCCTTTCCAAATCATTGAATGTTACGTAATAAAGATGTAGTTCATTTCACAATACGTAAACCATAATAACTCGTGTAATTGAAATCGTATTAATTGAAATTGGCCATATTAACAGATTTCCTTAAAAACTAAATGCTTATCTACATTAAGTTGGAGCACTGAATACTGTATTGAAGAGTGATATATTCTATAAATGAAAGGCTGAGGCTCGAGATGATTTTGTTGTCAGCGTGTCGGGCTAGAATGCTGGGATGCTGGATTCTAACCTGGTAGGCACCCGAAACATTTTTCTGTACACCTAGAAAACGTGCAGGTTAAAAGTGTGTGGGTGATTTCTCACTGGTAGCGTGGCAGGTGGAAAAGAGGTACAGAATCAGGAGTAAAAATTCTGTTTCCTGAGGATCATCCAAATTGACAGGATCCAGAGTGGTTCACGAGTGCCTTACATCTGTCAATGCGTCATACCAAATAAATTATAAGCATTAATTCAAAACATAAAAAGAAAACACGAGATTTTTTTTTCAACGTTAAGAACTTGGGTTTTGTTTGCTTGGGATCACTACGATCAATTTTTTTCCAATAACATGATCTGGGCTTACTGCTTTAAGCTGATTCCAAAGACCGACGAACATTCATGACATGATTGAGAATCAAATTCGTCAACTCTGTTCCCAAATGGCAGTTCCCTACCTAAACGGCCATCCTTCGTTTTGAGGTCTTTTATATCAGAGCAGATTACTCCAGTTGTAGGGGAAGGTTGCTCAAGTCGTACCCCCTAATACTTAAAAAAAAATTAATCGGAACTCTACAAAGGAAAAAAAAAAGATTTTCATCGTCAAAACTTCAGTGAAAAACGTTCCTGTATATTGTAAAAAAAAAGTCTAAAAATTGTACATTTTTGGACTTATAATGAGTGAATTTCAGAGTACATATCTCAAATGCATATTTGGACAATTTTTCTTCAAAAATGTATATATTTTTGAAGAAAATTATAAAAATAAAAAAGGTACAACGAAAGGAAATTTCATCGTAAATCGCACCATGTATTGCTTAAATTCATAATTTATATCCCATGGTGTGGTGAAGGGAAAGATGTTGTGCGTGTAACCCCCATACAGATTGCTTCATACATATATTATATATGTAAGAACTGCTACATTATTTTAAAATATTAGTTGAAATGAGTGAACTTCCCCCCTCCCTCCATGAAAATTTCACGCTACTTTTTTGTTCATATCCATAAAGGAATAGCGCATCAAAGCGCTATTTTAACCAAATAACATCTTAATTACTACAGAATGAACTTCCAAAAAGAAATATACACCAACAAATCGTCTATACTTTATAAAATTCATAATATAGGGCACGAACGTTCCTGAGTATTTTAAACACCTCCGTCCCAAACATCTTATATAACATCTTACATCCTTTTATATCGTGTCTAATGTCACTTGGACAAGTCACGTCCGTGAGCCAGAGGCGAACAAATAAGTGGCAGGAGTGCACCTTTCGTTTGATGATCACCGCTAGAGCGAAAACATGACTTTTGCTTAAAATGGTTCCTTCTTTGTTTAGAAGCAGAAACCAGGCATAAGAACCCCCAGGCTTTGCCTGCCACCTTCACAGGTACCGTTTGAATTTGGAGACGAACCACGACTTATTTTTGTTCCCCAGCGTCCATTAATGAATACAGTGGACCTCTTTCCAGATCAAGCCTCGAACCCACATCCCATCCGTAAAGCTGACGTCATTGCCGCTAAGCTAACCGTGGCTCTAGGTACCGTTTTTTCACGCGAAAGGTATTATCCCGTAGTTTTAGGTCGCCCCGATGCGCTCAACGCCTCCGTGCAGGAAGATCTTGGACACTCGCCTGGAATGGTCCTGTTAAAGAGTTAAAGAGATGTTAAAGAGAAAGCCGAAAACTTAATTTTTAGCAGTGTATAGAAAGTTGTTTTTTTAGAGGGGTTAATAACCAATTGAAAACACTGACTGATTCAATAACACTGAGAGGCTGAGGAATGCACTTAAGAAAAACCAGTAAAGTCCCTTGCAGCTCAATCAATCGATTGGTTTAAAAAAGCAGAAGAGGACCACAAATCTTTTATTCTTTGCAATCATTCATAATTTAAGATTTTATCAGCTGATAAAATGTTTAACTGGTGATAAGAAACCAGAAACTAAGTTATGATTTTTCGAAAGCAATGAAATACAATATTTGTTTTATCTTTACTCTCTAGGAGCTTAGGAGGACATATTTCCAGAGGAATCTCTGTTACAGGCGTAACAGCTGGCGTCTCTGCGCCACCTATGATGAATGGACCACAAAACCTCTTCAAACCTCTTCCAACAACAAACTTTGGAGCTCAAAGACAAAGGAGATCCTCTACCGAATCCTTCACCAGCACAACAAGTAGTGACACTGAAAAAGATCTCATTGTAAACCAGGTAATATTTAGGGAATTAAAAATAAACTCTATTAAAGGAAAACTTGATTTGTCCTTTAAGACCAACAAATTTAAGCGTGTCAAACATGTAATAAAACTAACATGTTTATACGTTTGTATTATTTTGCACGAAGAGTTCAAAAAAGATATAGCAAAATATGCAATGTTTTGTGAGGCAAAAAAAAAATTAAAATGTTTTAAGGTCATGTAGATGGTAAAAGCATTTCGGGCTCACTAGGGAATTTCCCAAACCACCAGAGAAGATTAATGATCTAACACCTAGCTCAGCTGTTTTCAAACTGTTTTCTCCTTGGCACCCGTAGCATATAATCTTAAGGTACAGTGACACCCAGCTTTGAAAACGTGGAAGTAGAGATAATTACAAAGACAAATCTAAGCATGTTCCGAGAGTGGCAGGGGAAAAAACTTTTCAATTTTAAGTATCGTATGCCTTCTATGATACTTTCAGAATTTTTCTTGATTATTACCGCGAAACACGGACCACAAACCAAAAGCAAGATCACAAGAAAAGTAGGAGGAAGACGAAAACGAAACTGAATTAGTATAGAGTTTTGTTTTAAGATAGGTCTGTACCTGTCATATATTGGATTCCTTTCCCTCACTGTCAACCTATGAGGAAAATAAAATTCCCTTTAGCCAGCTCATATTTTAAGAAATCTTAAAAAGAAAAAAAAATTCACCATGTGTTGATAGAACAGAAAGTTCTTTAAAATGCTATATTTTCCTTCTCTCTCTCTCTCTCTCTCTCTCTCTCTCTCTCTCTCTCTCTCTCTCTCTCTCTCTCTCTCTAAATTGTTTGTTCAATGTTTTTATTTCTGTTTGATACATAGCAAAATTTCTCCCAAATAATTTAAAATTAAATTTATTTGTATCGAAGTCTTTAAAAAGTAGTAACCTAGTAAAGTTAGTAACCTAATAAAGATAGTAAGATCAGTTAGATAGAGAATTTGCTGTTCTACCACATGGTATAATTTATTTAAAGTATTGTTAAAATACAAGGTGGCGAGAAGGAATTTTATTTTTCCAGTGGATTAACACGTAACGAGAGCAAATACAGACTCGTCTTAAGCATACGAAACTTGTCCACATTGAAATCATTTATATAAGCGGAGTGTCAGTGAGAGTATACTTGCATAGGTAAAGATGATATAACGCTTACTGTTTTGCAGTTCAGCGATCCACTTGTATAAATCTAGTAACAATTACAAAAGGTTTTAAAATTTTAAGTATCATTCCAAGTATAAGTTATATTTCATAAAATGTTGAATACTTCCAATTCGTTTACTTATATTTAACTGATCCATTTACCGCATTCATCGTTCTCCATTTCCATCTCCTTGAAAAACGATGAATCGTGTTTCCATTGAATTACCATGTGTGCAAAATATATTTATGTTTTTTAAAATATAATTTTGTTTGGTGCTTATTTATGCATGCCTTCACTGCAGTCATTTATGAAACCTTTGTAAGGTGAAAACACATTCGTTTGAGGAAAAAGACCTAATTTTTAAAGCCGTGTTAAAATAAGCAAATTTGAAGGGAGGATATTTTTCAAAGTTTAAAATTAAAAAAATTGGTGAAAACATTTTTATTCTTACCAACATTTGTATTTGCCTTCTTCTCAACGATTGTTTTCTCTTATCTTCCTTTGTAAGTTGTACAAGTGTTTTTATTATGAAGTCTGTAATCAAAAAACAATACAACTATAATATATTTATTTGTATCGAAGTTTTTAAAAAGTAGTAACCTAGTAAAGTTAGTAACCTAATAAAGATAGTAAGATCAGTTAGATAGAGAATTTGCTGTTCTACCACATGGTATAATTTATTTAAAGTATTGTTAAAATACAAGGTGGCGAGAAGGAATTTTATTTTTCCAGTGGATTAACACGTAACGAGAGCAAATACAGACTCGTCTTAAGCATACGAAACTTGTCCAAATTGAAATCATTTATATAAGCGGAGTGTCAGTGAGAGTATACTTGCATAGGTAAAGATGATATAACGCTTACTGTTTTGCAGTTCAGCGATCCACTTGTATAAATCTAGTAACAATTACAAAAGGTTTTAAAATTTTAAGTATCATTCCAAGTATAAGTTATATTTTATAAAATGTTGAATACTTCCAATTCGTTTACTTATATTTAACTGATCCATTTACCGCATTCATCGTTCTCCATTTCCATCTCCTTGAAAAACGATGAATCGTGTTTCCATTGAATTACCATGTGTGCAAAATATATTTATGTTTTTTAAAATATAATTTTGTTTGGTGCTTATTTATGCATGCCTTCACTGCAGTCATTTATGAAACCTTTGTAAGGTGAAAACACATTCGTTTGAGGAAAAAGACCTAATTTTTAAAGCCGTGTTAAAATAAGCAAATTTGAAGGGAGGATATTTTTCAAAGTTTAAAATTAAAAAAATTGGTGAAAACATTTTTATTCTTACCAACATTTGTATTTGCCTTCTTCTCAACGATTGTTTTCTCTTATCTTCCTTTGTAAGTTGTACAAGTGTTTTTATTATGAAGTCTGTAATCAAAAAACAATACAACTATAATATATTCAAAAATTAGTATACAAAAACATAAAACTTAAAACCCTTCCAGAATTTTTTCCTAGCTACGGTCATATTTATTATTTAGTAGCAGCAGACTATTTATGCTCTTCCTATGCAATTCTATTGTTAACGATCTTATAGGAGATTACCAATGTGGCTTTCGAAAAGGAAGATCCACAGTTGACCAAATTTTTACACTGAGACAAATCTTAGAAAAATGTCAAGAATTTGGAATTGAAACACACCATCTATTTATAGACTTCCGGGCAGCCTATGCTTGTATCGATAGACTAGAAATTCAAAGAGCCTTGTTGGACTTCAAGGTGCTGAAAAAGTTAGTTAACCTTTTGAAGCTCACCTTCATGGATACCTCTTCCATGGTTCGTATACAGGGAGAACTGTCTAAGCGCTTTGAGATCTGCAATGATGTTCGACAGGGAGACGCTCTTGCATGCCTCCTATTTACCATAACTTTAGAAAAGGTTATCAGGGATGCTGGCATAAACACAAGAGGAACAATATTCAATAAATCTGTAAAGATCCAGGCTTATGCTGATGAAATTGATATTATTGCCAGATCTGCAAGCACCCTGAGGGAATCCTTCGTTGAATTAGAAAAAGCTGCAGAAAAGGTAAAGCTAAAGATAAATGAGGGAAAGACAAAATACATGTATTGTGGAAAGAATAATATTGGCTCTACTTTTGAAGTCGGGGGTCATAAATTTGAACAAGTTGAGAAATTTACTTATTTGGGTTCTGTGGTTGAGTGCCAAAATGACATCAGCCCCGAGAACAGGAAGAGAATTGATGCGGCCAACCGATGTCTATGTGGACTCAGAAGTCAATTGAGGAGCCATTTAATTAAAAGAAGAACGAAAATCCTGTTGTACAAAACTCTCATCAGACCACAACTTATGCCTCTGAGACTTGGTCACTTACGTCAAAAGAAGAAAAAATGCTTGCACTCTTTGAAAGGAGAGTGTTGCGGACCATTTTTGGCGGTGTTTTTGACAGGGGAGCCTGGCGGAGATTTAACTTTGAACTGTACAAGCTTTACAAAGAGGATGGCGTCATCAAATTTATCAGGCAGAATAGAATGAGATGGGCTGGACATCTATTGCGAATAGACGCAGATCGGGCTGCTTTAAAAGTTTTTAATGCAGTCCCTTTCGGACAACGACCAAGGGGCAGACCAAAACGACGGTGGATCGACTGCCTGGAGTCGGACTTTGGTCTCATAAAGATTAGGTGCTGGAGGTCCCAAGCACAAAACAGAGCAGGATGGGAAAAACTTCATAAGAAGGCGAAGGCCCACAACGGGATGTCGGGCCAACTATGATGATGATGCAATTCTACTCATATGTGCATTATCAATGCTGGCTTTTTCTGCTTATGTTATTATAGCTGTGATCTAAATTGATGTTGTATGATCATCTACACTGAATGATTCATTCATTCATTCAGATTTATATTTTAAAAAAATAAAAAAAAGAGTTTCCATCAGCACTTAACCATAATTATTTAATACAATTTAACATAAATCTGTACTGTGTGTAGTTATACAAATATATTTGAATTGTGGCTAATAACAATTATACTCTATGATCAAATAAAAACTATTATAAATAGTCTGAAATGTCTTCACTACAAATCTTAACCGCTTGGCTGATTATCCCGAGTTATCTCGGGTTCGTATATGCTGCAATTAATTACTATCCCAAGAAAACTCGGGCGAAGCAAAATTTATCAGTACGATTTGTTTTATCACGGTTTTACTCGGCTTGGGGGAAATTACAGGAAATATTTAGCTTTGACTGGCAGTTTGCAAAGTTTTGTTGGTTTCGCGGGGCTGGTCCCGTGTTTTGCACTGATTGAAAAACAAATTTCTGAAAATCACAGTGACGAGTTTTCTGCCACATCAAGAACACCCAGCATTAGTCCTTTAAAGGACTAATGCTGGGTGGTAATTACCACTCAGGTTAACCTCACGGCATTTTCCAGATGTTATTCCTGATACTGGAAATAATAATAATAATAATAATAATAATAATAATAATTAAATCCAAAGAGACAGTGTACTTTGTACTTCAGTAAAACATATTGCAGAGGTAAACCAGTAAAAAAAGAGCAGATATTAGAATACAGAATGTCGGCTATCACTCTGTGTTGTCCCTTGTTTCAAAAACTATCATACAAAGACTAATATTTAACTTTTTCTATTTGCCCCAGATAACTCGGGATAGTAAACTAATATTAAATCCAAATGCTTTTACACTTGAAAAAAAGTAAAAAGTTAACTTAAAACCTACATATTTTGTTTTGTTTTATTTCCATGTATTTAATAATAAAATAAAAAAAAATGTGATGATTTTTTGCCATTTTTTTCAAAAATATTTGTAAGGGAAGCGGTTAATCAAAAATATATGCTATCAATTAATAATTACAGTTTCATTTACATTGTCTTCATTTATTTTTATAAATGTACAGAAAATAAGAATTATATTCAGATCTATTATTAAATTAACATATATAAAGCTTTGATGAAACAATTAATGTAGTCTACTAATTTGATGTTTTCAATAAAAAGGAACTGTATCACTAAAATCTTCTTGTATTTCAGCCATACCGTTCTACTCCACTTATTCTCCCATCAGCTAAAAGCTCCAAGGATATTCCTGTGGGTTCTTACTTAAGGCATGATCCATTAACTAAAAATGCAAACTTGCCACCTGGATTACGCGATCCTTATATGCTTTCAAAGGTAAGTGAAAACTGGTTTGAGTTTTAATAAGTAACACTAGGCTCAAATTCAATCAATCTTAACTGATTCTCTTTCAAATGACAATTACCAACTGGAAATTTACTTGCAGTGATTAAGGCCTAAGAAACCTTAATTATCCATATTTAAAATACTTGTCTTTTAATTGTAATCTTAATAAGAGAATATATAACACTACAACATAAAATATATGATACTAAAATCAACAAAATTTGACTTAAAGAGCATTTTGTAAAAATGGAGTTGTCCAACAAGATATGGACATTAAAATTGTTCCTATAGACTGCATATCAGCCGACTAGTTTAGTTTTTTTTTATATATCTTTAGTATTTATAACAACTATTTGAACTTAAGCAATGTCTTAGCAATTTTTTCATTTCCTATGGTATTAAACTCTAAAACGCAACAAAATATTTCACTTTTAAAAGCCCACTTTCCCTTTTATGACACACTTGCAAATAAACAATATCCAAAATGTATGAAAAATTAAGAAAAAAAAGTAATATACCAGGGACATTTTAAAATTACCAATCAGGCATAAAAAAATCAAAGTGTAAAAATATTATTCTTAAAGTCTTTAACCCTTTAAAGGTCACCTACATAAATTCTTTGGAATTTAATGAAATTAATTTATAAATATTACCTATAAGTCTTATAAATGCAAAATGTTTTAATTTTTTTAAAAAAATTCTTAGAGGGCTTGGCCTTAGAGGACACCATAGTAGGGATTGAGGGGGTTAACTGACAAAAATGCCGCCTTGTACAGCATAAACACAATACTTTTTAAACTTTTGATTATATTCTAAGAACAAAAAATAAGTTCTTAAAAAAGTATAATAAATAAATAGTTCAACAATTTAAAAGTGTTGTTTGAATAGACATTTTTGTTTGGGATCATAAGTAAAAAAAAAATCGAATTACTAACTTTCAAATTACAGCAAGTATAAATACATATATTTCAGAAGAAAAAATAAATTAAATGCAGTAATATCATCTACTGTAAGTTTTAAATATTAAAAACATAAAAAAAATCTATAAAAAAACACTCATGTATCTCTAAAAATTAGAGGGAAAGATGTTTAACAAGAGGTTTCGCTGTGAAACCACTGTCCGGTAAAGGGTTAAAAAAGGATATATTGCAAAAGACAGATTTTAATGAAACAAAATAATCACTCTATGGGCAAGGGAGGGGATTTTGGTCCCTCCCTGATATTTCCAAAATTCTAAAAAACCGCTTTGTGGAAAGAAAATTGACCATGTGTGTGGGTGTGTCATCTGCCTAGTTTTGCATAAACAACAGTGTTCTCAGTAGGAGACAGCTTTGGCCATAAATGTCTTGTGGGACCGCAGGCTTTTATCTACCCTTCACTCCCATGCCCTATGGTCATTCGTCTCAAGATTATTTTCCGTAATCTATTGTATATCGCCTTCCTGTCTGGTGTGCTCCACGGTGAGTATTTTCAGACAGATTCTATCTTCTAAAATAGCTTCAACTTATTATGTTAGACTAGATTTTATTATACAGCTAAATGAGAGAGAAATTTAAACAAATAAATATAAAAATGGTTTTTAATGTTAATTTTACTATTAAATTCATTATGAAGATACTTTATTACTCACTTCAAAGCCTTAAATTTGTCCAATATATCCTTTTTTAATCATTTTGTTATTATAAAACCACATTGTGTTATACAGGGTATCCGCCAAAATAAAATTTTTCAAATCCATGACTTTCCCTGACTTTAGAAGATTATTTTCCATGACTTTAAAAATATTTTGTTAAAGTACATATGAATAAAAATTCTGATATACATACAAATAAAATTTTTATGTATATGATAAAAATTTTCTCTTTTAGAGAAATTACAAAAATTTATGATAAAAAACTTTATAAATGTTTATAAACTCATATATATATATAAATAAATTGTTGTATCTACATACCTAAGTTTAATCATTCAGCAATTTTCTGAATGCAATCAAAATATTTCGAATTTGAATTCAGAGTACTTAGGTATTATCGAGGTGACCAAGAATAATAGCCAAACACGATAACCCTATAACGTTTATGTATAATAAACCCTAAAGATAAGCTTATATTTTGTAGAAAAATCTTAACTAATTTTTATTAAATAATAATTATTATTATTATATTAATAAAAATTTAATTTATAATTTAAGAAAAAAACCAGAATAATATTCTTATACATTTACCCACCTATTAAGCTTGCTTGTGTTGAGTTTCCTTGACGAACAGAAAGGAAATTCACTTGTAGAGGCATTTCTTGGTTTTTCTTAATTGGTAGCTCAGCGGATCCATGACTTTCCATGACTTTTACTCATTTTACTTAGAAAATCAAGACTTTCCATGACAAAATTAATCCATTGTCTAAATCCATGATTTTCCATGACTTTCCAGGTGAGCAGAAACCGTGGTTATAGTACTCATTAGCGGTATACATAGATAAAAAACCTGTAATTTTACTGAAGTATCATTCATACAAAACAATGTCTTTCCCCTTGGTCCCCCTCTGAACATAATTTCTGGCTACGGGGCTGCTCTATTGCAAAAATTTGACTCAATTGGCACCAAAAAAACATTTCATATTTTCAACCAAGTTCTATCATTTTAAAGGTTTTTTTTATCTTCTTTGCCAAACAAGATGCTGCTGCTCTTCATCATTGGAGTTTAATGGGCAGATCCGAATCCTACTGCCAGCATGAATGTTCATAGCATTCAAATTCTCATTCTCATAAGCCCTCATAAAGTAAAAATGTAGACCATAGCCCTCAAACCAAGGCCTTAACAAGGATAGATATCTTATAGAGAAAAAAAACCAACATTCAACTACATTATTTGTAATATTCACTCTCAAATTCAAGCTTAAATGATGCTGTGCTGGAGATTGTAAATAGTCCAACAAAACTCTAAAAGAGTTGGCTTTATGACATGAAAGTAAAACATGATATACTATTTCAATTTATTTATATATGAACTGAATATATTTGAATCTCTAAAATATGTTGACCTGGTGAAATCTGCCAACCTATTATTGATGAATAATATTTAGCAAATATGAAATTAATCTTTTATATTTTTAGTACCTATAATCAGAATATCATCTTTCTGCCATTTTCATTCCATTTTTAGCAGGAAAGGAATCTACTAAAAAATTTCTATTTCTAGATGTCATTTAATATCAACTTTTGTACATGAGAAATATTTTCTTTCCTAAAATAATATAAGTGTCTTCTAAAATTCACAAATTGTCTGTCAGAACAAAGCCTATATCTGATATGATTAAAGCCTCTAATTTAAAAACTAAGATTTGCACAGGTGTACAAATACATTCACATTTTATTTTGATGCGAGTTTACCTTAACATTTGTTAAATAAAAAAATAAAATAAACAATTTAAAACTAAATTTTACAACTAAATATTATAGTTACAATCTTAACTGTTTAACTCCTAGGTTCAAGAAGCAATTTTAGAAGCAGCCCAGACTTCATCTGGATATTCTAGCCCTGGACGAACCCCCACACCTGATATTGGATTTCAGAATGGTCCTCAAGTATCCATCAAGCAATACAATTCACCAATTAACATGTATTCAAATCAGGCCATTGTGGAAGCTCTAGCTGCACAAACAGTCAGCACTAGAAGGCCTCAGTAAGTAAATAAATATTTTCTTAAATAAAAATGCTATATTTTGCTCTACCAGGAGAAAGTTGAGTAATAGCAGCAACAATGCTTTTTTTTTAACCAGAACCAATGGAAAATGGTAGAAACAAAATCCTGAATTTTATTTGATTTAATTTATATTCTATGAGAATATTGGTCTCATCACTTTCAGAGTTATCAATTAAAATTTTTTATTTAGAATGATTTTTTAGAATGATTAAAAGAATTTTTTATTTAGAATGAATTTTTTAGAATGATTAAAAGATGAATTTTTAAGGTACCAATGAGAAATTTCTCTTTCATTTCTACTATAAATTGTTTCATTGCTTCAAGGTTTAAAAATAAATAATATACAATTTTTTTAGCCTTAAGATAATTATAAACTAGTAGACATACAAAGTTATTGGTTATTTTGTAATGAATGAACAAAATAGATTCAGCTAGCCCTGTACTGTTTATAACTCTATATTGTTGATTAATCTCAATTTGAGTATCAGCATTTTAAAATTAAAGAACATTGATACTCAAATCTAGAATTTTTTTTCAACATTTGGACAAAATAACTACATAAATTATCCAATATATAAAATTAAAGTTTCTTTACTAAGATAAACCAAGTAGAGACAACAGTGTACCATACAATAGACTTTTATCCACATAGAATATAAAGACTTATCTTACATAAAGAATATAAAATCTTATATAAAGACTTTTTTCCACATAGAAAAAGGATTTTTAAAGCAATATCAAGCACTGTATTAGCTCTGAAAAGCAAAAGCAGTTCCCTAGTTTTCGTACTAGAGTTTCATGACTAATATTTGTTCAGGTAAACTAATAGCCATCATGATTGAAAGAATGCTACTCACATTATCTTTTCCTTTACACTTAGAATTTATGTTCAATCCATTTACTTATACCAATCAGATTTTCTTCTCTACTTGCAGTGTCACAATTATCACTCTTTGTACTGCCAGGATGCAAAAGTAACAATTTTAACTATCATAAACCTTGAAAGTATTAAAAAACAGTTTTAAATGCTTATTTTTCTGCTGTTACCTACAGTTATTTCTTGAATGGCTTTTTAAACATTTGGACTGTAACGAGCCCCCTAGCTGAAACTTTTTTTTCCAGGAATCTATTAGCACATCCTTTGAAATGTCTATCAATAAAATTTTTACTCAACCCACAATTTAGTTAGAGCTACAGAGTGCTCTGAATTAATCTAAGTTTAATTACAATCACCTAGTATTATCCAATTATGAAATATATAATGAACAATATAAAGCATAATAGATAATTTCTTATGTGCATTTATAAAGTTTTACATTTGTCTTTGAATATATCAAATAACTTAATTATACTTTCAGAATTGAGCATGCAGAAGTGCTGGAAGCTAAAAAGGTGCCAAATATTACACAGTCGCCAACTTATCAACTCATCCATGAAGAGGAATGGAAAAGGGGCAAAGTAGTAGAACATGAACCACTTGAAGAACATGTTTACAATGTTATTCCACAAGGCACTGGAGAAAAATTAGAAATTCAGCAATCTGGAAGCTTCAAAAGCATAATGCATGATCTCAGAGGATTCTCAGATTTCTAACTGACTGGAAAGACAAACAAAATTCACAGTTTTTAAAACTTTTATATATATTTGCATAAAACTGAAAAATTTGGTCAGACCAAAGAATCATATTAAAAAAAAACTCGGGGTGGGAAGCTTTTAAATCAGCTGAAGCTAAAATTTTTTGTCTTATAAAAGTTTTAAATTACCCAAAAGAAAAATAAACTTTATCACCTATGTACATAATGTATATATTATAAAAGGAAAAAAAATCTTTTACATTTTAGAAAGAAAAGCAACAAACTTTTCATACATATATTCTTAAATGAAAAATTTTGATTCACTTATTTGTCCCATTTAAACTCATTTGTTTTCTTATGAAATTTTGTTTCATAAAACTTTTTCACTTTTAATTTAATCCCTTTTAAAATGTTTGATACATTTTTATCCTGTTTGCTAAGGCTTTTTCTTCTTTTGCTTTGAAATTCAATTTTCATTGATCCCAAGTAATTTACTCCATATAAACTAAATCTGTAACCAATAATATTTTAAATAATTAACCTAATAACCAAAAGCTAAAAAACCATTGCAGCTTTTAGTCACTCTTTAAGATAAAATTTATTGTCATTTTATTAGGACATAACTAAATCATTTTTATCACAAATACCTTGGAATTCATTTAACTAAACCAAACCAGTAATTTCATAGAATTTCTTATACTAACAAATACTAAAAAAAAACCTGAACTGTTTTCTACTATAAGTTTCACAGTATTTTTACACAATTATAGATCACTACCTCAAACACCAAACATTTTTTTCATCAATGATTTGAAATACACCATCTTCAAAATGAATATTGTCATGACATTGCTGATATTTTTTTGCTTTGTTTTATAAACATCAACAAAAGTTTGAGAAACTGGATGCATAACTAAGCAACACAAACAAGTGGATTCAAGCTCTGGTAGGAAGAAGAAAACATAATTACCAGAGAAACTCTATATCAAAGAACATTCGCATTCATGTGTGCAATTTGTATAGTGTGTAAGTAATGTTATGAAAGGGTTGTTATGTATTGATTCATACTTTCTGTACAGTAAATTATTTCAATAAATAATAAAGTTTAATGTCTTTCATTGCAAAATATACACCACAAAATATATACATACTAAAAACTTTAAATTTTATCACATTTCCTATTCCAGTGAAATATCAAGAAGATAAAATTATATTTAGATATAATTATAAACCTAAATACAAATTTTGTTTCAAAAGATTATACAACTTTCATTCTATTCATAACCAAAAAAACATTTTGCTACATTATACCAAAGCTAGCAAAAAAATTATAAATATTTCAATAAAACTTTGAAAAATTATTAGTTATTGCCAGAACTATTACATAACGTCAGGTTTGAATTTATGCAATAGTTCTGGCATCACCTATGTTTAGATTAATGTGTTTAAAGTGATTTACATTGTTTATTTTGCCACTTTACACCTATTAATAATGACTAAAAAACAGCTTACTAATAATGATCATAATGAAAATTGTGTTAATACCCATATGCCAAATTAATCAGAATAGCGACTCAACAAATTTATGATCAGAGAAAAGATACATAAAAAATATTAGGAAAAAAAATTAAGTTTTGAAATTTTAGTTATTACAACTATGAATTAAAGAAACAAATAATCAATATAGTGGTTATACTGTTCCTATTAAAAAAATTATAACATAGAACTAAATATATATATATTGGAATCCTAGGTACCACAACAATAAACTCAATAACAAAAATTATCAATATAGTAATTATATAAATTTTTCAAGAAGAAAAATTATTATATTTAAAGTCACTGGAGGAAGTGATAGTTTACAATTAAAATTTTGTCAGGCTGTCCAGGAGGAATTCACAATTTGCCTGTTAATTCCCTGAATTCGCAATTTCTTCCTAAAGATACACTATATAACACAATTTATTTCAATCCTTTTATAAAACTATTTTCATATATAAATTTATATTTATTATATAAACTTATAAATTTCAATATAAACAAATGAAATCCCAATGCATTTTAAACGTGGAAATATTCTCTTCTGTTTTTCGGGAGTTCAAAATAACCTGCATGATTAACAGAAGATCAATTTTGTCAAAATGATCATTAAAAAAAAAGTCAACTCTTGCAGTTTTGCTTAGTCACATTTTATTCATATTTAAATAATGTCTTTTAATATATAGTTAAAAATTGTACATTATCATTTTAAAAATTCAATTTGCTCCATGATATCATCAATTTCCTTGTTAACTTCTTTGATCATTGGCATTTTATTTATTCCAATTGCTTTTTAATCAATTTTGATTTCTTTTTTCTCTTGAGCTTCAATAGCCTCATTTTTTTGGAGATTTCTTTTTTGTTTCTCCATGTTCTCATTTAACAGCAAATAAGAATTTTTACAAGAATACACAGTAGGCTTTTGATTAGAAACTGTCTTTTTATAATTATTTTGACAGGCAGAATTTGTTATTTTAAAATTTCTTTTGCAGAAAATTCACTGATTTTTAAAAACTTTCACAACTACCCTAATATTTTCAGAATTCCAAATTCCCTGATAATTCAGGGTTGCTGGACAACTTGCTTGTTTACAGCCATGTTTTTTTTTTTTTTTTTTTTTTTTTTTTAAATAGTAAAGAATTAAAATATTTTACACTAAAAATGATAACTTTCCAACAAAAATTATTGATATGCAACAGTTTTTGACAATCAAAACACACTGCAAAGTCCATGCTAGTAGATACATACTAGTAGAAGAAAAAAATAAACTTATTCATGTATTGAACTCTAGTACAAACATTCTAAATGGAATAAATAACTTTAAAACTATGAAATTTTTATATGCACTTCTTGTATATACATTTTTATACATATAATAGACAGTAGTAAATTACAAAATTGGACAGTTAAGAAAATTTTCAAGAAGAGTTTTCATAAATTTAAAAACAACAAATCATTACAAAATGCTTTATTACGTGTAGAAATATATATCTATATTACAAATCCATTGGCACAAATTATAAAATGTCAACAATAAAACAGTAACAGATCTCTTTAGCTGAATTTCTTACATCAACTATGGACACTCTTTGCTGGGTCTAGACAAAGCCCCATCTGAGAATAGAAAAGTTCAAATAAATATTCAAATTAACTAAATAAAAAATTATAGATATCAAACAAAATTTATTTAAAATTATCATTTTAATAAAATGCTATACATATTCAATATAAGCAGATATATTGAAACAATAAATAATAAGTTAACTACTTAAAAAAAATGGGAGAGAAAGTGAGATATACCTATATTCTTAGATTATCATTAAAACTTTAAAGAATAGTTTTATTTGTTGGGGGGAAAACTGTGATTAAACATTTCTAGCCCCTAAGATTATACAAAAGACATATGTAATGACTAAAATTTATTGCATCTAAAAAATTCTTCATAATTCTCCCAATTCTCATTCTATTTTCCTTAATGTTAACTTTCCCAGCTACCCAAATTATATCTAGGACACCAATTATTGAGATTGTATTTATTCCATGCTTCTCAAAACCCAAAACTGAAATGAATAACTGCTACATGCTGCTGTTTCATACACTTCCCTAAATCAAATGTGAATTCTCCCAGGAAAAGCCAGAGATTCTTGCAATTTTTATGCTCTTCTGTGCATTTTTTCCACCACAGTTGTTTTTACAGGCAACAATGAAATTACTGCTTTTAAGTTTTCTCATCAGAAATTAAGCAACATAATTGCTCCCTCCTTAGGTGTTGCACTTTCACAAACAAGTGCACTGTGTGTAAAACATGCAAATCAATTCTCCCAAATAAAGTAAAAATAAAAGATTTTAAGTATTCCACATAGTCTTCAGTTTTGTAGAAAGAGCCTTTCTCACGTGACTGAAAAAAGAATTGCATTGTCAAGCAAGTCTTGGCAGTTCAAAATATAAATTAACTTTATGATCTGTAAAGAGTAATTTTTTCTGATCACACTTGATTACCTACAATCTACTTCATATAAATATATGTGTGATACAAAATATGTTTGGATGACTTTTCAATCTAACCTAATAAAATAAAAATGTCCTCATAGATTAAAAACATGATACTTCATACTATCAGCAATAAAAGCATTTTCCATCTTAGTTATTTCTTTGGAAATTAATTTAATGAAATAAAATTTGAAATAATTCAACGTAGTATTAAAGACAAAAACATAGGAATCTTTTTAGACAGTAAAAGAAACTCCATATTCTTATACATCGTTTAATAAAGCAATAATTAAAAGTTTTCTTCATTCTCCTTTCTTCTTTAAACTAGAGATAATTAAATAACACTCACTCAACACAATTGCATCTAGCTTAATATACAAATATATTTAAGACCGATTTAAAAAAAAGAAAAATCAGAATTTTTATTATGCAGCAAAAGTGGGCAAACGCAAGTTCAGTACAACTTTCCCTTTATTAATGACATTACTATAGATGAATCACTGATTTGCGGAACAATACTTATTGAAAAAGCAGTTGACAAACAAAATTATTAGAAATGAAAGAAGCACTGCAAATGCAACACTGACCTACTTCAAAACTTGAGTTTTGGAAACTCTTACCTGAATTAAAATATCCACACTTAAAGAAATCTATATGCCATCTAATTTCAGCTTTTGATATAACTTATCGATATGAATCTTTGTACTCTATGATGAATTTTGTAAAATCAAAATATCATTCAAAGTTGACCAACAATCATTAAACTTCTGCAAACAGCTTTAATAAATTTTGTGCCCAATTTCTTTATTAATGACATTATTATAGATGAATCAATGATTCATCTATAATTGCATGATTTGTGGAACAATCATGATCATCAATATGATTTGTGGAACATACAATCAATATGATTTGTGGAACACACAATCAACATGATTTGTGGAACAATACTTATTGAAAAAGCAGTTGACAAACAAAATTATTAGAAATGAAAGAAGCACTACAAATGCAACACTGACCTACTTCAAAACTTGAGTTTTCGAAACTCTTACCAGAATCAAAATATACACACTTAAAGAAATCTACATGCCATCTAATTTCAGCTTTTGATATAAGTTATCGATATGAATCTTTGTTCTCCATGATGAATTTTGTAAAATCAAAATATCATTCAAAGTTGACCAACAATCATTAAACTTCTGTAAACAGCTTTAACAAATTTTGTGCCCAATTTCAAACATTTGACCAATCTTGGTTAAATATGTTACATTTTATCATATTTATTATATTTAACTTATAAAGTTCTGAAGTAATTATTCTGTAATGTTCCTACTTTTAATAATTATATACCTTCTTGAATATTTTATATAGCACTTATGACATGTGTAATGGTTTAATTGATTTAAAAATTAATTTACGTATTTAATATTATGTAAATATGTTGTGGATCTATATAAAGTGTATAAAACCAAAATGTAATTCTCTTTGACCTCATGCCTACCTATGAACTGTCATATAGCATACTAAAATATGAAACTAGTTTCTCACAAAACTATTCTATGAGTAATTTTGATATATCATAAAAATATCATTAAATGAGACATACAGAGAAAATAAACATACATATCACATAAAAACTGCCCATTCTTTCTATTCATACTCTTTATTCAAAGCTCTGCCAATAATAAGTCGCCTGATTTCACTAGTTCCTGCACCAATCTCATACAATTTTGCATCCCGCAGCAAACGACCAGTTGGATAATCATTGATATAACCATTTCCACCTGTAAAATTATTATAGTCTTATAACAGAATAAATAAAATTTAAAAATAACAGATTAATGAAAGAACAAAATAAAGTTTTAAAAAATGTAAGTAAAAATAAATCACAAATACAATACCTGCTAACTTATATATTTTGTCTGTACAGATGTTAATCATGTTATAATATTGTGTGTTCTAAAATTGTATAATTTTAAATTACTTCAACTGGACTTTAAACATGATTTCTTTATTACAAAATAAAGGAAATATATTTATTTTAAAATCCTAAAAAAGGGGGGAGCATGAAAATGCGAATATGTAAATTAGACATTTTATGGTATACAAAAAAAAAAAAAAAATCTGTCTATATACACAATTATCTATATACAGTTTGACAGTTTTTCTATTGTATGCCACATGTACATTATAAACTAATTCAAAACCTTCAGAATTTTCTATAATCAATACTTAAATTTCATTTTGGACTGTTATGTATTAAGATGGGCAGGTAAGTCTGCAATTATATTTTCAATATGTATTTTGGATTCCAGTGAGGAAAATTGTAAAACTTTCAAAAATGATACATTGGCAAATATGATATTACTATACACTTTATGTAAGATTTTTTCAGCACTAAATTTTACAAATGCATTTTCTCTTTCTTTTTTCTTCAAATTGTTAATTATAAACTGGAAATAAATAATTTGAAGAAATAATTAAAAAAGTAAAATTTAATATGTTCTAAAACTAAATAAAAGATAACATCAATAATAACTGAAAAAAGATATTGAAATCTAAGATTTTCAATGGAAAAAAAATTAAATTTAAATAAAAGTGATTCATGATAAAGTAACTTTATAAAATAAAAGAAATTTACAATAATTTCCTAAATTGTATTTTGACTACACAGTTAAAAAATATTTTAAAAATTTTATCAATTTTCTAAAATTTAATTGAATTAGTTATTTAAATAATGTTATAATATTTAAATTTAATAATAATGAATATTTAAATATTCATTATTATTATTATTTATAATATCATATTTAAATTTAATAATGTTATAATATTTACCTAAGCACTGTATGGCATCCAAAGCCATTTGTGTTGCTTTCTCAGCACAGTACAATATCACACCTGCGCAATCCTAAAAAGTAGAATATATTACAGTCATTTGTAAAGCAGAATGTAAAATGAAGTCATACAATAATTGTATGTTTTCAAGATATGAATAGTAAGAACTCGCACATCTAGTGAATAAAAAAAATGATCTTATTAAAAACAGAATATAAAAAAATAAGAAAACTTCATTTTATTCTAAAATAAGCATCCTGAAAACCACTAGTGAGCAGAAATTTCAAGATGCACAAAATAAGACAAATCTAAATTACATATTCCATACAATATACATCAGAAAAGTAACAAAAAACTATTTAAAATGTTCTGTGATATTTTAAGTTAATGTTTCCAAAATATATTCAATGTTTACAAGACCTCAACCACCTAAATATTTGTAAAAACCTTTAAATGTTCTAAACCTATTTCATATCCTGATTCTTACGTTTTATAAATTTATGAATGAAAAAAAAACAAAGAGATCATGGATGAATTTTAAACTATACCTTTGAACTGACATTGCCACTATCTACTGCTCTTGCAGTATTATATAGGTATGATCTACAGGCATTAAGAGTGGTATACATGTCTGCTAATTTTCCCTGAATGAGCTACAAATAAATAAATAGAGGACAATTAAAAGAAAATACTGCATACAAAATATATTTTCAGACAATTAATATTTAAACCTAATTTTAGATTTCAAACAAACAAATACAATCCATTTTATTATGATAAAAATAGTAATTAAAATGAGATTTTAGAACATTATAATCAAAATACAACTTTAAAAAGTAATAAAAATGTTAAACTGTAATTAAATTAGTCTAGCTAAATTTGGAAAATATTCTTTAAATTTAAAGCTTAATTTTTAAAATTAAAAAACTTAAGGAATCAACATTAATATTAAGTAGAATGAAACATATAGCTCTTAATGTCCACTGATAAATAGATATTTGATTTAAAATACAGTCTTTTAGCATGTACATTTATAAATCCATTATATTAAATCTACATAAAAGCACAAAATTTATATGAAACTATTTTACCTGAAATTCTCCAATTCTTTGACCAAATTGTTTCCGAACATGAACATAATCAAATGTCACATCACAACAAGCTTGCATAATGCTGAAAAAAAATTATATAGATGTGATAGAAATAAAATATTAAAATGAAAAGCCTTCATATTAGAAATTTATAAGTTTGTGTAACATAACTTAACCATGATTATTATATTCTGACAAAGTTTACCAAGCTGAAATTGCATTTTTTTTAAATACATACAAATTTTGGTCTCTTTATGTATCTATCTAGCTGGATTATAAGCAAAATTCTTGAATTTCTAGTCTTTTCTATTGAGCATATTTTTAAATATTTTCCTTGTACCAATATTAGAATAACCAAATATGAATGCTACTTAATTGTATGTAATAGACTACAATAACTCCCTGATATTTTTTTAACTCATACTAAGTTATAAAGCACCTGAAAAATATAATAATAATACATTCCTTGGGGAAAAATTAGTTCCTAAATGTTAAACTTTTCTTTCATGTCATATATTTGATAGATATTAATTTTAACAAAGAATGAAACAAAATGAAGAATTTAAGAAAATAAATACAATCTTATTAATGCATCAAAGCTAGAAAACTATAATGAGAATTCAACAAATAAGTCCCACCACAAAATAACCAGTATTTTATTATTTCTCAATAATGCAGATAGCTAAAATGACATATGCTAATAGTTATAAATACATTAAACTTACAATTGATTTGGTAAAATTTTATGATACACTTACCTTGAACAAGTATTATTTCCCCAGCTTTAGTTTTTATTAAATTTTCAAAACATATTCTTGTAAATGCATTCAAATTTGATATTTAAGTATAAAATTTTTTTAATAAACTCACCCAACAGGTCCAGCTGCCAATACAAGTCTTTCATAATCCAATCCATTCATCAAAACATAAACACCTTTGTTTTCAGCAGAAACCAAATTTTCAGCTAAAATATGGTAATTAGAATCATATTAATTCTTCCATTTTCATAATGACTAAGACAGCTGAGTCTCATAATGACTAGATGGTAATAAGAATTAATAAATAAAAGACAACTTCAGCATAAAAGTGGATAAAAAATTCAATTTAGCTAGTTTAGCTTAAAATAAGTTAAAAAAACACACAAGTTAACTATATCATCTTTTATTTAACACTAATTTCTAATATTCTAAAGGTGTGAACAATTAAAATTTTGAAAAATAATCATGCTAATTTCTGTATAAAAATATTTCATTGTAAAAATGATAATTATGATTGAACTAAATATCTTTAATTTAATTTAAAATCTGAAAATCAAAGTTACAAATTATAATAAACAGATTCCTCATATTTTTTTTAAATGCAGACAAAAATTATATATATATATATATATATATATATATATATATATATATATATATATATATAATAGAATACATAACTAAAAAGAAGGAGTAAATGAAGTGATCGACAAATAGCTATAAAAGGCATAAATCCAAACAAATATTTTGAAAGAAAAAGACATAAAAGGGATCATATGCACAGTATTGCTTAGCATCACTTAGGACGAAATTACTACGATTCTTTTTTTATTTTATTTTATTTTTTTAATTCTACAATTGAAATAAAATATTTTGGAATGCCAATAACCTTTTTCAAATACAAATCATTTAGAATGTCCATGCATCACAAAGGAAAATATGATTTATATGTAAACTATTTTATACCATTAAGTTGTATAGTTGAAAAACAATAACAATCAGTTTCAAATATATAAGTCAAGTATTACATTCATAAAAAAATATTGCTCTGTGTATTTCTAAAGCAAATAATCACTTGATTATATAACACAAAGAATTTTATGTCAATAAATGATATTTCCCTCAAAAATCCCTTTTCAACAGACATTTAACTTCCCTCAAAACTCACACAGTGATGAGGTAAAAAGAAAAAGAAAATGTTTTAAAAGTTTTAATAAATAACTGAAATTGAAATAATAAAATGAAAAAAATTATAAAACTATGGAACTTGTATATATATATATATATATATATATATATATATATATATATATATATATATATATATATATATATATATATATATATATATATATATATATATAAAATTTTTGCTTTTGAAACAGATAACCTGTTAAATAAAATAAAATATTTAATCAATCATGTAAATGAATTTAGCCTATTACTGCATCAAAAGACAGTAAAGAATAATATGAGTTATTAACAAATGATACAAATTAATAAAATGTAGAATGCACAAAAATTCAGTTTCATAACTAAGTTGCCTTTTAAGGATAAACATATAAAACAATAAAAAACTGAACAAAACAGCATTTGGAAATACACATATTTCTACACAAAATTAAAATTTTAAAAAATCCTTCAAAATACATTTTTTTATTATTTAAAGTTCTTTGTTTTTAACAATTTGAATTTCCTGTGTAAAAAATTTTCAGTAAAATAACTTTATTCTTCATTTAAACAATTTAAATTATACAAAATTTTGAAATTTATAAAATTTTAACACATTTAAATTAAAAGTGAGTACAGAACAAAAATGTTTTACCAGGAACTTTACAGTCTTCAAATACTAATTCTGCTGTAGGAGAACCACGCATACCTAGTTTATCTAATTTCTTCCCAATACTGAAACCAGGCATCCCCTATATTAAAAATTTTGACTATCAGAAAACAGCATAGACCTATATTTGCAACAGTAACTTAAATTTATTTTCTCATACTTTCACTTTTGAAATGATAAATTTTACAAAATTTCAACACAGTAATCAATAACAATACCAAGAATCTTCTTTCTTACATCTTTTGAATCAAATTTGCAACATAAATATATAATCAGGATAACATTCAATTCTACCTTTATACTATTATTTAACCTTTTGAGGACGGGCATATAATATATGCAAAATCTTTTAAATTGAATCAAATGATTCTCTAGTGTTCATATATCTCTAATAGACAATTTCATCTATAACAGACATAGGGCTAACTCTAGTGGTAATAAGAAATACAAATTAATTGTTCTACTTAAAATATCATTAATGATATACTTGTTTTGTGAGTGAATTTGAAAGACACTGCATATATGATGTACCCATCTTCAAAGGGTTAATAACACTGAAAAATAATATCTCTATCAAAAAGAATGAGAATGTTTTCTGATATTTTAATGAGTGCTTCATAGTAAACTGGGTCTAATGAAGTATTTTGCAAAGGTAAGGGATAAGGAGAGAGAAAGCTTTCGCTTTCTGAAAATTCAGTTTTCTAAATTTATTGAAGCTAAAATTAAATAGGATTTTCTATTAACCCTCAAAATAGGGAACTAATGAACGATATTGCATTTGAAAGCTGACTGAACAAAACTATAAAAAAAAGGTGATATTAGACTACTTTTTTAAAAAATTGTAGGAATAAAAATATAATTAATAAAAATGGAGAAAATCAACTTTAAAAAAACTATGAAACAATGTGATGTAATATGTTGCTTTAAATACACTTTCTCCAAATAATTTAGATTTTTTCCCAAAAAACTTGGGAGTTATTAGTGACCCAAAAACATTTAGATAATTTTCATCAAAATATAAGTCCAAAATTTTTTTAATATGGAAAATAAAATCCCACAATGCTACCTAACTGCCGTTAGACTACAGTTTTGCAGTTAAAAAAGATTGTTATAAAGCCAAATCATTGGAGAAAATCTCTTGCAGTTATATCATTTAAACGTAAGAAAATTTCTCTCCATTATTATAATGTAAATCATGTAAAACTTGGTTTTTTAAAGAAAATAAAAAGCTAATGGCTTAAAATGATGAACAATAGCAGAATTTCGATAACAGATTTAGAATCAGTGCTATAAATACTGAATAATTTATCCAAAATCAAAAGTTTTGTAACTAACCAACAGTTGTTTTTTGTTGTTTAGTATAATCAGTAAGTACTTCCATTTTATACAACAATATATTATTTTGTTTCAGAGGGAAAAAAAATATTTCATTTATAAATAAAAAGTTGGTGCTATTGTTGATGTTTTTGATGCCACTTAGTCAAACCAAGCATGATTGAGCCATAAACTACTCGTATTAAGGCAAAAGGGTGCACCTTTTTTTTTTTAATGAGCACCACTAAGGTTAAAGTCCGACTTATGCTCTAATGGGTCATCGTAATTTAAAAGCAGAAAACAAGCAAAAGACTCATAGGCTTGGCCTGCCACCCCCAAAGGTATTGTGATTGAGAATTGGAAGACATTGTGAGCACAAATATATTTTACATGCCCCAGTCACTTTTAACGAACATGGCAGATCTTAGGTCAGCTCGAGCTCTGAAGCAGCAACCCTTCAGTTATGAGAGTGTTGCCTTTGATGACTGAACTAAATAAAAAGTTTGTGAAATTATGGTAATGTATCAAAATAAATACTGACCTTCTCAACAATAAATGTACTAATTCCATGTTGAGGTTTATCAGTTGAAGGATTAGTTTTAGCGTAAACTAGTAGAACATCAGCCATTGTAGAGTTGGTAATCCAAAATTTTGTACCATTTAATACATAATAATCTCCTGAAAAATACATTTTGAAATAAAATATGTTAAACATTGGTTTTATTTAATTTTTTTATATTTTCATTTATTTATTTATTTTAATCCCAAAGTAACTAGATTAAGACTAGTTACTTTGCAATTTAAGAAAAAATTTAAATTTAGGACTAAAATTTACAATTCATCTATTTGTATAACTTTTTTATAAGATTTACTCACTCTTGAGGAAGTCAAAATCAAGTGTTAGACTTTATTTATTACTGGATTAAATTCCAAAAAAAATGTAACAGAAATCTTTCAAAATACTAAAAATAATTAAAATAACTACTAAAATAACTGAAATATATATTATAATATAATACTATAATGTAAATGTTCTATAGTTATATTCAGCAAACAGAGAGCTTAAACTGTAAAGCATATATATGTCCTACATATTTTTTTTTTAATTTTACATTAAAAAAATTATTACCTCTATTTATAACATTATTAATCCTTTTCCACAATAATAAAAGCACATACAAAATAAATATTATGTCGTTAAAAAGGAGATATCGTGAGAATTTTAAATTATACTGGCATTTTAAAAACCTTTTCATGAAGTTCATTTAACAGCAATTATGAATGTTGGAATACTAAGCAGTTTTAATTAAGAAATTTTAAATATATATTTAAAAATGTATCAGTCCATTCACAAATATTAAATCCAACAGTGTTCAAGTAATATGATGACTGATTCATATAAGAAAAGTGACAAGAAACTTAACAAATCATTTATACAACACACAATAAGTTAATAAAAATAATTTAACAAATATTATTACTATAGTTACTGAAATTTTAACCTTTTTTTTCAGCCCTGAGTTTCATAGAAACAACGTCTGAACCTGATCCAGCTTCACTCATTGCTAAAGCTCCAACATGCTCACCACTGATAAGCTTTAAAAAAAAATTTAGATTTTTAAAGAAAACAATACATTAAAATGTAAAAATATTTTAATATTAAATAAACGAATTTTAACAGAAGAAAACTCCCTTGTGTTACATGATGTTACATATATATATATATATATATATATATATATATATAGCATAAAAAAGTATTTTTTACATTAATTCTCTTATCAAATCTCAACATAACAAAGCAATTCATAGTTGACAGAAGAATACTTATACTCCTATCTCAACTAAGTTTCACACAAGTCCAGGAACAATATGTAATACAAGAGAAAAATCTGTTCTAAATAAGAAAACAAAATCAGCAGAATTGTTGATGGTGCCAAATGCAGCATAATAGGAGTCAAGGCAGAATATTAATTTTAAATAAAATGCCACAAGGCAGGATATTATGCCTGGCCATATGACTAGCTAAGGAAGCTATGAAAAATAAAGGGGGTATTTCATTCATTTCAGACTGCAACAGAATTTTTGGTTTGGTTTGGTTTGGAGCGCTACGGTCTACTGTTTTGCACACACAGAATTTTTGTTTACATAATAATTGAGAAAAAATAGCTAGGACTTCCATGTAAATAAATTTAAAATCTTTAGATGTAACATTATAGTCTTTGATAACTCAACTATTATTTTATTTTCACAAAAGATAAGTAATTCAAAATGGAAAATTCAGAGATTAGCAATGAGACCATATTCTGGGTACAGAGAATGAGAATGAATGAGGCCAAAATGGCATAGTGGTCTGTGTGGGATGCTAGAATACCAGATTCTATTTTTGAAGGTACACTAAACATTTTCCTTACCCAGACATGCCAACAATCAGGCACTTATGCATAGTTTGAAATTTTAACATGCTAATTATAGATTATATAAGTTCATATCTTATTGGCTTCTAAAAAATTGGCTTTTAAAATTAAATTTAAAATATTTACACAGTAGTAAATTGTAAAAGGCAAATTAAAATTTATTCCTTTGAGTAGCTTTTTTAACTTTAACAACTTATTTTTCAAAATAGTGTTTCTTATATGAACATTGACCCTGATTAAAACATTTCAATTTTTCTATCATCTGGGATTCTACAGTTTGTCTACTCAAATTTGACCTAAAATCAGTTAGGTTTTTCCACACAGTGCTGAAAACTTTTAACATACAGTATTACTGTGTAAAAATAGTAATATTCAGCACTATTTTTTGTAAAGCATTATATTTAATTGCTGAATTGTAATCTTTTAGCTTTTCAAAAGTTTTGTTATCTTCCAGAGAAATCTGAGAAGTTTCCAGAGTTATCAAACTTTTTAATTTCTCTGGAGATGCTCCAAAGTAGTTGGCATGTCTGCTTATCCTAGAACATGCAGCATAAATCTGTGGATCTGGATGTTCTCTTGCCAGGAGATTGGTAGGAGGAAAGAGCAGTAGTAAATCAAAAATGAAACTACCTCTTGAAGGTAATCAGAATTAAGAATTCCAGTTTAGCATAGCATCACCACTGATTTTAACCCAAGCAAAGTAGGTGGCATGCAGTGGGATAACAAAACAATTATTAGCATGAAGAGTTTAGTTTGGTGTATTAAAATCATTTACTTGCAGCACAAGGACTTAAGGCTTACAATTTAAAGAGGTGTCCAAATGGATACATATATCAATACGAATTGTGGAGTTTAAATTCACAGAGACCAGCATCTAAAAGCAATGTCCTACCTATTCAACCAACATCTGGCTACCATGGTTAATTTAAGATATGCATGCCATACTGCAGAAAGGGCATCCTCAAATTTGTACCTCCTCAAGAGGGAAAAAGCTTTCTTACTTCCATATTTTTCTAACAAATAAACCATTCATAAGAGAGCTTTTGAATTCCCTGGTTTAATCTTAAAGTAATCCACTTATATAGAAGTTTTATCAGGCTTTTGTCAAACTGAAATCCAATACTCTGTGATTATAGTTTGGCCGCTAACCACTGGCTCTCTTAAGTATAAACTGTATAACAATACAGTGACTTAAAATTTTGAGTTTCCTTAAAACTCTTCCTGTAGTGAGTTGCCTACTGATATATACCCAAGACACATTAGATCAGGCATGCCCAACCCACAGCCTGCATGCGGCCCATTTAAAAACTTTTTGAGGAACAATTGAAGTTTCCAATTGTCTATATAGTTTCAGTCATTTTGACTATATACGGTTGAAACATAGAATTTTAGTTGTTTGTAACAAAGCTTCAGCTTTATGAAAATCAATTACAGTCAAATAATTTGATTCATCTCCCATTATTAAATGACTGTAAAAGTAACCTTAAAAACTTCTTCAAATATTCTACTGAAATTGTGAAATTACTTAAAGAATTCAATACTAGATTCTCATACATGCAAAAATTTGAGGAAATCTTTAAAATATTCTTAGCTCCATTTAATGCAGAGGTTGAATCAGCGCCTCCAAATTTACAAATGAAGCTAATAGAATTGGAATCAAACATTGAGCTAAAATGCCTCTACGAAGGGAATAAGATTGAGTATTATCAAAAATATATAGCTAAAGATAAATTTTCAAATTTAAGACGATTGACAATGTGCATTATATCAATATTTGGAACGACTTATCGGTGTGAATAATTTTTTTCTAAATTAAAAATGGTTAAAACAAAGTGTCGCAGCAGGTTGCTTGATAAAAACATGACCAATCAGCTATGATGCATGTCAACTACATTATCCATTGATATTAACAAAATCTCTAGTAAAATACAAAAACAAATCTCACATTAATTTTAAAATAATACATGTGGTAGTGCTTGTGAATAAACTACAATATATATTTATAGTATAAATAGAATAATAATATTTTAAACCTCATGATTAGGGAGGAAGGTAAAGTGTTGGAGGGGATTATAAATACAGTATAGTTAATGTTTATTGTCGTTGTAGTTATGATATATGTATAATACAACTTTTATATACAGTCGCAGATGGCACTGTAAAAATGCATATTTTGAATATTGCACAATAATAAATTATTTTGAATAATTTGTTGTTTTATTTTTATATGTGCAGCCCACCTCAGTTGAGTAAATTGTTTTTTGGCCCACCAACCGATTTGGGTTGGGCACCCCTGCATTAGATGAATGCTACAACAATAAAAAAGGTACTAATAAAATCAATTAAAAAGGTACTAAAAATCATGACTATTTCAAATTAATGACTTTTGTCATTAAAGAACTCACAATTTTTAAAGATAATTGCTCATTGTGAAATATGATATCCCTATCCCCATAAAGACAAGAATAAAAGTTAGCTTTAAAACAATTCCAAACAGCTTCACAATTAGACAACAGACTATTTTCATAGTTAACTTTCAACAAGTAGAAAATTTCAAATTGACATATTCACTCTAGAGACTTTTACAAGAATTATTTTCCTACTTTAGGCAAGTATTTAGATTTCTGCTTCTCATTCCCATTCCTAGCAATCTGATTGACACATAGGTTCGAATGTGCTCCATAACTCAAAGCAATTGCAGCAGATGCCCGGGACAACTCTTCTAAGGCAATACAATGTTCAAGGTAACCAGCTTCTGATCCTCCATCCTTTGCTAAAAATATAATTACAAATATTTTAAAGTAATGAAAAATGAGAAAATAATTGAAAATTTGTAAAACAAAACTTATGCAACATTAGCTATTAATATAATCCATCACTTAATGGTGTTCACAGCATATAAAGAATATCAATTTCTATAAAAGTCAAGTGTAGCAAACATGCAACTAAAGAAAAAATATTTATGATAAAAAAAGGTTTTTTCACAAATGAAACAAATTTTGATTAAATACAGAAAATATAAAATAAATGTTAATTTTTAGTAAGCTTCTTTCATCTAAATTTAGAGTGCATATGATGGAATCAAGAATCAAAACAATATTATTTTTAATGAGATTTATTTATATACATATCTATTTAAAAATCAGTTAAACTCTTGGCTTAATTACAATTCATTCTTCTGTTTCATTACAAGTTTCCATGTGTGCAACAATCACAAATAGAAAATATATATGCCCTACTCCAATGAACTTATGCTGAAAATAGTTTTAAAAATACTGACAAAAAAGCATTAAAAGTACCCATAGACTAGTCATAAATGCAACTTCTTTTTCTGGAAATATATATTTGATGTTTCTTGCATTAATAAAATTATGTCTATAAATGTTCCTGAAAACAATATGTTGTCAAGGATATGAAATATAAAATTTATTTAGATACAACAGTAACTAAAATGAAAAGTAAAATGTAGATTTTGATATGACAGAATATTGTAATTTCAAAATAAATAAGACACATTTTAAAATTAAATTTTTACATCTTTAACATTTATATTTAATTACAATTACACATTAATACATTCATAATTCAATATTACTCAGCTATGACTTATTAAAATATAAGCATGGAAATTCAGTACAATTTAAAGGAACCTTGGATCTTTTGGTATAACTTCAAAATCTAGTCCTCACCATTTTGCAGATAAATGATGAAAATCATTATTGTAGATTAATGATTATGCAATATTTTAGAGAATGGGAATTTTTTTCTTGTATTATATACACATACTTTTAAAATCAAAGGAATACTGATATGGACAGCTGAATAAATGGCAGTCTTCCTATTAAAAGTCTTCAAAAATGGCATGAAAATTTCTTAAGTTTTTATCTAATTACATGTAATTTCCATTTATTGTTGCAATTACATTTATAATAATATTTCTTTTGTCAAGATTTTCTTTCAGTTAAAAAATTACAGAAGAAATGAATTATACTTAAGTGCATAACATTAAATAAAATACCACGCATGGCAGTTTAAAAACTTACCAGGCACTGTCAAGCCAAGTAATCCCATATCCCCAAGTTTTCTAAAAAATTCCTGAAAAATATGATAAAACACAATAATTTAAACTAAATCAAAACTACAAATTTAGATTTATTTCTATGTTAACAAGAACTGCCCACTTTTTATATTTTATCTATACCTTTTATCTTTACTTTTAAAGAAATTAAAGAGATAGTCATAAACAAATCACTTCCATGCTGTTTACCTGCCTTATAGAAATAACATTTTGAAAAGGCACAAATATTCTAATTTAGAGTCATTTGAAGCATTATAGTTTCAAAAAATAAAGGGAAAAATATAGAAATCAATATTAATAAAAATAACAAAATTACAAAAAGACAAAATGATTCTGTAAACAAACAAATTTTAATAGATAAACTTTTATAATCTCTTTTAGAGAAAAGCATTATAAATTCTGAATGGAAAATAACTTAACTTCTAAAACAGCTTGTCGTAGGTAAGCTTTTCCTATATGACTCAAACACAAAGGGAAATTTTAAAAATGTAGATTTAAAAATGAAATAAAATTATTAAATGCAATATTTGATAAAGCCTTACAAACATTCTTTACCTATGCATTTATTTTAAAAATCTCATAAAAAGAATCTAAATACCAAAAGATTTGACTTGTTCAGATAACTATGCCTGAAAATATTTAATTTTATATTGCATATTAAAATTAAATAAATACAAAGATAGAAAAGAAAAACAAACCTTAAATTTAGGAAATTCATTATTTCTGTCAATATCTTGTGCATATGGAGCAAGCTCTTTCTGAGCAAACTGAAACACTGTTTCTCTCAACTGTGAAATCAAATATGAATATCATTAATAAGTTAAATATTAATAAATATTGTCATATGTGATAAAAATTTGATAGAAATAACAGTGTGGAATAATTTAGAATATGTACACAAATGAAATATAAAAATCTATTATATGCTAGTAAAGTAACTAAGTAATTATTTTGAAATTAAACATCTAAACTTCAAATATAATTTCCTTTCTTTGCTAAATTTCTTTATAATAGTTAAAGAGTTATATAGGTCTAAAAAGGGGGCTTTGGGAAAAAATTAAGGGAGTTGTGAACAATTTAAAAGGGAACTCTTTTGTAATAACAAAATAAATGATAAAAATCCATGCTCATGTAAACTTTTAGGATAATCCGGTCAAGGAGAAGTATATTGTAAGAATGTGATGAGTATGCAAACTGATAAGAGACAGTTGATGCATAGACATTGAGCTGTCAGCAGCCTCCAAGCTTAGCTCCGCCACGAATAAATGAAAATGGTGCAAGTGATGGCTTAAAAAGGAAACTATACTTTGAAATAAAGGGATGATTTACCAATTTACCAAGAAAGACTATTTCTTCCATTCACCTTACCACTGGATATATATATATATATATATAACTTCCTAGCCAATCACTGGATAGTATTTAAATGCAAATAGACAAGACTTACTCTTAACTGGTCTAAATGGGTCCAGAGTTAAGCTGGCTAAGAAAAATTTCAGTTAAAGAAAGGAATGAAAAAAAAATTATTTAATGATGAAAATACACCTCTCTTTTAGTTTCGGAATGTTTAAAATTTCAGCTATTTCTCTGTGCTAAAGGCTGGAAATTCAACAACTCACAGCATTATTTCACCGTTTTATTTATTTATTTTTTAAACATCATGTCAATGGAGAAGGTCAATGCTTGTTGTTCCACAGAGCATAAGGCTATTTCCAATATTTAAAATAACAATACAATTTTTATTTTATTTTTTTCTTTTCTTTTATGCTTGAGTTAATAATCAAACAGTTAAAGTGGAGATCCATTTAAATGGAAGCCAGTTAAGGAATCTGCAGTATTTAATAAGGAGTTACAACAAAAAAAGGTGTGTTTCGCTATTTGTATAAAAAAAAACTTCTATTTTCATTTTCAGGGATTTTTTTCTGTGCTTTTTCATTTGTAGTACACTTGCTTTTTATGCTCACACTATAATTTTATATATTAAGTATGGTGAAAATATAATGGAAACCTATACTTTTTTTAATTGAAAATAGTAATTGCATAAAAAGTTTATTTTAAATTAAAATTATTGATAGGAATTTACTTTTGATTTTTTTCCTTTATTTAATATTTTATTGCAGAATTTTAAAATTTCTTGCCCTATAGATACATGAGTGACACATATAATGCTGATCTATTCATGACCAAAACTTTTTGATGACAACCCTGCTTTAAACAGTTTCATAAAACATGTAATTGAAATGATAGTACTTTGCAATTGAAAAAAAATTCACTGGGAATTTATTTCTCTTTTGTGTATATTCTTATGCTATTCCTATTATAGCAAAAATTACATAAATGATTATTTTGCATTCTTTCTAATGATTTATTTTACAGATTAATGTAAAAGTATAATAATACATGTTTATTTTGCAAAATAATGTAAAAATATATATAATGTAATATTGGTATACAAATTATCTTTTAAATTTGCAAATTTCATCATTTATTGACATATAGTACAAAGTAAGGTTTTTTCCTATTATATTTGTATTATATAAACTTTTAGATGCAAAGTAGTTTCACAGTGTAACCACCTCCTATATATGAATGGTCAAATGTAAATTTTTTTAAAATATTATTTCTCTCTAGGGTCATAACATTCGATTTCTGAATTTTTTAGTTAGAACACTACAAAAATAATACTGTGCCCATCAAAGGGTTAAAACTGCATTAGATATATTGACAATAGTTAGGAAGGTCAGCATTAGAAAAGTTTAAATTGGTATAAAAATATAAAATATAAATTTAAAAAGTAAAAGTAAAATAAAACAGGAGTGAACCCAGTACATCTCTCTAAAAGCTTTCCTTCCATACAAACAGCAAAGCTTTTTGGCATGTGTTATGAAGAAAATTTACCCAGAAAGACTAATTGACCATAAAGAACTCATAGAATTAAATGATATTACGTACTCTTCAAACACGAATATATTCGGAAAAATTGGTCCTTTTCTATTGAAACTAATTCAACTTTTTAGAAGTTAAGAGGATGACAAAAAATTATTAACATTAGAAAATATGACAAATATAAAAGCAAACTGAAACGCTTTATATAAATATAAATAAACACTAGTACTAATTACTTGCAGAGAGAGTTAAGACGGGGCAAAGCGAAATTTAGAAAATTTTGTCAATGTAAAGAAAATTAAAAAATTTTCATATTTTATTCCTGCTCTTGTTTTTGCGTGGAGAAAAATACAAAATCTTTAAAAACGTAGATGTTTAATTAAAAATAGTTTCTTGGGAAAAATCTAATTACTCGACTAATTAACCTTAACCTGTTTTAATCAGACAGTCGGTGGCCCTCATAAATGTCCGTATGTAATTTTCCTTACTTGTCTTTGCTCGTTATTCAAACCACTAATATTGTCATCTATAGGATAATGCGACATATATCTCTTTCCACAACAAACATGATTAACAGAGAATGAAGATACACGAAATATATTTTTAAACACACGTAAACTGTTCATATTTTCCTTTGAAAGAAAACGGCACTGCGATTAATAACCGATATCGAGAAAGAAAACTGGTGACTTTCGAATGAAATTGTTCGGAAGATCGAAGTTTACGGTATAATCGAACATTTCAGGTGTCGAATACATTCGAAAAGTTTGGCAAGCAAAATATGAACGTCATATGAAAAGCATGCAACGTTGCAGAAAAGGCATGAACATAAAAGATTCATTTCGTGGAGTGTATTTACTTTAGAGGGGGTCCCCAAGCTCCTTCAAAGATTAGTAGAATGATCCAATAAGAAAAAGATGAAACATTTGAAATATTTCTTTATGCTGGGGAAATTATGAAATCACCAATCCTCAAATCAGGTCTGGAGAATTTGCTAATGTAGATCCGTGTAAAGGAATGCTTAACTAAATAGACATCATCTCACTCACTCTATACAAATTTTAAACTCATATGATCGTAGCTAACGTTAGAAGTAAAAACTAACACCGAGGATTCGAGATTTTTGCATAGGATTCCATATATTAAAGTATAGCCTTTACATTTTAAACAACCTGTACAAAGATAAGAAAACTAAGACTGCTTTTGCAATTTTTTTCACTCGCTATACCGCTGTGCTTATCTATATTATGCATGAAAGATATATCATTTTTCATGCATGTATCTAATAGTATTATTTGGGCATTCTTTCATGCTAAGGGATTTTTCAACGAATGTTCATGATTAGATCTAATCAGAAAATCAGTTTAAAGTAGAACAATTACATTCACATGATCCCTGTAGCCCCGTAGCCGTGATATTTTCCCGGAATACTAAAGTAAGATTATATAAGTTTGGTTTGGTTTGGCGTTACGGTCTACTGTTTTGCTCCCTAGGGCTAATCAGACCGGGACTTACTGCTTAAAGCCAATTTCAAACAGCTACGAGCATCCATGCCAGCAGCGGGATTTGAACCCTCGAACTCATGTGTTTTGTCGTGACTGCTGAGTTGCATCTCAGCGAATTTCTCCCTTCTTAGCAACCGACCTTTCTCATTTTTGTTGTTGCGTGACCCGTTGTCATGGTTGCACTTGAAGGGAAAAAGGCCAGTGTTCATGTGAACTTAAAACGTTGATGTAGTGTGTGCATGGCGTCCTCTAGAGGAGCCATGCATTTATTAAGCTTAATAAATGTTCTCTGATGGAATTAATTTTTCGTGTTAATTCTTTCATACAGTCCACTCTGAGTTACGGCGCTCCATCATGTACCGAAGAGCAGCACTCCACCCATACACAAAATACATGCATACAGTCTGTGCGCTTCACCATTCGGCCATCTTCGGCATTATATATATCAAAAAGAAAATTGGTGTAATGAAAAGTATACTTATAAAAATATATAAATTAAACTTTGCAAACATATACATTCCCCATCAAATTGATCGGAATGAACTACCGTATTGGTAGGACCAGTTCCTATCTACAGAAAAACGATACTACCCAGAGGAGCAACTTGATCTATTCTTGTCTTTAATTCTCTGTATACAACATTCGCATTTGTAGACGATATAACAAGCCTCATAATGCTGAATATATGCGTAAAATCTCAAAGATACATCTATTTTCTCTTATCTTGGTTCACAACACAGAAATGATATTTGCAAAATACTTATATCCCAAGTTACACCCTGCCTGCCAGGTGAAAACTACAGATGCGATCTTTCGATAACTGTCTAGTTCCAAATCTTACTTCAGACATGAAAGTTTATAAACTTTTGAAATTGGGTTTAAACAAAAGACTTCATTCAAGGAGTGAATATAGTCTAGTCATATAGTCTATTTCATAGAGTCAATATACTATGATACTGGTATAATTAGCCTTCGTACAGTACAATGTTGTAGATGGTGAAATGCCCCAATATTGGGAGTGAGGTAGAATAGTAGTAAAAGCAAGAAAACATTTAAATGGCGTTACAACCACATAAACAGCAGGATAAAGGAAAAGGAATAAAAGAAGTTTTCACAAAGAAAGATAGTAGGATAAAACAACCTATAATCAAATATTTCTTCAGCAAACTAACTAATCTCTCTCTTCTTGACTTTTTAAACTTTATTTTCTTCTATACGTAGTATAGATAAGTATTGAAATCGTCCAAAAATTCGATCTCGAGATTTTGATCAATTTTCAAGCTTTATACCTCTTTGAGTCCAAAATACCATTTTTTGAATTATGCCTGTATGTGTATATCGATATGTGTGTCTGTGTGGGAATACGATAACTCGAGAAAATAAGAGAAACATTATTTTAAATACGGACACTGTAGTAAAATCGTAGTTTTCAATCAACTTTGGGGTTACTTACGGGCAATATCGAGTTTCCGATTATGTTATTTAAGTTCATAAAAAGGCGTGCTAGAGTATCTAAGAGACAGGTATTATTTCTGTTATAATGCTGATATGTTTCTTCAAGGTAATAATAAAAACAACACTGTAAGGAATTTGGACCCCAAGACCAGTGTTTTGCAGATGTACACCCTTGACTATATCTGCAAAATCGACCCAATTGCCCCTTTTCAGCCGGCGTTCCTTAAGAAAAATCGGAGCCGGCCGGCTAAAGGGGGCTAATAAGGTTTGTCAGTTGTGTCGCTTTTTTTTTTCAGGCCAGCAGTGCATCTGAAAGGGATGGTTTCTCTTTTCAGAAGGGATAAATTTCGAGAAGCTGACACCCGAAGAAAAGATCTGTTGGCAGTGCAGTGGAGCTCGGGAAATCGACATAGAGCCTGCAACCTGGGGAATCTCTCTCAGTTTTGATGCGAGAGAACACTACATCGGTTTTATTCTGACATGGAAAGCTAGGCCATCAGATCTGGTTACAGGCTCCGACTCAGAACTATGTTATTTTGTTTTACTTTAATTTTTCATCAATCTTGTAAATAAATGTTGTTTGTTGTCCTTAAAGTTTCGAAGGTAATTTAAGGCATCCCAGCGACGGCCTATGAACAGAAAGCATACCTATCCCAGTAAAGTAGGCAGGCAGGTCACACGCTAGTATAGTGCCCCAAGAAGTGGGTGTGTTACAAATACTAACGAAAATAGTTACTTTTCTTTCCCAAGTATACGATAAGTTACTCCTGATATTTTTCTCAGATCTGCCGCAGTTCATACAAGCTTTTGGGCAGGATCTTATCTGGTTTGGTCTCAAAGATCCCAAATGCTTTCATAAGGATAAGTTTTAAAATGATAATAATGTAGTATCATCTAAATCAGGACTTATGGAATCGAACTTTAAGAGTTCTATAGTGCCTCTAGAGATAGAGTTCATGAAGAACTGGATTAATCAATTGTATTCATGTCTTCATAAAAGGCAAACCGAAACAATTTTTGTGATCTTTATTGTCAGAGGTCAAGATTTGCTTTATAGAAATCAATATCAGGGCCAGCCCTAGCCTATCTGACATTGTAAGCTAATCTTAAAAATGCTGCCTCTCCCCAAGCTTAAAAAACTGCTAAAAAACCCAGAATTGAAAAAAGAACCATGTTAACCAGAAATTAATATATAATTGTATTAGGATAATATTAAAGCATATTTTCTGCTTTAGTTCAGGCAGTTTTGCCTTCATAAAATGTATTTATTATGCAACTAATTTTCACAAAATTTATCTCCATCCACTGAATTATTTTTAATAAATGAATTTTTATTTGATGTTAAAAGTCTACTGATTGTATTTAGTAAAAATTTGTTTGATTTCAAGAATTTATTGAAATATCTTAATATAAGATGCTAGTTTTTTTAATTAACTGTATAAACAAGCCTATTGATTAAATATAAATTTGGTAATCCTATGGTAATGTTATTTATGAATGTCAAACAGGTGTAAACAGATGAATATAACCTAGAAATGACTTATTAACATTAAATGTTGTCAGATCCTTTGGTAAAGTAATCATGCAAAATAAGAATTCGAAAACTATAGAATAATCAATTATTTGAAAATAATGAAGTAAAACTTGTATGTTTAATCTATGTCTAAGTATCATGACAGTCTTTCTTTCATTGGATTGGTAAAAATTAATGACTTAAATCAGTAAAATTTTAAAATTGTTAGAATGAAATTGTATTTATTAGTTTTCAATTCAATCTAATTCTGCCTAAAGAGGCAAAATACTGCCTTTCGGTGAGCTTATGAGTTTCATGACTCTTCTTATAGAATAGATAAAAATATTTTAAAGATATACGGGGATTCTCAAAAATAAGGTAAACTTCTATCTTGTAAAATAAAGTTACAAATACATTTACCCAATATTTAAATATTATCAGAAAGAATACAATGTAAAAATTTAAATGTATATTATATATCAATATAAAAGTATCAGTCATCTTCAAACAAGTTAATAAAATGGTATTAAAAAAATAAACTGAAAGATAAAGATCAGCATTATGAAAATCAATGTGGTTGTACAATTTTTTCAAAACAATAGTAGTCTAAAAGATTGGCATATTGAATAATTTAAAAAATTCATTTTTTCCCAAATAAATTTAATTTCCAAAGAATCTACCACACTTTTTATGAATCAAGCAACTGGTTATGTCAATCTCTATATGTAAAGCTACACAAGTTTTTTTAACAAATCTCTTTTACAAAAGTAGATACAGTAGATGAAGAATGCAAACTATAACAAAAGGTATTGCAATAGCCATTTTTATTACAAAAATCAATAATGTATTAAATGTACAATGATGAAATGACAAATATTGACTTCAACAGTGCATTCTGTTCAGCTCTCGTGTGGTATAAAAGGATTAGGAATTGATTCCATTCCATCTGTAGGACATATCACAACAACAGCTGTTCCTCTGCAGACAACCAGTCCGAGGGATCTCCTGTCTTCAGTTAATTTGTAAGCATCATCAGGATCTAAAATTATGCATACAAGAATAACTGAGCACATGCAGTACATAACACAACAATGGGGAAACTACACAGTATATGTGTATTATGTATTAATTACAGTATATGTGTATTTACAAAACAAATTTCAATTAAGTACAAGTATAAAAGATAATTATACATGAAAGAAGTCACTCTAAAGATATTTAATTTTCCATAGCAACAAAATGTGATAGTTATAATATGGTACAGCAATTTTATACCATAGAAGTAGTAGTGGTGTTTAGGTAAATGGAAAAACTACTGGGAATTTTGACATTAAAACTGGTATAAAACAGGGATATGTAATGTGAATTACATTTTAATGTAACAATCAACTATATTAGGGGGAAGCCTGAAAAATTGTAAATCCAAAAATTGCTGGAACTGTGATAGCCATTTGGAAGATTTAGATTACGGCTGTGACACTGTGCTTTAATCCTCAAGGTTAGAAGACAGTGTTAAAGAGAAAAAGTTTAGAAATGAAAGAAAAAAAAATTTGATTAGAAATAAATGAAGCTAAAACCAAAATAAAAATTAACAGCAACTGAAATGAAAATATTTACATAACTGGGAAAGTAACTGGAGAAACTGAGTATTTGTATACCTTGGAGTATAATATATCAACTGAAAAAGGGAATGGTAATAATATTGATGCAAGAATTAAAAAAGCACAATTTGTCTATAAAATGCTACATAAAATGTGAAGCTTGAATAGTATCCATATAAAACTTTAACTTTAGATTTTTAGGACAACAATTAGAGCAATAGTACTATATAGTTGTGAAACCTAGAAACTAGCTTGACAGCAAGAAAACAAATTGAATACTTTTCAGTCTACATACCTTAGAAAAACTCTAAAAATTTACTGGCCTGATAAAATATTAAATGCTAAAGTATACAAACAATTTAATTATAAACCCACACCAACAATATGAAAATGCAGATGACAATGGGTAGGACACATTATGAGTGCCTTATCAAACCCAAAACACATAGCCATAACATGGGTTCTTAATAGGAAAAGGAAAAGAGGTTCTGGCAGATGATCATTAAAGAACAGAATTCTTTTAGGTGACTAAACTGAGGGAAAGACAGGACTGCTGCACTGAACTGTTGAGAATGGAGGGATATGTTGGTAGCCTCATATACTATATGTCATAGAAAGAATTAAAAAGATAGCAATCTTATAACAAATATTTTTAATTGAAAATGACACATGTATGAAATGGCAGTAATTCAGGCAAAAAATTAATCAACAGCCTTATTTAAACCAGTAAACTAGGCAACTTGGGTCAGTGCCTACCCCTGACTTAAAAATTCTAAATGGAATCAATTTTAGGGATTTTGCCTTTTAAATGCTACAAAACATCCATCAACTTAATATGTGCCTGATTAAAACTAATCACAGAATTTCTGACAAAAAAAATATACAATCATGAATTTTAATATGCTGAATTAGAGGAATAAAAGATTGTGGTGGCTATGAACAATTACATCACCGCATATCGCAACTCCTGACATGACGGAATTGCCATACACGGTTGCACGATATGCAGCTTGACTGTACTCTCGGTGTGGCAACCTTACCTGACTTTCACTTGTAAAGGAATCACCCTGCTTTGTTATGGTGATCTGGTGTACTGTATGCAGTTCTATCTGTAACATGATCCTCGTGCACACTTATCTTTATTTCTGATTAAATGTTAAGTTATAATTTATAGTGTCAACCTTCCATATTGACCACGTGTCTCTTGTTGTCGGAGATTGTGTATAATATTATCGTATTCATCGTACACCCATATTCTGCAAGATCATTTTTCTATAACATCAAAATTTCTAAATCCTAGAGATTTAAACTGAAAATAGTTTGTTATTTTCTCTTGGAATCAACTGCCAAATGCAGGCATGAAAATATCCCATATAAGTATACAGGACCATAAAATAATGAAAAATATTTCTATAATTTTACTCTTCAAGTTAATAGAAACCACATTATGTTTGACATAATTTTTCCAACAAGTTTTAAATCAATTTATCATTTTAAGCAAAGTTCACTTAATATTAAAAAATATTTTTTATTCTACAGTATTTTATAAGACAATTTTAACTTTAAATATTAGTCTGTAAAGAATATTTTGCAAGAAAATTATTTAAAGCATTTCAATAGTAATAAAACTGAAGGAGCAAATCTGAGTGGTTTTATATTTTTTAATAAAAGAAAATATGTATCTAGAAATATATCTGTCAACAAAATTATCTATCTTTGTAAGTTTTAGATATAAGATGAATTCATATTAAAACTCTTTTAAAGACAGAAAAAAAGGGCCTACACTGCTATGAAAAATTTACACACATACTATATATTAGTAAATACAAAACTTACCTCTCAAAAATTCTGTTGTATTATCCAATACAAGGTTTAACAAAGGATCATATCCTTTAAGAATTCCTGAGGCTATGAAAAAAAGCAAAGAGATTTATATGTTTCAAATGGGATATATTAATGTGAAATGTAATAAAGAAGGAAACATTTTTATAATAAGAGTATACAATTATCTTAAGGTTGTATTAATACCTTTTAACACTAGAAAATTGCTAACTAATTTTTAAAATAAAAATTCTAAATACACTTTATAATATAAATTTATAAGTGTGAAATTATACATTCAACAAACTTAAAACATTTTAACAACAGATGCAGGTACCCCTGCCAAATGGGGTGATAAAGCATTGAGTATGGCAATCCCTACTTTTTTCTCATTAACTCTGTATCATTTTTAAAATTTATGTTAGTTTCCAAAGAGGCTCTCCATATGCACCCTTTCATTATGTATGAAATGTGCATAATTCTCATTGGCTTTAAATTGGTGAAATTAAATTCATTGGTTTTGGCAATTTTATTGAAAATTCAAACTGGTTAAACTCATGTTTTACAGCCCCATTTTCCATTATGGTCTTTTTTTTTTTAAATTTGGATGAATTAACAAGAAAATTTTAATTATATAAATCATAAAGGAATCTTGAAAGTAAAAAGTATTAACCTTTTAATGTACTTTGAAAATTTGAAATAATTCTGTGCAATAGCATTTTTGTTGTTTATTTTTTATTTAGTCCTTACCGCGAGTAAAAATATGTTTAAAATGTAGTGTGACATATTTTAACTAAAATTTCAGTAATATTTATAAGTGATTTTATATAAAATGAAATTTTTAACTGGTTTGTTTATAAAAATCAGAAATGATTCTAGCAATCAAAAAAATGAAAAATAACGATTGTTTAAAGTTTCAAAATTAACTTCCAAAACATTGAATATTCACAAAAAGTATCAATAAAAAAAACTGATAATAATTTAAGCATAACAAAGCAATTTTAAGCTTTTGTTGGCATTAATTGCATTATTTTATATTTTTTTCATTTTACCATAGTTTACAATAAATACAGCCATGTTATTCCCACCAAAGATGCATAAAAGGATTAGTGCAGAAAGCGGCATTAAAAATCACAAAAAAATAGGAAGGGGTACTCTTCTGATAGAACACTCTTAGAAATTTCTTAAGATATATAGATTTTTTTAATGCATAAGTTTTGAGTTCTTGTTAAAATAGGATATATTTCATACTAGAAGCCCAACCTAAAAATGAGTAATGCAAATTTCAATTTTTAATCTAAAATATACAGGATAACATGCTCTTTATTATTATAGCATATTTAAAAATTTCATACCTTCTCTGCCACCTTGAAACTTAACACGAATTGGCTTCTCTAGATATTTAGACAGGTCAACAATACTTTCCTTCCTTTTCTTTTCTTTATCTGCTCCACCACGATCACCTCCACCAGATTGCTGAAAGTTAAAATAGAAATAACCTTAAACTAAACCATGTTTTATATCTTGAAATTGAAATATTCACGTAAATCAAGTATGTTTAAAAAGCAAAACTAAACAAAACAAAATGTTCATTATTTACTATATGCATAAAGCAGTCACAATCTTTGTAACAATTTGTGCACTTCAAAATAGTATTAGGTTTTCCATCACAAAGAGATGATGAACATATACATTCAAACAATAAGTTTGGTAAAGTTAGGGTAAGTGTTAAGTGTGCTACAGACACTTTTTTGCAATACAAGATTAATTATACCAGAAACTACTGCTTTAAGGCAATTTCCTATAAAACTCAAATACAATGACTTTGATACCAAAAGATAACACAAAACCTGTTTCACCTGACTGCCAACATTAATAGATTTTGTTACATAGGAAATTATGATGAGCTATGAAAAAATTTACTATCCAAGTAATAAAATTGTAAACTTTCAATTTATATTAGAAATAAGAGAGGGAGAACGACATTTTCAAACTAATAAATTATGTTTTCCAAAACAGTACAAAATTATCAAGGAATAAAGCGTTTAATAAGTAAATCATTTAAATCATTTTAAATTAATATTTTCTCTGAATTGAATATAATTTATTTCCATTCTCACTAATACTTAATTCAAGATGACCTTTTGTTATCCTCCTGTGGATGAATTTGTACTGAAATTACGGGACTAAGCGTATTATTTACAGTTTTAGTAATCTAGTATGAGTAATATAAAAAGTTTTCCTTGTCATTAATGAAGTGTTACCCTTTAATATTACACAGAGAAATTTGTAAAAGAAGACTTTAGCCTTCAAAAATTATAAAAATGATTTTCAAAATACATACACTGAACATTCTTTTTTCTATTTAAAGAGCTAGAGTGAACGCTCCGATAATAACGAGAAGATTCAAATACTCCGACTCGAATGAAACCACTGAAATGAAAAAATAACAGTCGATGTAGTTGTAGTTACTTTTGCACGATTTTTATACGTTTGAAAATAATAATTATGAAAGAAAATATTTACTGGAGAAATTTTTAAATATCTCATTTCATATTTATAATACATTAAAGTGGAATAAGTTTATGTATTTCATAATTTTTTAGAGTTTTAATTTTATAACCGGCATTTATGAAACTGCGTAACCGTAATTGTTGTCAAATTTTCGTCCTCGAAGTGAATAAGCATTTCTGTAGTGTTTTCATATATTCCAAGACTAAATAATCATGGTGAGTGAATTTACGTTGTTATTTTATCGTTATATGTTTTGTTTATTCATTTCCAAATGAATTGTAGGAAGTGGTTTCCTTTTAAATGATTCGTATTCCTAAAAATATCTTAATTGTTACTCAGTTATGAACTAAGTTTTATTCACTTAATCAAAGAAAGCTTTTGAGTTTAGTAATACCATAACTCTTAATTTTTCTATATCTCACGTTAATCTGTAATCAATATATGTCAGTAATATTGTTGACATCTATCTAATGTAGCATGATTTTATTTATATTGGTTTCAACTGTTTAAAAATGTGTTTTGAGAAAATTTACGTATTTTAATGTAAGCTTGTGTAATTTTTTAATTAAAAAAAAAAATAGTAAATTTATTCTTTGTGTTATTTTATTCACAGGCGCGAAGATATGATTCAAGAACAACTATTTTCTCTCCTGAAGGTTTGTATATCTTTGACAGACATTAAATCTAAATTTTCAGTTGAAAAGGAGTATTATTTTCAGATTACCCTTTAATTAATTCTATACATAACAATATGAATATTTATATATGATCTATAAATATTCTATATGTAGTAATTTCAATTTTAAATATTAGGTCTGTGTTTAAAAACACTTTTACACTTTCCAAATGGTGATGCTTTCATGAGAGACTATATTATCTTTTATTATAAATGATCAGTAATGCATTTTACACACACACACACACACTTTTAAATATATATATAGTGCACATATATGTCATGTAGTGAATCTATTATTTATATAATATCTTAAGTAAATTTCAGAAAGTTCAAACTTTATGGTATGTTTATGTTACATAAAGTAATTATATTACATTAATTGTAAGGGCTTTTAAATGTTCTACAGCTATTTAAATTGAAAGCTTTTATAAAATCTGGTAAAGATGATATAATTTTCCTGCAGTTGTAATATTTTTTTTAAATAATGTTCTTATGTTTTTCACTATTTTCCATAGTTCTTTTTTTTTTAACTTGTATGAAATAAAAGGAAGTATTGTAATCACAATGAATTTCAGAGCTCAAAATTCAATGAAAATGCCTATTTTGACCATGATTAACTGACAGAATTTTGAACATTTTATGTGTTACATCAATATGCATGTGCAAGGAATCCAATTTGACCATTCCTATACTAGTTTTGGCTAGTTTTCTCTTGACATATGTATGTATGTACTAATAACTCAAAGACTATTAACCATATAAAGTTAATTTTTTTTTTGTCTAGTTGCTGCATCTTACCTGTTGGTAGCATTCTAGTGTAACAATTATGCTGATAGGCTCAGCTAAAAAAATTAGTTAAAAGTTCAAAATCTTGTACAAAAAATTTCAGTATTGTGTATATTACTGTTATTAGCTTAAATAATAATTAGCCATAAATGTTGAAATTTTATATTGAGGACTATTATAATATCTTGTTATGGTCTTCCACTTTTGATTGTAATCTGAACTATATATAACAAAAATTTCAATATAACATGCAATAATATACATCATATAGAAATGTTGTATTTAGGACTTTTTAAACATCTAATAGTGCACCTCTCCTTTTGAGTGCTGTCTTAATTCTATATATCAAAAAATGTTAGTATAATGTGTTTTAAGGCTGTGAGGCATAGTTAAAAAAACTGTTAGCCATGAAAGATTGAAATCCTGTATTTAAAACTAGCATAATGTCTGTTCAGCATTGCGATCTGAACCTGTACAACAATAAATTTCAATATAATGTATATTGTGATATATATATATATATATATATATATATATATATATATATATATATATATATAAACTATTATCCTTAACAAATTGAAATCTTTTATTTAACTAAAATAACATCCTCCTTTTGTGATTGCAATGTGAACTATTGCAAACATCTAACAAAAAATTTCAATCTAATGTACATTAATGCTGTAGACTATAACTCAAAATGATTATCCATAGGTTGTTGAAATTTTGTATTTGGGAGTTCTTTCATGTTAAATTGTGCACCTCACCCTTTTGATTGTAATCTTTACTTTTTGTGGCAAAATATTTCAATATAACATGTACTAACATTGTGGGCATATCTGAAAAACAGGCCAAACGATGGCCCATCAGTTAGGGTGCTGCCTTCAGTACCAGAGTTTGTGGATTCGAATCCCACTATGGCATGGATGTTCATAGCCATTCAGAATTGGCTTTAAGCAGTAGGTCCCGGTCTCATTAGCCCTTGTGTTACAAAAAGTAGCCGTAGCGCTCCAAATCAAAACCAAAACCAATCTGAAAAACAGTCATAAAATGTCAAAATTTTGTACTGTTATAATACCTAGCTATAACATTTTGGACTATTATAACATCTAGCTGCAATAAGCACTCTGTCATATTCATTTACATTTGTAGGAACGCTTTTTAAAGAGTTGAAACAATGCTTTTGGGTCCTTTTTTAAATAACAAAAATAAAAATCTACTAGTTGAGGAGAATAATTTTGAATTTTTATTTGTTTATTACTGTCTGGTATGGAGTAGAGAAAGATTGTAATCGCAAATTAGTTTTGTTTAGAACAAAATGTCTCAATATAACATATTAAAGCTTCGGGACTCTAACAGGGAGCAGTAGTTGAGCTCTACTTTCGGTTACCTTGAAAAACAAAATCTTATTTGAATATTGAAGAAAGTTTGTGGATGATGATTCTGATATTGCACCATGCAAAATAAAATAAATTACAATGTAATAGCATCATAATTTATTGGAAGAAAATCATACTATATAACACATCAGATTATTTTAAGTTATGATAGATATTTTGCAGTATAAAACTTTTAGTACACCCTTTGGGAAACATTTTGTGATTGTATTTCATGAGTTATTGACAAAGCAAAGATTAAACTTAATTCAAAGTTTCATAATACAGTTGTCTGTAAGTAAAAATTTTTCTACTAATAGCAAATAAATGTGTCCATGTGTGTGTTTATATGTATTTAATCTACTTAATTTTTTTTTTAACTTTGTTACTTTGTACAAGAATTAAAACCAACTTTTTGTAACCAATTATCTTAATTATATTTGTTTGTGTAGAAATTATGAAAATGACTAATAAAAGTTTTTACTAATTATTCACTAATTTTAGGGAGGCTTTATCAAGTTGAGTATGCTATGGAAGCTATTGGCCATGCTGGTACATGTTTAGGTATTCTTGGATCAGATGGTATAGTTTTAGCAGCTGAGCGTAGAAATACAAATAAACTTTTAGATGAGGTTTTTAACTCTGAGAAGATTTACACTCTTTATGAGTAAGTATGAGTTTTGTGGGAGTAATTGGTTTTATATTAGTAATTATCATGAAGTCTGTGATTGTGTGTATTTAGTTCAGTACTTTTTAGTCATAAAGTATGAATTATTTTTTTGACCAATTATCATGAAATCATAATTTTTCCTTACTCAAAAAATTTAGTAAAGAGTGATAAAAATTCATTTTTTATTTCTAAAAAGTAGTAATTTTATCCTCTATATTAAATATTTTCCTGTTACACAAATAAAATATAGGTTTTATTAGTTTTTCGTATTCCTTTCTAAGAAATTCGTTGATTACAAATGTTTTAACTTTATATTTTACTTTGTAAAATAACAACATAAGATTATTTATAGCATTTTTTAATCTTCAGATAAGTATAGGAAAATATACAAAATTTTTGCTTGTTTGAAATATGTAATAGTTATGAATTTATTTTTCAATAGTGATATGGCTTGCAGTGTTGCTGGAATTACATCTGATGCTAATGTCTTGACAAATGAACTGAGACAAATAGCACAAAGGTAAAATATTGTTTGAGTTTTAATTTATTTCTATTTATATTTTTCTAATTAATTTAATAATTTTCTGTTTATGGAGTGATGTATTTAATATATATTTATATACACAAAAAAATCTTATTCACAAAATAGCTTTAGAAATATAAGTTAAAAATTAATTTTTTTTTATCCAGTAGAAGCTGAATGTTTTTTTTTCGGCAAATTATATTAATATGAGCAATATATTTTATCTTATATCTATAAATGCTATTTTTTTATAATTTTCAATTTCTTAAGTTTTATTTTTTTAGATATTAAAATATCACATAATTTAAAGTTTTAGTTTACAGCATAAAACATATATTTTACTTCAATTTGATATAAAAATTCTAATAATATTTGATATCAAATTTCTAACAAACATTTCAAATTTTGTCTTGCAAGTAAGTAAATTTAACATCTTTCATGTGATGTAGATATTTTGTTTGTCATTTTTAAAAATATACTACTGAAAATTACTTTTTTTAATGGGATAGATAGTTATAAATGTACATGTAAAACATTCATTACATTCATTCTAAAAAGAGCAGAACATGTTTTATGATCAATCAGAAAAAAAAAAAAAAAAAAAAAAAAAAAAAGATGGGCTTTAAATTTTTAGTCTTGAAAGGTACTAAGTGCTCTTAAGTGTTGGTATTCAGAACTAGAATTTATGAATCTTAAAGTTGGTGGCTACTATTAAATAGTGGTTTAATCAATAGGTCATGATATATCCAACACCAAAAATGTTAATCTTAGCACCCTCCAAACCAACCATCCAAACCTTGATATTTAAAAATATTTGATTAATGTTTTAATCTAAAGGGGATAGCTTATTTTATATTTCTTTGAATTTCCCCCTCTCTTTTGTAAACAAGAGTAGTACTTGTCTATATGTTAAAAGATTATTTTGTCTCCTTCATGTCTTTTAACACACATTCATATTGGTTTAAAAAATATTTAGATCTGGGTAGAATAAAATAAAATTTGTTTGTTTTAACCATCTTATGTTTCAACTAATGTCTCATTTCAGATATCTTCTACATTATGGAGAATCAATACCTTGTGAAAGACTAGTTAGTTGGCTATGTGATTTAAAACAGGCTTATACTCAATATGGAGGTATGTTAAGCTTTAATTATCAATGTTTTAAATGATTTGGATAATTGAAAATTCATATGTATGAGAAATACCATACTAAAAATCATCACAAAATTTTAGTATTTTAATAATTCTTTTAGCTCAGTGGCATTGGGATAGTGCTTCGCACTCCCACAACACAGGTCCGAGGTTCAATCCCCAGACTGGGCAAGGATGACTCAGACTTTCATCTCTTCAGTGGGTAGACAAACTGAGGATCAAGCATGCTTGAGAACTAAACACTGGGGGTTCCATGTAAGGTTGACCACCTAACTGGAACATATGCTTTGCACTTCAGGGCCCTTGGTCTCGGAAACAGAGATTGGCACCGTAGGGCCTGGCCCCCTAGGGGCTGTTGTGCCAAGGAGTTTAGTTTTAATAATTCTTTTACTTCATTTTGTTTTAATATATAAACATTTTAACTAACGAAACTAGTCATTTTCAACAAATGCATAATTAAATGGTGTATTAGTTCCCCTCCTGGGAAAAAAATGCACATAATTTTATATGAAATTCACAGTCATCAATGTATTTTATTTTAGAATATGAAGAATAAAAAATTTTCAGTGCTTATTTGCTTGGTTTCTGGAACTTTGTTTATTACAATATATAAAATATCTACACATTTTCAGCTCATTCTTTTCTGTGCCAGGAATAAATAATTAGTTGTATTAAATGTCTTCAAGTTTATTTTTTTCCTTTCCTCTGCTGACTTTTGTATAAGTATAAATTAATAAATATATTCAAATATATCGTAACTGTCTAAATGTTTTCTATTAAAATCTAGAACAATTTGAATTAATACAAAATGTATTTGTATAAGTCATTAAAAAAATAGGTGAAGTTAATAGATCTAATTTCGTTGCAGGTAAAAGACCATTTGGTGTCTCAATCTTGTACATGGGCTGGGACAAACACTATGGTTTTCAGCTGTATCAGTCTGATCCTAGTGGTAATTATGGTGGATGGAAAGCAACCTGCATTGGAAACAATAGTGCTGTATGTTGATAATTTTAGTCCTTTATTATTCAGTCAGTTAATCTCATGAAAAATGTTTTTATTATGTATAGATTGGTTAAGCAGTTCATATTATATGCTTTACTCTTGATTTCTTCCTCTATTCATATTTGATGTTTTTAAAATTATTTTATCTTTATTAAAATTTTTATAAATTTTCTAGTATCCTCAAATTTTTTCTTTAAAACAGTTTTCATACTTCCAATTACATCAGTTATCACTAACTTATATGAAATTTAATCTAATTTTTACATTGTAGATTTGATACTTTTTTTAAGCACATAAATGTTTATTTTCTAAAAGGGGGATGATTATTAGTTTATATATAGTTACAAAAAGAAAGTAATTTTCTTGTTTATATATTTCTGCCAATTTTACCATCTGTCTATAGCCTTACTTAAATAGACATACTGCAATTTAAGTTATTATTTTTTAATTAAAGGCCTAACCTACCTTCCTGCACATGCATACAATTAACTTCTAAAACACAAACAATTAATATGTTTATTAAGATTTATTAAGTTAAAAAAACTCTTAGGGTACTATGATCCTGTAACCCTTTCAATATATCCATTAATTAGTTCCAGGGAAATTTAAAGAAGATGCTGACCTTCCTCTTTTCAAAAAGTTCCAAGTGTGCAATATTTCATCAAAATTGGAACAAAAATGTGGATGAAGTTGTGGAACTTACAGACCCTTCTTTATTGTAGCTAGTAAAGGTTTTAAAGAAATAAGTTTTAAATATCTAGAATTATTTGGAGAAATGGGGAGGAAAGAAAATTAGATCATAGGAAAAATAATCATTAAATACAGAATGATTTTCTTTTCAGAAATTATTTTATGAAGGAATTTGCAAAATATTTTTGGTTCTAAGGAAAATTTCACAAAATAGAGTTTTTACTGTATATAATGTTACCTTGATGTACATGAAATTTAAGTGCTATTTAATTTGGCACATTATATTTAAGTCATTTTTTAAATTTAAGTTACATAGATAAAGTTGTTCTTTGTCTGTATGATTTTTTTCCCCATTTAAAGTCTAGTTAGCTAAGTCGAATATATCTAAGGTTCATTAATATTATTGTTTCTAGGCTGCAGTTTCCATTTTGAAACAAGAATATAAAGAAGGTGAAACTACTTTGAATGATGCCTTAGCCCTTGCTATTAAAGTTCTTAGCAAGACTCTTGATATGACAAAGTTGACTGCAGACAAGTGTATGTATTAGATTATTTTATTTTTAAAAGTTTTATAAATGTATTGTTAAATTTGCATGGGAAAAAATGTTGCTATGGGATTTGAAGAAAGGGAAATGTAATGAGTTAATTGTGTTAAAATTAAAAAGCAGGAGAAGATAAGATTGTAATATTTAAGATATTATGGATATATCTATTTGATACAGAGTAATGAGAAGTTATGTCCAGTGCCTTTAAGTCTGGTTAGAATTTGAAAGTTAATGTTAAAAGTAATACATTCATTCTAACTTCTCAAATATATGTAGTATGAGTCCATACTCTTTCAGTATTATTTATCTTTTCAATCAGCATGCTGATGTATTTTTTCCTGCATTTCTACTTCTTGCTAATATTTACTACCCCACCTTTTCCCTTTAGTTATATGTACACCTCTCTCTCTCTCTCTCTCTCTCAATATATATATATATATATATATATGTTAAGGCAAATATGAAATTTTTAAAACTATACTTCAGGAAAAAGACATTTTCCTAATGCCTTAAAAACTCTTTTTATATTAACACAATTTTAGTTGTATTACATTTAAAACAAATTTGTTTTTAAAATACTAAAATAAAAATAAGAAAATTTTTAAAAAGCATTCCAATAAGACTTTAATTGTAAGAACTATTTTGAATTATATCTCCTTGTATTGTGTTATATTATCTCCTTATATTGTGTTTCATTTTTAAATTCTTATTTTATAGCAGTAGTCTTTAAACTGTGTACTGCATAACAATGGAATTCCGTAAATAAAAATATATAAAAGGAAACAATTCTAAAGTTCTCATACTTTTTGACTAGTGTTTAGCTAAAAAAAATTTTAGAAACAGTTATATTTAAAAAATAACCAAAAGCTTCTTCTGGAGGCTAGTGAAAGGGTAGATAACTCCTGGAGCATGAGTTAATGCTGTAAATGAACAAATTACATTAATTTTATGTTAAAATATTGTAATAAAAGAATACTTTTATAAATTGTTTTTAAAGTACCTGTAAGATACTGATCTGTTTACTGTTTTAACCCACCGAACGGACGCGTCGACGGGGGTTCGACAGTGAATTCCTGTTCGAAAACGGACCTGTCGACCCCTTCTCGTTCGCACTCATATAACACACTTTTGAGGAAAAAAAATATTGCAAAGCGATAATAAATGAAAGAAACTAATTTTGCGTAACGGAACTCCTTTACCTTGCAGGGAAAATAACTTAAAAGTAGCCTGACAACTTTTAAACCGGCAACTCTAGTATGGTACGGTAAGTTCCGTCTGGAATTTACGAAAAGGGTGATTGTTTTGAAAGGGAAAAATGTGGGGAGGGTGGTCGGTGGATGGGTTAACTTGTGTATAATGCACACCCCTCCATTTTCATTTATTTATTTTACTAGAAAAAATGACAAAATTATATCTAATACACACCTAAAATTCAGCATACAAGTGTGTTTTCAGGTTGTAAGCTAATTGATACACAAGATCAATCAATCAAACTTCAGTCTTTTATTAAGTTTTTAACGTGTGTTGTCATTTGTTTCAGGTCATTAGGGCAGTGTAATTTTGGCTACTATGAAATATCTGGGGGGGGTCTAAAATTGAAGACACCATACACCATCACCCTTTTTTAATGAGATTTTATACAATAGATTGTATTTTCTTTATTCATCTTCATTCTAGAAGTAATGAGTATTTAATGGCAGCATTTAAATTAGATGGGGAAGAGATCTAGTTATACTGTTGCACATATTACAATATGCAATAAAAAATGAGAATCATGTTAAATCAGAAATTCAGCTTTTAAAGTTAATAGCTTACTAATATATATATATATATATATATATATATATATATATATATATATATGAATTTGTGTCTGTCTGTCTGTACTAAATAGGCTCAAAAACCATACATTCAATCGCCGTGAAAATTTGGGAAATTATTAGGTATATCCCTAGGAAAGTTTTTGAAAATTTTTAACTTTCGAAATCCATTCCTTCCTCTTTTTTTGTGCATTTCATGTCATTATTCCAAGCATTATTTTCCCTGGTTAAACGCAGACAATTAACTTATCGCATTATAACTAAGTGAAAGAAGCAATATTTTTAGCAATGTGACATCATTCTGTTAATCCCTTGTAATTGTTTTAAGTGCAGTTTTCCTCAGTTAAAAGCAGGAGATTAAAATTTTCAATTTATCACATAATAAATAGGTGAAAACAATATACTTTTATCATTATGAAGTCATTCCTTTAAATATCTCATTTATTCATTTCTTATTTTATATTTTTTAAACATCATCTGCGCAGTATCAATTCGATTTGACCTGGAAATTTAGATATAAAGTGATTAACTTTCATTTCTATGTGAGACAAATTATAGCATTTTTATATTTTAGGACTAATTTTAAATTTATTCTTGCACAGAATAAAAAAAAAAAAAACTTTCATATCACAGTCACAATTTTCTTTAAATACCTGTCACCAAATGATGACCAAATAGGTGGAATGATGCTTTTCCATATCGGAGTTCATGGGTTTAAATTCCACTGGTGGTACGGATATATAGCTGTTTGGAATCAGCTTTAAGTACTATCTCCCAGTCTCATTATCTCTCATATAGTAAAAAAAGTAGTCACCGTAGTACTCAAAACCAAACCTAAATACCTGACTTTATTATAATTATGTCATGTATATACAGGAAGTAAAAATTATTCCATCTATAACATGCAATTTGAGTTTAGAAAAATATGTGCATTTTATACAAGTAAATACAGTATAAATGGTAAGGTATATTTTTCTAATGGTGGGATAGAATTCCCCCAAAATATCCCTGTAGTTCTAAGGGTTCCATGAGAACACTTTTCTGCAGAGGAAAATAAATTTTGTGTCATACTGCTCTATATTACTTTAACTGTGTTATTTTGCTCTTCTGTAAATATTATTGATTCTATTTATGATCTTGATAATGATTAATCTCTCTTTTCATGGCAGTGGAGATGGCCACTTTGACTAGGGAAAATGGTAAAACCCGTATACGCATAATGCCATCCCAGGAAGTGGAGCAGTATATCAAAAAGCACGAAGAAGAAGAAGCAAGGAGTGAAGCTCTCAAAAAGGAAAAGGAACGAGAAAAAACAAAGAGCTAATGTGGATGTTGGAATCTTAAAAAATAGACTGCTGAATATTTAACTAATACCAGGATTCATTTTGCAAAACATTGTCCATTAAATGTTATTAAATTTTTTCTACTACATAGTTGATTTTTTTTAAATGTAGCATTGTTGATTTTATTTAGATGGTTGAAAATCGTAATTCCTTCTGTATTTATGGTTAATTTAATATTTTTAAATTGGGGGAGGGATTTCACTGCTTTTGGATAGGCTTGTCTAAAACTCAGCAGACTTTAGGCCACTTTTAAAATGCTTCTTTTTAATGCCACATTCTATTCTATTCTGTGTGTACACAGTACAACCTCTTAAATAGATTATCAAGCTGCCTTTCTAGCTTTATTGAGATGCAGTGTCACCTCTGTTTTGGCTTGTAAGTGCTTTGGGGTTCTTTTGAGACTTGACTTTATTTCTTTCATGAAACGAAATCAATTTCAACGGGGTGCTAATAGTGTTGTTTGATCAGCTCTTCCCTTGAACATAAGGTCAATAGTTATAACTAACCATTATTTCAGAAGTAGTTGTGTTTTGGGAGAACCCCATAATTCTGGGTTTTTTTCAATTATCCCTCTGGGTTTGAAAATACTTTCCGGAGTAAAATTTTTCAACATGGTAGTCTGAATTCTGAGAAGCAAAAAAAAAAAATTTTTTTTTAATAAAAAGCTGCTATTGTGTTTTAGGCCTCAGATATAAAAGCAGGTATTGTACTACTGTAAGCATTCCAGAGTAGAAGAAAGAGGTGATTTGCTGATCTATGAGCTTTGACCTTCAAACGGGTGTTGACTGATATGTCTAAGTGTAGCATTACGATGACACATTCTTTCTACTCTTGTGTGGTGTGAGGATGGGAGGGGCATTGAAGGTATATTTGAATAGTCAGAAGAAAGGAAAGATAAGCAATTAGAAAACAAAGTTTTCGGAATATATGGATGGGATTAACTAATTTCTGTTTCAGAAAAGATGTGAATTGAAAGAGTAAGTTTAAAATTCAAAGATTAAAAAATTGATATTGGGATATGACACACATTTTAATTTTGGGTTTCAGCTTTGGTTCAGTCCATAGACACACAAAATATCTTTCCTACTGACTGAACTTATTGATACAGTCAAAATGAGTTTTAATTATGTTTTCATGGTGTTGAGCAACAGAGCCTATGCCATGAAGCAGAAGACATAATTTAACTCACTGAACGGATGCGTCGATGGGGGTTCGAAAACGGACCTGTCTACCCCTTCTCGTTCACACTCGTATAACACACTTTTGAGGAAAAAAAATATTGCAAAGCGATAATAAATGAAAGAAACTAATTTTGCGTAACGGAACTCCTTTACCTTGCAGGGAAAATAACTTAAAAGTAGCCTGACAACTTTTAAACCGGCAACTCTAGTATGGTACAGTAAGTTCCGTCTGGAATTTACGAAAAGGTTGACTGTTTGGCTTTATGAATAGAGAGCACTGTAAATTTTTCTTCTTAACATATTTCAGGTGAATAGCAAAATTGGGATGATAGTATTGCATTTTTCACCCTTAAATAAAAGTTACAATTCATATTATTGTTTCTGAAAGTCATACTGTGCATATGGCTGAAACATTTTTGATATCTGATCCAGACAATGCTGAACTAAGTGAGATCTAAACATAAATTATTTTTCTCATTTTTCTGTAATTCCATTCAATACAGAATCTATAATTTTATATAGAATATTCATTCTATGGTATGATTTAACATTATCATTGGGATTTGTCTACACCTCTTTAGTTTTAAACCAGGATAACAATTTATTTCCTAAAGTTTTATGACAAACACTTGACTAAAAAATTCATCAGTTTGAAAAAAACTAATAGTTTCAACTGTAGCTTTAGTCAAAACTAGCACCATCTGAAAATTGACATCAGAGATTGAAGATGCTTCAAAAGAACATTCAAAAACTACTTTAAACATGCAAAGTGAAAGAAATTTCAAATGATGTCATGCGCATTAAAAAGGCATCGGCTTTTTACAGCTTTTATAGCTTTAAATCTGTGATACTATTTTATACTGATTAGTGATTTTAAGGTTGAAGAGACTCCAGATTTGTAGATGACTAGAATTTTTTTAAAACAATTTCTTTTTTACAATGTTTCTATTAAACGAATAAAGTTCAATGAGCTGCTGAAATTGATCTCTGATGGATGGAATAGATGAACATTCATTAAGCACAAATTTAAAATGTAGACAGTTGATATAAATTGCTAATGGATTTTCTAGTAAAACTCATGCAGCCACATCACGATGTGGACCTCTCATATTAGTCGCACAATTATAGTACTGACCTGTTACCTTAGAAATGTTTGTTCCAAAGGAAAATATTACAACTATAATTAAATGAAACTGATTCACTATCAATGTTCTGAAAGTCCAGCAGAAGATTCTTGAATTGTAGTTTGTCGTCCCTGCATCTGAAAATTACAGTCAATTGTTGATACCTTGAGTTTTATCTACTATCATAGAATAATGATATTGGCTCTTTTTATTTTTGTTTGGATGTAGGCACAGATTTATTTTTTACATGAAGACATCATTATGGTGTTTGTTTATATAAAAAGAATTTACTTTTATCTTAAACATTCTTTCTATCAAAGAACAGACTGTGGCTCTGAATTCCATGAACTTTAAAACATTTTCTCTATTACTTGATGTTAGTTTTTCGTTGTGTCTTCTTACAGCTTTCCCTTGCCATACACAAAAAGTAAGTGTTTCACACACCCTTTTAACATAAATAGGATTTTCTTCAACTTCTTTTTAGTACTGCTTATGCATTTTGACCCAAACAGAGCTTTAACAAAGTTTCATTAAGATTTATTATTCTTTGTACGTAAACATTCTTTTAATCAAAGGAGAGTCTTTGGCTTTCAATTCCATCAGCTGTTAAAGATATTGGTTTTTCATAGTTACTCCTTGTGCACAAAAAACAACTTTCACACATCTTTCTATCGCAAATGTGATTTTCTCCTACTTCTTTTGGGAACTGCTTATCCATTTTAGCACAGACAGAACCTAAAAATAAAGTTTCAATAATATTTAAAAGACAGTTTTCTGCCTTTTTTTTTTTTTTGAGGGGGGGGATTTTGATTTATGTGAGTCGTATTTTTGAATTGATTTTTCCTAATTATTAAACCTATCAATAATAAACAATGATTCAAAGTATCCTGTAGGTGCTGAAAACGCTGTGCATGAAAAACGAAATGCCTTATTTAAAAAGGGGCTGTATCCTAACCATTTTTTTAAACTAAGCCATTTTTTCTAAACTTGTGATCTCTTTTTTATTGGTTGGGAAGACAAGAAGTTCAATTTGATATAGATATAAAGTTATATTTTCTTTTGCACTTTGAGAATCTTAGCAGAGTCTCTTGAACAACAGGAAGTAAATTTAATTACTTTCTCTCAGTTTCAATCAGATGTTTCGATGTCGTAATTTTAAGTTTATTTGTGCTTCCAAATTCTTCGCAAACAAGACACGTTATCATGATTTGCATTTGAAGGAAAACCTTCAGTTAATTTAGGAAATTTTACGAAAATGTCACTAATATCCCGAATTTTTAGAACTCGTAACTGCATTAAAAAATTTTACAGATATCATTTTTTCCATCTACAACGGACCCTCAACCCAATATGTCTATTTAACGCCCTTTGAGCATTTGTTCTTGCAGATGATCTGTTGGAAACTTATAGAATTTTTTAGACAAGAAAAATTGGCCATCTAGAGAAAGAGTGAGAGTCAAAAAAGTAGGGATTATCACTTGTTATAGTCATCTGGAATTTCGTGTAAATACCAACCAGTTTTCCACTACAGGAAAGTACTGACGTATTAAAAATTATTGCTTAGCCATTTCTCAACAGATGAAATATTTTAAATATAATGAAGGAAAAAAATTGTCCATCGGCAAACCAATTTAAGAGGCACGATCCATTTGCTGTCATTGATGTACATGGCGTCCACATCAGATATTTTTTCTTTAAAAATGGACAAATCATCTATATATTCTTGTTCTACTTTGAATTTTATCATTACCTTTTAACATATAAAAAGAACCAAGGTCAGAGTCATCGAGTGTAGGAATTCTTCAAAAAGAAAACGGTATGAGTGCATAAAATACCTTTTAAGCAGCACTTTGGAATGAATTACACTTTGCACGGAGAACTTATTCTTCTTGTTAGACCAAACCGCATTGTAAACGAAACATCCTTTATGACGATGCATTAGAGTTAAGTATTGCTAAGACATAACTTGTATACTTGTCCGGACATTGGATGACTGAAAAAAGAAAACAGTTCCATTTGAACCTGGTCACTCTACAAATGGGACAGCTAAATGTTTGCATATAATGCGCGACTTTTTTCAGAAATGTGTTTGTGACATCACTGGCATAATTTGGGAAGAGCAAGAGGGGATCAAATATCCCCCAGAATTTCTAGAGGTGGGCAAGTTTGCTGTTTTCCCCCACCAATTTTTGAGGTTTTATTTATATAATTTTCTAAACCCACTTTTGTTCTCTCAGTGAAAGCATCCAAATTACGCCAGTGTGTGCCATACAATGCAGACAAATTTTCCATCTAACGTTTATAGTTAGAGTTGTTAAATAATGATAAGAGTACGATCTCTTTGCTTAGAGTAGGAAAAGAAATAGCTCAATTCCGCAATTGAATTAATTTATATCAGTTCAGAAGACCAGTCTGCAGTAGTCAAAAAGGATCTGTTGGACAAGAGGATTATCGCTGTTGTGGTCCCTACTGAGAGTGGTACAGCTGCTGAAGAATCTCGATGAAAATCATTCTGGAGCACATTTGTTGTATCTGATGAGAGAAAGGGATGGAACGCTGAAGGAGAGACCAGCTTGGCATTTGGCGTTAACTTTCTCCTCTCTCACATACGCATTGTTTACATATTAAAGTTTGAAGCTGTAAAGAGAAAATTTTAAAAAATGGGCGAACTGATGAGTGAGAAGATCATCAATTTGAAATGAGAACATGAACTTGCTGAAAATATGAAGAGGGATTTGGTTATGGGGTCCACTTCGACAGAATAAGTAGGCGCAAGAATATAATGTGCCACTTGTAATTATCCGATGTACAACATTTTCGGTTCGGTACCAGAGCTAGGAAACCATTGGCCTAAGTATGAACAGACGGAGCTATAACGCACAAGAGAGCTTAGCTCCATATCCTAGGCGTGATATGGCTTTAAGACGGTCTCACGTCTGAGATGACAACTAGTTTAAACTCGTATTCATGGAAAAACGTGAGATTAAAGTGGACAACTTAAATATAAAAAAATAGAAGAGAGATTAGGAAGACTTATGTGATAACATTCCATACAAGCAAGCGTCATTCATGAGGCAACTAGGGATTTGGGTATGATTTTAGGTAAAAGGGTCGTCGCTCTGGGGTGCCTAAACTCACTAAGGTGGATGGGGGGTAATCAGGGAAATTTTCTATTTCACTGTTGTTGATGTAAATGACTGAGATAAATAGATTTATTTCAGTTTTCTTATTGCTTTTCAAACAAGCTAAATAGCACTATCCCGATGCAAAAATTCACTAGCAACATATTAAGGAGCCCCTCTTACAAGTTTTGTTTGGGATCGTCTACAGTTTGCGATTATAAGTGTCAGCCGCCTATTCCCCCCAGACCAAAGATGAGTGCAACAAAATTGACCGAAGAACCTTTTTGAAAAATAAAATTTTATTAGTTCTTCACACACGATTATGGTACAGACGGAGAGCAATGTCCTTACAAGTTAAAAAAATTCCAATGCTATAGTTTATCATTCTGAATGCATACAAGAAGGTAGGTTTCTTATAATCTAATAGTTTCTCTATATGACAAAAAATTGAAATTGTACTTGCAAATATGAATTGTTATATAGATACAAAATGTCCATCAAACATAAATTAATTAAAGTAATGAAGCAACTAATTATTTAGTTATATTCCCTCTAATTTTAGAGAAAATAGCCACAATACCCAGTTAGCCAGAGGCTGACGAGTTTCAACATAATTTAGGCCAGTTTAATGCTCAGATGTAAGCGTGAGGAAAACATTAGATATACTCTTTCGATAGATGTATCTATGTTTATACGAATGTTCTAAAAAGAAATTTCAGAGACAACTTAAAGTGTAATAAGATATTAAAAGAAACCTGTGAAAGAGAATTATATCAATTCTGTTCGTTTGAAGATTAAAATAGGAGTTGATAAACTTTTCGGTTTAGGTTGTTGAAGTAGGAAATGCTCTTTTAATACACTAATTCCAATAGAGAGAATCTCTGAGAGTTTTGAAAGAAGACATCTCTAATAATCTATTGCTATAACAAATAACGAACTTTTGTTTTACTTGCATTTACATTTGAATGTAGATATTTTAAATTTGTTGTCAAGTTAGAACCAACTTTGATTACTGAAATCCATGCAACTGTTTAGTAATCACATGAATACAAATACTTCTATATAAAGTAAACATTTAATAATAATTTATCATTAGATGCTTTATCTGCAATACCATATAGGAATACCAAATGACAAAATGAGAGCTTTTAAGTTTTTTCCAATAGATATTTTTAATAAGTTCCGAAATTAATTTATTGAAGAAAAACTGAAATTTAAATTTACTTTATTTTTTGGATAAGATGTTTATCCTAATGTTTTGTTTCAAAGTATACAGCACATATTCTGTACTATATAATGCTATAAAAGACGTTTTCTGCTGCGAAAGAATTTTAGTAAACAACTAAGAAATTTCATCTCGAAAAGTTATTCTGAAGTTATTATTACTCTTTTTTTTAAATGAAAGAAAACAGTTGAAAAGTTTCTTTTTAGTTCAACCAATGAGAAGCTGAGCTGCATGACGTTTAAGTAAACAGTAAACTTCACAGATACGAATGCTTTTGATTGGTAGATTTAACATTCCACTATGGCTTGTGTCTGATCTTGATATTGAATATGCGGTCAGGTGAACTGTTCAGGTTGTGTGAATTGATTAGCCACTGTTTTCTCTTGAGGGCATTATTACTTTATTCGTTTGTTGGCATATCTTTGGAAAATTTAAAAACTGTCGAAGTTTTTTAAATAAAATTTTTAATCTGGTAAGGAAGAATGATTTTTCTTGTTAGTGCTTTCAGCATGTGAAATGTGACTGTCATTGTGTATACAAATATTTTTGTAAACATTGATGTGCGGTAAAAAAGTGAAGTTAAATGGTTATTATAATTAAAAACTTCCAATTTTTACTGATGCAACGGTTTATTATTTTGTGCACTCCTCCGTCTGCCTTGTCATTTATTTCTTTATTCATTCCAAACTTAAAAACAAAATAAACAAAACTACCTGTTGAGAGTTTGTTTACTTTCTATGTGTATAAGTTAAAATGGATTTGAATTTTTACTTCTTGAGATTTTTAAAGGTAAGAAAAATAGTTCCGCATTTTATAATTTGCACTATTATTCTTCCTTAAATTAAAAAAAAAAGTCACTGACAACATCTAGGATTTTTATTGCAAAAATAAAAAATCGAATAAAAAAATGCTAAGATTGTATTGCTTTTGAAATTTATTTTTTTTTGTTATACAGTATATATCTTGAGATTATTAAGGAATACGCTAAAGTACAATGTATTGTACATAATTGATGGTTAGCTTGATTTGAAAAGAGTACTGTGCAAGAATTGTAAACTTTAACATTAAATGCCTTCATTTCAACTACTTATTAGACCTTTTATCAATCAACAGTCATAATCATTTTTTTTATTAATTTGTATGTTTTTTTTTTGTGCTTCATAGCACTTTTGACTTACGAAATTAAAAAAATATAATAAAATAACAGTTTAGAAGTTTTACTTGTATGATTTAAAACACATTTTTTGGAAGTTATTTAAGTGACTGTGTTTTTTCCTCTTAAAATCTAGGTAGATATATGCGTAATTTATTGTTTGCATAAGTGTTTATGTAATAACAAGTTTAAATCCATTATTAGTAAATGTTTTATTTTAAAAAATTACCTTTAGTGGTATGTTTTGTAAGATATACCCTCTGATCTTTCCCTCTTCCCCCTAAAATATTAAATATATGATCAATATTTAAAAATTAAAATGCACTTTTGTGATTTGTTGTGTGCTAAAGTTTATCTCTGTTTACAATTATCTCTATACAATTTATATGTGTAGGATAAAATATATCGCTAAGAATGTATAATTTTTCCAGATGAATAACTTCATTTTTCAATGTTCCCAATCTGTATGGGTGTAAAGATATTTCATTAATTAAATAGTAATAATTTTGTACTGAATACAGCAATACTCAGAGAAGTGTCTTGCATAGTTTGTAGAGGTTAATATAGCATGAAAAAATTATATAAATACATATATACTCTCCTGTACAAAATGCTATCCTAAGTATCTTTGTAGAAGTAAAAAAATTTAGAATTATGATATTTTATATTGTTATTTTAATCATAAGGGATCATCTAAAAATTTTCCATAATTAAAATATCTTTTGAGAAATATGAGAATTTACAGACATACACACATACACATACACTGCTGTACATTTCAAAATTAGCCATGTTTTCTTTACAGTAATGAACTGTTTATTTGAGAGATATTTCAATCATATGTATTGTAAATTTTTAACAAATGTTTTCAAATAAGTCTTTTTATATTTTTTTGCATTAGTTTTTCCTTAGTAATTAAAAGAAAATATGTACAAATTTCTGAACAAACTAAAAGGAAGTTCATTTACTGTTGTTTAGTATAAAGTAAATGGTTAACTGTGGATTATGTTCATTTATATTTTTCTTTAAAATATAGTAATATTTTATGTTCATCTTTTTAAGTGATGCCTGTAATGAGTCAGCACAATGAATATAACTCCAAAAGAGGCACCAGTATATGTAAGTTTTGAAGATTATTTATACTCTGTTTGAAAACTATTATTATTATGAAGCTTTTCAGTATCAAAAGCGGTTTTATAGTAGTAATTACACCTAGTCTTTCAAGGTACTAAATACATAAATCTGGTTTTGTTTGATTTATATTTTATATGAATAATTAATGATTTTGGTGACTATTATAATTTTAGCTTATAGTTTAATTTGTGTTATTTAAATTTGATTATTAAATAAGAATCTTAAAGTTAAACTGATCATATCCTTTATGTTAATTATTTAAAAAATTTTACTGGTTTTATAAATGTAGAGTGGTTTTCTTTTATTGTGTTTTCTCTGGTATTGATTGTGGAACCTTTTTATTATTAGGGTGGAGGCCAGATTATTGTTGAAATTTATGGCCAGTCATCTCATAAATTGGACTATTATCTAGTGTTTAAAGGATCCCAACTCAGACATATTACTCCTGCTTCATCTCATTGGAATAATGGCACTTTGCAGCTTAGATCAATTATACCAGGTAAGAAAAAAATTGACTAGAAATGTTAAACAAGCTTAGTCTTAAAATATTTTCAAATATTTGCTAGTTATATTTTCATTAAAATTACTGATGTAATGGCAAATATGTTAAGAAACCAGCATGCCATATGCAAACCTTTGCATATGTTTAATATTCTTTATAATACTAATTTATACCAGTTATTTATTTGATTAATTATTTTATTAATTTTTCTAGTAGATATAATGTACATTTCAATCAGGGTTGTAATTTTGACTGGTCTAAACTGATCTAGGACACTGGATAAAAGTGGTTTTAACTGTCCAAAACTGGTCAAAAGTGGTAAAAAATGGTGAGAAGTGGTCAGAATTGTTAAAAATAGTTTTAAAGGGTTTTATTTTTAATATACTTTTAATAAGCAATAAAAATAGTAATGCAGTTAAACAAAATATTACACTAACAAGCTCATGAGATTTAACATACTTATACAGTATAGTAAGAATGTTTGAGTTTTAAAAAATGAACCATACACATGCAATTGTAAAAATGTAATCCAGTTGCAGTAAAAAACATAAAATATGAGTTACAGTTAAAAACATAAAACATGAGTTGAAGTTAAAAACATAAGTTGTAGTTAAAAGTACTTGTAACCGTTTTTTGAATTCAGCATAAATTACATGTACAACAGCTTGTAAAAAAAAAAAAAATATGTAAAACATTTTTTTTGTAACTTGGTGTTATGTTATATTTGTTTTTTGCTGGTGTTATTTATATTATAACATTTTTAACAAATGTAACTTGCCTTTATTATATGCTAGTAAACTATGATCGATTAGTATTAAATTAAATATATTGAAAAGTGAATTAAAACAGCTTGTAAAAAAAATAAGTAAAACATCATTTTTTTTGTAACTTGGTGTTATGTTATATTTGTTTTTTTGCTGGTGTTATTTATATTATAACATTTTTAACAAATGTAACTTGCCTTTATTATATGCTAGTAAACTATGATCAATTAGTATTAAATTAAATATATTGAAAATTGAATTTCAGTGGTCAAAACTGGTCAAAATTGATATTGACTAGGATGGTTAAAACCACTGGTTTAAACCCCCATGGTTGCTGAATGATGGCTGATTGGTTAGGGTGCTGACCTTTGGTACTGGAGTTTGTGGGTTTGAATCCCACTGTAGCATGGATGTTCACAGCCGTTCGGAATCGGCTTTAAGCTGTAGGTCCCTGTCTGATTAGACCTGGTGTTACAAAAAGTAGACCGTAACACTCCAAACCAAACCCCCATGGTTAAAACTGATACAACCCTGATTTCAATAGTTTCATATATTGTCTCATTAATCATTAGGACTGTAAAAGAAGCTGAGTTTTAATTACAGCTTTAATATCAATATTAGAATATTTTTTTCCGATACTACCCTGTATTACATATCTAATGTAATAGATAGGGTTTCCTTTTTGTACTTTTGGCTATTATATAAATTTTACTCATTAAACCAACAAATATGTTTACTCTTAATGTATAAAATATTTGGTCTATTTATTTAAATATTTTAAATTTAAAAGTAAGCCATGGTGGTTCAGTTGGCTAAGGCAGCAGTCTTGTAACTGGTGGTTTAAGGTTTCAAGGCTTGAACCAATCAAAAATTTACCTTTTCATTAATGGTGGCTGAAGCCTATTAAATATGTGTATGGTCACTAAGTTCTCCAAGTTCTCTAATGATATCTCCGGAGGGGGCAGGCTAAGGCTAGAGGTTTTCTGCTTGGTCCCTGCTTCTAAATTAGGAGTAGACCCTGCTGAACCATTTTAGAAAGTCTAACTTTTTTTTTTTTTTTTTTTTTTTTTTTTTTAAAGGAAAAGCAAAATTATTGTCATAAACATCATATCTTATGAAGTTATCCCTAATTTTAATGATTTTTAAAGATAGTGTTGTGTTCTAACATAGAGCTGGGAAAAATTTATAAAATTAATTTTGTAGCTCAATTAGTGTTATATGAATAATAGGAATATGAAGTAGAGTTTGATTTTTTGATTAAGTATCTATAAAGGCATTTAATGTTTTATCAATTTTAATAAAATGTTAAGACTTTTAGTTTTTATTTTCTTAAAACTCCTTTATTCTGTTTAGATGGAGTCATTTATATAAGTATTTAACTTGAATGTTTGTACTATATATTTAAAATATAATTTAATTAAAAAAAATCATAGCTTTTTGACTATTGGTTAAAATGAACTTTATCTAAGTTAATAATAAAATCCTAATTTGAATAATGGTAGTTAATAATCAGGATTTGAAATACAGATAAAGAAAAAATAGTTCTGTTTGTGGATTCTATGGCTGCCATTCATACAATAACTAATTATACTCGGGTACTTAATCTCATTGAATTCGAGTGTAAAAAACGAATTAGTTCCTTGATTGAATCAGGGAAGGAGGTAATTCTGCAATGGTTTCCGAGCCACTGTGTTGTGCCTGAGAATGAACATGTGGAGGGCTGTTTTCTGCACAGCCCATAACTTGTGCCCCTCTAAGAAATGTTAAGCGGGCCATCTGTGAACATGTTTGTAAGACTCGACTATGCCATTATAGGGATATTGCTTCCGGAAAAAAATGGTCTTCTTTTTTGGATAGGCAAATATGTGGCAGCTTGCCCAGAGCTATTGGTGTGGTCTGTTTCTGCCTTGTGACTGGTCATGATTTTCTTCAGGCCCATCTGTACAAAGTTGGTCTTGTTGATTCACCGAACTGTGTTCTTTGTGCTTCAGCCCCAATGCATGGAGATCACCTTTCCACGTCTTTCCATACAGGATGTTATTTCTTTGGGTTCAATTTCGACTCTCCCATCTAATGGGGCAATTTCTTATCTGTATTGGACTGCAAGGCATCATATGCTCGAAAGAGTTCAGACGGGTGTAATATTAAAAAAAAAAAAAAAATAACCAGGAAAAATATTGTTAGTACCAAGCACATTAATTTCATCATTTTGACACTAACACATAATGCTACAGTATCATAAAAGCTCCTTGCCTGTCGCACAATAAGCAACCAATAGTCTGTGATAAACCCAAGTACATTAAGAATAAAAAGTGATGTGATATGTACATGTTATGTGTCTTATTGGAAACTGCTCTATATGCATTTAGCAATACTTTGGACATATTTAGCGCTGCTAAAGTAGTTAATATAATTAATTTATACAAAAAAAAAATATTCGTAAATGTTAAATATGTTTTCTTTGTAATGTATTTATTTTATCATGACAATATTACAAATGTGAATTAAATCTTGTCTGTAATATATCTTGGTCTAAATTTGAAATATAATATCTTCTATTCTGAATCATACTGTCAGTTGTTTTCTAGTATGATAAATATAAGTATTGCTAAAGAGGTAACACTTCATTGTTTCTTCTTTTCTGACTTTTGTTTCTTAAAATATAAAAGTTTAATTAGTGAATAAGTATGTGTAACAGTTGTCAGATTTAAATATGGACATGAAATTTGTCTTGTAACAAATTATATTTTTCCTAGGTATATAAATTTTTATGCATAGGGGAGAATTTTAAAGTGCTAATTTGTTAGGCATTTGGAATCAAATTTATTGAATAATTTTCAAAAATAAAGCATACAGCATACAACATATTTATATATATATTTATTTGTTTCATGTTGACATTCAATATACAATTTGAATGATAGTATTAATTTATACTCACTCATCTGCTTTGGTTTGCAAACCTTGAAGTAGGTGTCAAAATATTAATGTTTAAAAAATTTTTTAGCTTTTTTGTCTAGTTGAATTGTAAATAACTTAAATATGTCCATATATATATGTGTGTGTGTGATTAAATTTACATAAAAATAAGCTTTTTTCTTATGTAAACATCCAGAAGTCATATGAATATGAGCCATATTTATTATTTTTTGAAGACTCTAGTTTCTTTTATGTTATATTAAATTAAAAATGCAATGTTAGGTTTTATAAATGCATCTCAGTAGAATGTTTTTAATTAAGAATAAAAATACTTTTTATTATTAACTTCTTAGTTATTCCAGTATCTTATTTCTGTATAGTGATGAATTTTAGGTGGGTATGTTGCAAAAAGGTAACTTTTGTCTGCCAGAAACTTACATTTTTTGTCTATTTCTCTTAAACTTGCTTGTCGAATGATGGCTGATTAGTTAGGGTACTGGCCTTCTGTACTGGAGTACATGGGTTCGAATCCCACAGTGACATGGATGTTCGTAGCCGTTTGGAATCAGCTTTAAGCTGTAGGTCCCGGTCACATAAGCCCTTGTATTGCAAAAAAGTACTCTAAACCAAACCAAACCTTAAACTTGCTTTATTGATTTTTAAATATTATACTTCTGTACAGATATTTTTAAATGACCAATTCTTATTAAAATGCTTGAATTCATTTTATTAAGACAATTCAAAGTTATAACATTGTTAATTTAAAAATATGTATTAAATTTAAACTTTTCCGCTTTATTGATTTTGCATAGAATATTTTAAACACGAGATGCTGAATGATACACTTCATTAGGTTAAAAAAAGTTTTGCTTTATTAATCGACTTAAAAGGCTGGTTTAAGTTTATTTAGGCTGTCTTAATTTTGTAGCTACTGATTTCAACAGTTATAATAAATTTGTATTAACTTGTACGTCTATGTATTTATACATGAGATGTTTATCCCTTTAAAAGTATGGATAATTTATAATTTAATAAAAGTGCTTCAGAAGTACACTATACTACAGTAAATTTTACACTATAAAAAAAGTTTATTGAAGGATATGTCATCAAAAATTATCATTTGCCTATTCCTTTAAAGGTTCAAAGTAGGTTTTGTTTCTCAAGGCTACAGTGTTGTCTGAGTTCAGTTTAAGTGCAAACAGCTGTGTTAATGTCTGTTACATTGAGATTTTTTCGCAGCTATTTTAAAAGCATTCTTTTAACTGCTTTTGAATATGTGGATATCTTTCTGTTTTTGTAAGAGTCTGGCAGTGTTAATATCTGTTATACTGAGATTTTTTTTGTTTACGGAGAGTGGATTGCAGACAAAAATAAAGATGCAAAACTAGATGTTATAATAATCTTTTAGGCTTAATTGGGCTTGGTATGTCCAAGTGACGTGAGAGACAACAACAACAATCTTTTAAAAACAGTCTTATGTCATCATTTTATGTCTAATCGTTTTTGTTAGGTACTGCAACGTTAATGTACGTTATATTGTAAATTTTTATTGTAGGGAGTGCAGATTGCAATCATAAAGGGAGGTGCAAAATTAGATATTATATCAGTACTGTATACATCATTCTATGGCTAATCGGCAGCAAATGTGTATATTCTTCGAGCATTCTATGCAGAGCAGTTGCTCTGTAAAGGTGGTCTATAGATCGACCACGACTCTTTATATTAATATCCGCGACTCTTTGGATTAAGTTTTTTTGATGTCGCGACTGCATTTCTAAGAAGCGTCTTTGCCCAGCAGGCCCAGGCAAACTATAAAAAGAGGTTAATCATGTAAATTGTATCAAAATTATACCTGAAATTGATAGTATTAGACCTGCTTTTGTCATATGCGAAAAAAACATGAGGACTTACATATTGTAGCAACAATAAATGCACAAAAACTTTTTTAAGCCCAATTTGAAGTCCCATTTCTCCAATGGTATTAGCAAATAATGTGTCTATTGTCAATAAAGTATCTATTTTCTATTGTCAGAGAGCATGTCCGTTTTTTCTTTAAAAAAATTGAATTCTGTTTTTAATTATACTTATTTCTATATATATATATATATATATATACACTTACGCATACATACATACATACAATTCATGAATTTTGTACGAAGTTTGTATGTATGAAGTTCAGTAATAATCACCTTGTCATAAATTCACGAACACTTTTCATGGATTGATAGTAAAAGGGGCCACCTTGGAATGCTCTCCTTGGGCATACAGTTCAAAATTTCTAGTTTTTCTTAGAATATGTCCGGGAATAACATTAATCGACTAAAATCATTCGTTTTATTGATTTTTTTAGCCTAGTCAGCAGGGCCTTAACTAGGTCCTTTAGCGCCCGTGGCGAAAAACTGGTCTGCGCTCCTACCACCGTATAAAGTAAGAAAATATATAAACAGGATTTTTTCTATTATATATTTAGAATAAACTCGCAAAATATTTTAATTCTTAAAATGTTCCTAGTACATCAACTAGTACATTAGTTTTTGATTTTTCGTCTATTTTTACCTTTTCAATACTTAAAAATATTTTAAAACTTTTTGTAGGTATTATTTTGCTAATAAACTGAATAGTTTTTGTGAAGGGAATATTTTTTATTTAAACTTTGAAGTTTCATAGAAAATTGGTGAAGTTCGGAATTTAAATTTAGTTTTAATAACTTTAAAATTTAAAACGAATACCTGGATTTGTATTAAGGCATATTAGGAGTGTTTGTTAAACAAGTTTAGTCTCTAGAAGCATTTTTAAAAGTAAGAAAATTTATTAAAAAAAAATCATTTATAAACATATTGGATTTTATAATAAAAAAAAAAACTATTTTTCAACTTTTCCTTATTTCTTCTCGGGGCGAATCGTTCTCTTTGGGACCCCATTTTCTTCATGGTGCGGCGCCCCTTAGACTGATGCGCCCGTGGCAAATGCCACCTTTGCCACGCCCTTGTTACGGCCCTGCTAGTCAGCTCATGTTTTAGTCTCGGAGGATATACCACTATTCTTCTATGCCACATTTGACTTTAATACCCCTTGTTTTTGCAACGCGTCACAAATTTTTCTGGATTGTAACATTTTTAAGTTATCTTCATTGTATTTTCTACCTGTTCAAACTCAAGCAACCTAATTTATTTTATTCCTCTCTAGAGTTGTGAGCAGTGGAAAAAACCCGGTTTAAACCCGGGAAAAAACCTGGTTTTGCGGGAAGGGAATTTTGAAAATTTCCAAAACATGGGAATTTTGAAGTCGCGAATTCCTATGACACAATGAGAACCACCATTTTTTCTGTCTTTGTTGCAGACCTGAAAAGTTGATATTTTCACAAAATTTAACTATTATATGCTATGAAAAAAATTGAATAATTGGATTAACTAACTACATTTGGCTAGGTATCCTCTTTAGCATGGAAGTATGAGTATATTTTCCTTTGAAAAATAACCAATATTTTTATTATTACATAAATATTAGGCAATAATCTTTAGTGTCACAAAACCCATAAATCATTATTTTTCTTGGATAACATCTCTCTCTCTCTCTCATATATATATATATATATATATATATATATATATATATATATATATAACGTGTGTGTAGGAATTGGATACAAAATGCAACAGTCTCATTTGATAACACCATTAATGATATATGCATTACAAAAAATAATAAACTGTTATTTTAAATTTAAAGATATTTATTTTTATATTATAAAAGGAGGGGAAAAAGTTTAGCATAAAGCAATTTACATAATATATAATGATAAAAAATAATATATATAATTATTATATTAGCAATTAAAATTGAAGCAACCAATTATGTGTTTGATAAGACTAACAGGGTAATTAATTACATAAGTACTAATATAAATCATTTAAATGTTCATTGCTATTATTTCTTGAATATATATATATATTGCCAAAAGTTAAAAAAATATCTCTTAGAAATAATATGCTAGTTCTTAAATAGCCACTGTTGAAAAAATAAATGTAAACATTGTTAAAATGATTTCTTCCCAAAGTTCCCAAAATTCCGGGTTTATTTTCCAAAATTCCCGGGTTTATTCCCAGCTCTTCAAAATTCCGGGTTTTTTACATCTCTATTCCTCTCCCTCCACACTGTTATCACTTCTACTTAATGTCGTGCCAACTCCATTTCAATAGTGTATATCTGCTATTACTAATCTCAACTAGAGGGCTTGGCCCAGGAAGTTCAGTTACTAATTCTTCTTGTGAGATCCCGAGAGGATGCTTATTATATAATTCGTATTACCTATGTTTCACTGACGTAATGTTTATATTAGGTGGATTACAAAATCCTTCATCATCATCCTTCATATTCACGTGAAGCGATAATCTGATCGATGATGCATAGCAGTTATTTTTCTCAAACTTTCTGCCGTTCTTTCTCTTTCTTATGCAAACTCGTGCAATTTTGAGTTATTTTATACTGCTTTTCATTCTTTAAACCTAAAATTTCCTAGTGAGAATTAAACCTAAATTATTGAAGGCATTGACTTATCGTGTTGATTTTATGCTTCCGACCGTTCTTCGTAATTGAGATTAATGCTATCTTTTTGGTAAACGTTTTTCAGCCCGGTAAAGTATACTTCACAATAACAGTGGCTGTTTTGTTTATTCGTTTAAACGTTTTCCCATTTCATTTTGTTTAACTTTCTATGGGGAAAAGCGAGAGGTTTTATTTATTTTCTTTTTTTAAAAAAGCATTTCACGAGAAATCTGTCATTTTAGATTTATAGGTCAGGACTGAATGCTTTTGTCTTCTGTTTACCAGGAAGTAGGTCAGGCGCGAAGTTATTGTCGCTTTCACTTTACTTTTTAATGCACTTCCCTTGTTTTGATTTCAAATGTTCTATACTAGCCTCTTTAAAGCAGTAGCTAATTTCGAAGAGTTAATTTTCTTCAGACACTTTAATGCGTTTCGTGACAACCCACTTTTATTTATCCGAATTCTGCTTTTACTTTTCTCGATAGTTTTATAAGCTGATTTTTTTGTAGAATTTAATTGTTTCTTCATATCTTGGGGAAATCACTTTAATCACAGACTCTTAAGTTTCCCAAAGTTTAATACCGTGGATCCCACTTTTATTTATCCGAATTCTGCTTTTACTTTTCTCGATAGTTTTATAAGCTGATTTTTTTGTATTGTTTTTTAAAAATATTTAATTGTTTCTTTCATATCTTGGGGAAATCGCAAAACATCTAATCACAGACTCTCGCATAAGTTTCCCAAAGTTTAATACCGTGGATCCCACTTTTACATATGAGTTCTGCTTTTACTTTTCTCGATAGTTTTGTTAACTGAATTTTTTGTATTGTTTTTCAAAAGACTTATTTTTGCGCTTATTTCCTGGGGGGTATCGCAAAATAGTTAACCACATACTGTCACGTTAGTTTTCCAAATATAATTAATATAGTAGAGCACACTTCTACTTTTGAGTTCTGCTTCTATTTTTATCGATAGTTTTGTTAACTGAATTTTTGCGTTATTAAAAAAAAATTTTTTTTTTGCTTCTATTTGCTGGGGGGTATCGCAAAACCGTTAACCATAGATCTTTCTTTATTATGTAAATTAGTTATTTCTCAATATTCTGTTCGTGTATAAAAACTTTGCCCACTAGTTGTAGGCAACTTCTCGATCCCGACCCAAAGTTTGCGGGTTTGGTGTTCGCCATGGCGGTTGATCCAAAGTGTGGATTTTTAATTTAAAAATGTTATTTATTGTTGCCATATGTTCTCTAACATTCTAGGTCTTTCTTTATTATGTAAATTAGTTATTTCTCGAATATTCTGTTCGTGTATAAAAGCTGATACCCACTAGTTGTAGGCAACTTCTCGATCTTGTAAAGTTGCGAGTTGCGGTTGATCCAAAGTATAGATTTTTAATTTAAAAATGTTATTTATTGTTGCCATATGTTCTCTAACATTCTAGGTCTTTCTTTATTATGTAAATTAGTTATTTCTCGAATATTCTGTTCGTGTATAAAAGCTGATACCCACTAGTTGTAGGCAACTTCTCGATCTTGTAAAGTTGCGAGTTGCGGTTGATCTAAAGTATGGATTTTTAATTTAAAAATGTTATTTATTGTTGCCTTATGTTCTCTAACATTCTAGATCTTTCTTTATTATGTAAATTAGTTATTTCTCGAATATTCTGTTCGGGTATAAAAGCTGATACCCACTAGTTGTACGCAACTTCTAGATCTTGTAAAGTTGCGAGTTGCTACTTTGCATCAATAAATTCGTTTGTCAGGCTAAACGGTGTATTCATTCGAATCTTCGTGACAATATAGCAGACAATCCACTTTTACTTCCTAGTTTCTGCTTTTACTTTTCTCGATAGTTTGTTAACTGAATTTTATGTAATTTTAATTCTTTGCCTGTTCTGTATATCTCATACGATTTACACATTTACCCTTTATGCGCTTGTATATTACATGTGATACAGAATGATATAATATATAAAAATTTTATATAAATGTAGTTCATTGTGTATTACATGTGATTTATAAGCGTATAAAGCATTAGATGTGTATATAATATGTACTGTTCAGAACTGAAAAAGGGTTAAAAGATTTATCTTTGGTCTTACTTGTCAGGGATATTGCAAAACACGTATTCACATACTCTCACATAAGTTTCCCAACGTTTAACCTAGTGGAGACTAGATATATGGTTCCCGCATTGATCGTTCGATTTATTTGATCCTGAATTTATCCCCAATAGAACAAAGTGTTTTCAACTGGAGGTCCCCCAGGCCAATTTTCCGGCTCGCGAAAGCTTTTTGAAAGTTAAAAAAAAAGTGAAATATTTCATATTTCCATTGTGTTTTTCGTCAATGAAATTCATTTTAAAAGCTGCTGAACTCGACTTGAAGATTCGTCCTTGCTTTATCTTCTCAGATTAGGCCTTAACATAGTTGTTGGCAGGTAAAGCTGATCATCCACAATACTTTCCCTAAATTATGCTTTTTTTCAGTTTTACTTTGATTACATTATTAAAATTTGTCTTTGTTAATTTTTTTTCACTTGTTAATAAACTGACTCTTTTGATCGAGGTTCTTCAAAATTCAATTGTTTGAGATATAATAGCTTTCTGTTTATTTTCCGTTTCACTCTTTATGCAATTGTCAAATAATAAGAGTTTAGTCATTTTGTTTTCACTTTATAAAAGCTATTTTTTGTATTTTAAAATCTTACTTTCTCATGTTTATCCTTACATCTAAAATTCTTTATATAATTATAGCGTAAGTCATTTGTTCGCCTATCCTCGAATTTACGAAGCGGTTGGACCTGGAATGGATAGAGGCATCCTTATTGGATTCTTGATGAGTAAGGTTTAACAAATTTCAAAGCGAGTGAAGTTTATCTTCTCCTAAACTATCGATCCGATTCTAAAATAAATTGGTATAAATAGGCTTCATATCACAGCAAAATATACTGTTGTTTTCAAAACGTTCAAAATCCACCCCTTTCCCCTTTTCGAGCGTTTAATGCCATTATTTCAAGCCCTATTTTCCCCTGTTAAGAGTAGGCGATTAAATTTGTCAATTCATGACATAATAAATAGGCAAAAGTAACATTTTTTTTCTAGCATTGTAACGTCATTCCTTTAACCATCTCATTTACTCATTTCAAATTATTTAAATATCGTCTGCATTATTTTCATACGTTTTATCACTTCAAGTATATATTACATAAATAATTTTCTTTTATATTTATTTTAAATAATAGGTTAGGTACATATGTGATAATTTTAAATTTAATCATCAATTATTTTTTGTTGCAAGGAAAATTTTATCACTGGTATTAACAACAAATTCTTTTCATAAAAGTCTAGGTGTTTATTTCACGTACTAATAAATATCTAGCGTTTAAGTTATGTATCTTTGAAAATTAAGAAGTTTGTTTGTTTGTGTGTTTGTTCATAATACATAACCACACAGTTTGACTAAATGATTTCAAGGTGATTCTAAACTGCATTCACAGTATAGGGATACTTTAGAGGAGTATGAAGATAAACAAATTACTGAGCGTGTACCAGATAATTCTCAGCCAAAAAGCAAACCATTTTTTTTACCTGCCTCATAGGGTACTTTACATTTCTAGTAAATTAAAAATTTTACTGATCCCGTCATACGAGGGCCTATATTCTAGAGTACAAATAGTCATGAATGTGTTTTATAACACTGAATATTATAGCCACAGAATTTTATAGTTAGAAATGTGTTTTATATCACAGGGGCTCCCAATTGTTTTGAGCAATTGAAATCACTGAGCCGTTGTGTTAAAGTATGCATATTAATTCATACTGGTACCTCTTTCCTGCTTGTAGAATTTTATAAAAATTGGCCAACTATCAAAGTGTAGCCTGCCATCATGCCATTGATGGTAAACGGCTTTATTTTATTTTTACAATTTTTGGTAGTTACAATGAAATTTACAATTTTGAGAAAAGGAAGTAGATTTTTGACTTTAGTAATATCTGAAAATTAAAAATTATTTCATTCCAGCATATATTCACATAACTGATAAAAAAAAAAATCTGCAAATATACTTGATGTGTTTTTAACAAACCCGAGCGAGTTTAAAAAAAAAAAAAAAAAAAAAAAAAAACTAAGTGGTTTTTTTTAAAATTAGGTTCTCAAAATATTTATTTAAAATTCCACATATTTAACTAATAATAAATATATTGAATTAAATCTATAATATATATTACATATTTCATCTTTGACAATGATACTAGAATTTTTTTTAATTTGTGAGGGGGTCTAAACTGCTAGAAAAAAAAAAAAAATTTTCAGGGAAAAATAGTTATCTGTACAACAAATACAATGAAATCTAAATTAAACATCTAAATTACATCTTAGTTTAATCTAAATTAAACAAAGTTAATAAGAATGTATGATGAAAAAAATAAGAATATTGAAGTATTACATGTGATAAAATTAATCGAAAAATGGACAAGAAAAATTGGGAAAAAAATATGTATAACAACTGCAAATAAATAAATAAACATGTTTATAATATATATATAATTAATTCTGCTACTTATCATGTATAACTTACAAATTAACTAAAAAAATATCTTCTGAATGCTTTAATAACACAATACTGCTAATAAATATAGAGTAATAATTTAATACATTTTATTGAAAAGAAAAGACTTTAAATGCAACTATTTCAAAGCCAACTTAGGTATAAAATAATCGCCATTCAAAACTAGTTTTTTGATGTTAGAAAAATTTTATAATATGAAAAAAATTTATTTTAAGATTTCAAAATTTCCTTTAATTTAGACAAAAAATTTTTCTGCATAATTTAAAATTGATTTTTAAATTTTTCAATTTTAAAAAGTGATTAACATTTTAAATTTATTTTAATCATACAATTATTTATTTATCCTGTCCTCTTACATAACAAAAAACCTGAATAGTTTTCAAATCCCCAAAAAAGCATCTAAAAACCATTAAAGTATAGTAAAAACCCTGATAAAACCCCCCCAAAAAGCCCAAAAACCCGAAAAAACCTCAAAAACCCTGAAAAAACCCACTGGGCTGGTTTTTTTCTGAAAAAATCCGGGTTTTCTCCAACCCTGATTTTTAAAAGTATTAAATTCCTCTCATAGACATATCACTTGACTAGAGGTTTTATCAGTATTTACCGGAGTTTGTAAACATAGTACGCTCCCGAGTATCCGGCCTAATGTTGCTGGCCAGATAACCAAAAATCTGGATAGGCTGGAGTTCTATGAACCCATGTCTTTAACCACCAACACTAGAAGATACAGTTACTATATTAAAACCTACTGTTATAATACGTCTTTTCTTACTAGTTAAGTACTCAGACTTCCTTTTATCTCAAACCACGTAGAATATGAATGTGTCCGCGGCCCGGTGAATCATGATGCAGTTGCCTGTAACATGCCAAATTAAAATAGAAGGCTCTGTACTGATAATTTAATGTTTATGAACTGCAATGAACATAGCCGAATGATATCCCAATGGATAAAGCTTTTCTTTTCTGTCTCTGAGTTCGTGGGTTCGAATCCCAGTACTGACTTGGGTTTAGTAGCCGTTCGGAATCGGCTTTAAATAGTAGGTCCCGGTTTCTTTAGCCTTCGAGTAGCAAAATAGACAGTAGCGCCATGAATCAAACTAAACGAAACCAGCCCGGAAATATCACTACTACGAAAGCCAAATGATAGCGTAATGTGCAAGGCGTTCTCGTCGGTACCGGAGTTTGTGGGTTCGAATCTCGTTGATGGGTTACATGTTCGCAACTGTTTAGAATTGGCTTTTAGATGTACGTCCCGGTCTCATTTATCCGTAGTGTTGCAAAAAAGTAGACCTTAGCACTCGATATCAAACCAAGCTCGCCTTATTAGCCCTCATGTAGCAAAGCTGCAGACCGTAGCGTTCCAAATGGAACGAAACCAAATCACGGGCACGAAAAACACTGCGAAACATCACCCCGTGGTATAGAAGGAAGTGGTTAAATAGTTAAAACAATGTTTTTAAAATCCATTTGTAGAAAATAATCATAAATATCTATTTTTCTATCCCTATCAATCCCTCTTGAACTGACTTAAAATCAGTAAAAGTTTATTTCACCTAGAACCAGTAACTTTATTAGGAGGAGTGCGAGGAAAAACCCACCAAAAAGCAAAACAAGACGAGGGAGAAAGTTGAAAGATTCATGTTTGGGTAAATACTAAAAAGGAATTATATATGAAAAATTTTAATACCAAGAGATGTGTCGCGCGTGATCATGCCTTCTAATGATTTGTCCAGAATCAAATCTCTATAGAAATTATACCGTGGTTTCAACTGTAGATTTCTTCCAGTTCTCTAGCGGAACGAATGTCACTTGGAGAAAGTTTGACATTTCCAGTTCCGCAGATTTTATTGCCCCCGACTCATCTTGCACGAATTTAAAATCCCTGAAGCATTTATGATAGTCGTGCATCCAGTTATTGGAGGAGCCTCTCCACTCTCGTGTTCTGACCGAAACACATCTTCTCTGAAGGCAGACAAAAGAGCAAGTCAGGGCGTGCCAGCCTTTTTATTTCGTACTTTCCATCTCCCTTGACAACAGACAAGATAATAGGATTTTGTGCTAGGTGCGGTCTTGAGAAAGCGGAAGCATAGGGGACTGAGCACACACACCAATGGCCGAACCAGATCGCTGGATAGCACGCTACACTTGTGGGAGTGGTGCGTAGACGGGAAGGTCACGCACACCCGACGGTTTCTGTTTCAGGTTTTCGCGTTCGCCGTTTTCTCGGCTTTTAATTGTTGCCCGATACTCCTTGGGTTTGGTCACATGGCCTTGCTGGGCCTTTGTAGGAAAAAATTAGGTTTAACCCTTTTCTCTCCTTTTATAAGTTTTTTTTAAAATTAAATTTATAAAATAAGTGTCACGTGAAGTTCAGTAATTCGTTGTCGAATGAATAATATTTAATATTTCGAGTTATAGTTATATATTTTTGATAAAATTTATAAGTATTAAAATATTTTTTTTAATACTTCTAACTTTCATTAAAAAGATGTATTCGTTTTGCGGAGGAGATGCTTATAAACTTACTAAAGTGCAAGAACAGAAAATAAATGCTTTCCAAACTTCTTGCCTCAGAAATATTCTTAAAATATGCTGGCAAAATAAATTTTCAAATTTTGAATTGCATAGTGAAACAACTGTGAAATTCATATTTGCCAGAATTAAATAAATTAAAAAAATAAATAAATAAACGTTACTGTGTATGGATTAGATGTATACTTAGAATACTACAAAGTGATATCATAAAAATTGCACTGACGTGGGCACCGGAGGGAAAGAGAAAGGGAGAAAGACTAAGGGTCTCATGAAATTCATTTGGAAGGTTAAGTTGGAGTAGTACTCCTAAGGTAGCATTAGGCTGAATTCAATGGCAGTTGTTGTAGCCTCATGCACCAGCTTGGTGTAAAGAGAATTAATGATAATGATTAAAATATCTCCTATATAATAATAGCCTAAGTTGTCTGTCCGCGAATTTATGAAGCGGTTGTACCTGGAATGGATACAGACATCCATATTGGATTTTTTATGAGTTAGGGTTAGCAAAATTCAAAGCGAGTTCGAAATCCACCCCATCCCTCCTTTTCGCGCGTTTAAGGCTATTATTTCAAGTCTTATTCTATATTAAATTCATTCTTGATATGAATTTAGTATAGAATGAGAGGGAGCAGCGAAAGCGGGGCGTAATATTTAAACTGGACTGTGTTTACTCGACCCTCATGTACTCTAATTCCTTCCTCGGGTGTAGGCCTAGCACGTTCCGTAGAGGGTCTGACCATTTGATCATCGTACTTCTCGGGGTGACGGTTCTGTCCCCGACTCAGCCAAATTTTCTATATGTCTAATTAATTTTATATTTTCTGCTTTTTCTTTTAAATTCTTATTCCTAAAGTTGTTTTTAAACATTTTATTATTTTTAAAATAAATGTTTATTATTTTTTCAACTTTTTATGACTTAAACTTTCTTCTCGTAATGTAATAATAGCCTAAGTTATCTGTATCTGTCCTCGAATTTATGAAGCGGTTGGACGTGGTATGGATAGAGCATCCATATTGGATTTTTGATGAGTTAAGGTTAGCAAAATTCAAAGCGAATAAAGTTTATTTTTTCCGAAACTATAGATCCGATTCTAAAATAAATTGGTATGAATAAGCGTCGTATCACAGCAAAAAATACTGTCATATTTAGAATGTTCGAAATGCACCTCGTCCCCCTTTTCGAGAGTTAAATGTCATTATATCAAGCCCTATTTTAGGACTAGGCTATTAAATTTATCAATTTATCACATAATATTTAGGTAAAAATAACAGTTTTTCTAGCATAATGACGTCATTCCTTTAACTATCTCATTTAATCATTTCTTTTAGATTATTTAAATATCTTCTGCATGATTTCCATACGTTTTATTCCTAAAGTTATATATTACCTAAATAATTTTCTTTTATATTTAGCTTAAATAATAGATTAGGTACATAAGTGATAATTTTTTTGTAGAACGATAAATCTCAGCCATAAAACAAACCAATTTTTTACCTGCCTCATAGGGTACCTTTACAATTCTGGAAAATTAAAAATTTTACTGATCCCGTCATATGACGGGCTATATGCTAGTATATTTTATATTTATCCAAATACTGTTGTCGGAAGGGAAGGAAATCAAGATCTATGCTCTGAGTGAAACGGCTGCTTGAGTGAGGCAAAATCTTTGTTGTGTTCATAGCAAGTTCAGATACTTTTGTGATTAACAATTTGGCAAAGAAAAAACGACACTTTAATTAATATTTTTCTTCAAATAAAATGGCAAATCCTTCGTAATTGCATGTGCTGTGCCATATTGGTCAGTAAAACACTGTTGAAAAAGTATATTAGCCAACTGTGCAGAAGTCTAATAATTGACTAAAATAGAATTCTTTGCCTATTTCTGGTTCATCAACTACATAACAACTTGACTAAATATACTGAGTTGTTCATAATGCTAACAAGCTCTTTGTCTGTTTGTGTGTTTCTTGTGATGTACTCGTGCAACAGTGGTCCCTGTAGATAACAAGAAAAACATAGTCAGTCTTACTATCGTATAGCAGGAATATACATGAAATACCTTTGTTTATTCTGAAAATAGGATTACGTATTTAATGTTAGTTGAATATGAAGATGAACGTAGTTCCTTTTTCACAGAAAAGAAATCCTAATTTATCTAGAGTGGTCATCTGTCAACTTAGTGGTACAAAATGTTCTGTTGTGCCAACTTTAAATGATCCCTGGTATTGGAGAAAGTGAGAAGTTGCTCAGATTTTTAAATTGCCGTGGGATATTAGCTGAAAGTTACAGTATATTATGAATGATTTTATCAGTCTGGTATGGATAATAGATACCTCCTCCCATTTCTTCTTCAGAAAAGTCAAGCATTTATTTTTTAGTTTTCGACTGTAGGACGAAGATTAAAAGCTAAGCCGTGCTTGCGCAATATCACGTAACATTCTTTGTCCCCTGAGAGACACGAGAAGTCATGCTTATAAGGACTGTTGCATTCAAAATAACTCTCTTATTTTCACTTTGTTGATTTGTCGTCAAATTTAGCTTTGCTTTGTTGTGATACTTTTTTATGAAACAGTTTGAAAGTTATTAATTATGAAACTTTCCGAGGTGTAACATGTTAAACACATTTCTATTGTTTCTGAAACATTTTCAAAATTTTTTGTTTTTCCATTTATCTGGTATTTTCTGTTGATTAAAATTTATCATTTTGTATGAAGTAATTTAATAAATATTGACAGATAAAATGTAATCGAAGTATTACGCTCTTTCACTTTTCACAGTTTTATGCGCATGAGTAGTCATGGGTTGAAAACTATATATTTCATTTGCTTTCTATCCTAGAACGTGATACTGAAGAACTACTAAACCACTTCAATTCAGTGTCATTATCTATTGATTAGACTTCTTTTAGACTATCACAGAAGCACGTCTTTCTTTGACGTGGTCAGTCATGCTATTATGACCATATTGTATTTTCGTAGACTGCGTTAGCTAGTGAATGCGACACGTATCTTGAATTCTCTTGGTGCGTATATAGGTGCTCTGTAGATATTGACGCATTGTCTTGGGAATATAAATGAGATTTATTAAAGTTTAATAAAGATTATTAGTTTTGAGTCAAAGCGTATTAAATTTTCTGAAAAAGAATAGTTTTGAATATTTCACTTACAATTGCAGTAGTAGAGTTTGCCCATGGTCAACCATCCAATATAGTTGGTGTAAGCAATGCAAGACTATGTAATGTGATATGTGAAATTCTGCTTTGAAAATGCTTGTAGGCCGAGTAATATTGTACAACGCGTACTATCATAATAAATGAGAGGGCATTGTGCATCACCAGTACGTATTAAATGATATTTTATCAAACCTTGTGTGTGTGTGAGAGAGAGAGATGCCAAGTAGATGGATAGCCACAGATAATGAATGATCATCGAAAGAAAGGCATCAATATGCTTAGCTGTGTCAGTATCATATTTTTTTGGCAAAGTAATGCCTTCTGGAAAAAATTCCGTTTACTGCTTTATCAAATGACTGGACTTTTGGCCCGTGTTGGCAAGAAAAAGAAATATGCATCGGTTTTTGGAAGAATACATGCTATTATGGTCATGCGCCAGTTTTACATGAAAGTTACTTTCGACTGGTTTGGTTATTGATCCATCCAGATAATGTAATGTGAACTTTGCTTGTGTTCCCTAGAGCTGTGGTATCTTGCAGAAAGAGTATGGTGTATATATAGCTGGGAATGCTCGACAAGGGTTAGGAAAGTACGAACAAGACTTCTGCTTCTCTAGCTTTCATTTCTTAAAACTAGAATCCAGCAAGTATTCAACAGTTGAATGATCTATGTAGGATTGTTCAGCTGTTGGATGTATAGCAGCCAGCGTAGCTGCGGATACCAAATATTACTCAGGGACATCTAAGTCGTTTAAGCCGAACGATGGCACGTTTGTCAAAAAAAGGTTGTCATGCCGAAGGACTTTTATGGTTGGCGAGCTCACGTTTTTTTTACACCTGAGGGAAAACTAGGAAAACCCACGCAGCTTGCTCGATCATCCTGGAAATCAAATAATTTCGTCACTTACCGAAACGAACTCTCGTATATGAAAAGCGGAGCCTTAACTACATGAGATATAGATCCTATTATTTTTATTAAAGCAGACCCATTTGCTTAATTAAGAGATTTATGTGCTCCAGTTGCTGAAATGGGACCAAGTACTTTATTTCCATTTATATGTCTGGTTGATAGCCGAATAGGTATGGCTCTGTCTTTGAATGTCTGAATACGTGGGTTCACTTCTCACCGCTGGATGCTTACATTCATTCGGAATTGGCTTTAAACAGTAGGTTCTTGTCCTTACTAGCTGTCGTGTAGTAAATCAGTAGACCGTAGACCTAAAGAAACAGTTAGATTTGCATTTTTGAGACGTCAGTATTATGGATCCGACTATGTAGAGTAAATAATCTTGTAGACGTGATTGTGATGCAGACCACGCACGCGCGTGTGTGATTTATCGGAAACTCTTATCCATCTAAGTTTCTGTATTCTTTTGTGACTTTCAAAACTATTCTGAAAATCGACACTCACCACGGGTGGAAGATAAAAAAGTATCTGCCCGCAGCATACATTGTAAGTTTGAAATTTGCATATCATTATTTATTTCTTTTCTGAATATTCGTTGTTATCGATGTGCCTCGGATTCTAAATTCTGGATGAATGGAGACTAATGCTGATTTTCTTAAATCTCTGGTTGTTGAGCAATCGTTTTGTACGATGTATTTTGTGCGTTTTTAATAGGAATGTTTGTGTTACATTGTGCAATAACAAGAAAATAGTAATAGTTACCTCTGTTTCTAATCTTACGGTTTTATACGTTGAACTTGGATTTTAAATTTTAACGCGTATGATTCCTTCTACAAATTTTACTTCTGTTTTTTCTAAAGAATTTAACAAGGGAAAATTGCTCTCCATTTCTTATTTGACTATAATTCACATGTTTTTCTTAAATAGAAAATTTGCCCACTTCTTTGAAATGGTGTCTGATCTTTTAACTATTTGGATCTTATTTTGAGGAAAAAAAAATGCACATTTATGAACGAACTTTCCTTGAAATATGTATGGAAATGATACGATGCGAATTTCTTTTTTGACATTGTAGGTTTATTGCAAATTTGAGGATAGTGAATTGAATTATGAAAAGTTTTTTTCGCGAAGAAATCACCATAAAATTGATTTATTGACAATGTATTTATTTTATTTCTATCCAGTTAATTTTGTGAACTGAAATGAAAATTTTGTGTAAATAGATTTTCCCTATGTGATAGATTATCGTTGTAAATAAGGATCTGTTCTAGATTGTGAAACATGACGTTTAAGAGATGTTTAAAATAAAGGCTTTTAAATGTTAACTCTAAGAGAGGCTTTTTTTTTTCTAGTAATGTATACAGTTAAATCTGGAATCGTTCGGACCATGAGAGATTCCCAATTTCTGACCCGTTGCAAATTTTTTTGCTCATTGTAAACTCGCCGAGCGGTTTGCGAGGTTTCTACTTCCGATTGTAAGTCATACCCTAGTCATCTGGATATGATTGCATTGGTCATGTATGAGGCGAAATAATCATAGATGATTTCAAACTTGTATATAATATAAGTAACATCCTTCTATTCCCTTGCCTCACTTTTCACGAATTCGCGCACGTTACATCCGAAATTTATTTGCAGCACTAAACAGATAAGTTTTAACTATGCAATATTTAAGGTCTTTACGTGTTAACATGTACCTGTTAGTTTCTGCCTTTTACTGGTGAAGAATGTGCAGATTTCTTATGTTACAGCGAAATATTTTCAATCTATTTATTTTAGTTCACGTTAACTTGTGTTAAAGCCTTTAATCGGTTGAACAATTTTCGCTATCACACGAGAAATCCGCGTATTATTCAACGGGAAAAGGAATCCGAAACTGAATTTGTTGGTTTTTCATCACTTTTAGGTTGACGTGTGAAAAGGCTTTAAGAAAAAGAATAAAGATGTGAAATAGTATTTTCCGTTTCAGCCCTGCAATCAGTAGTGATAGCTTCTTGACCAATAAACTCCTATTACTTGAGCGCTTGATGTCTCCTTAGATGGACCCTCCATTTTTCCTATTTTTGCGGTACAGAAACTCGACATTTGTAACAAGTAAATTGCGAAAATATTCGCATTTCAATTGCTTAACTAAGACTAAAGAAGACTTGTGTCGAATACATTTCTGTTATTAATTTTAAACATTTCGTAAAGGATAGAATGTTGGCTGAGGAATATCCCGATAAAAAATCAGGGTGGTGTTGGTTATGTATTTTCATTTGGAAAAGCATGATCCATCTTAAATCTGTACCACATTGTTGTGACACTTGGTGACAGGTGGAGTGACAGTTGTGCCAGAAAATTTTATGGGGTTTGAGAGATGCTCCGCGCAGGGACATGTCTGAATTGCAGAAAAACATGACTTGCTTGGTACAGTATGACAATGCACGTGCGTTTGACGTGTGCTCCGTGCAACAGATTTTGACTGAATTTCAAAGAAAAACATGATCGTGTTGCAGTACGTTCCGCCTCACAACAACCAACATCAGTCATTTTGACTGTTTTCTGACAAAACATCAGACTCCCGTAGTGTTAAATTCTAATATCTGAATCTTGTCTTGGCCGACTTTTTACTGTTTCGTTTTTTTTAGACAAAAAGTATTTTTTTATCGAAAGTAATTATTCTCTTTGATTTTGATTTTCTTCTTTTATTGTACTAATTTTTTTTTTCACATTTGAGGTGCTTTTTACTTTTGGATTAATTTTTTTTGTGTTTCACCGTTGTTTTGTTAATGGCTTCAAAATAAAACCTGTTAAAAAGTATACTCTTGACGTATTTCATGTTTAGGATTTCCTTTATTTATGTAACTCTTTGAAAATTATTATATTAGTATTTTCAAGTTGATATCTTATGTCATGTAGAAGAAATAAGCTTATTTCTGTTATATGATGCAGTTGCTAAATACAGTGATACGAATTTTGTACCCCCATATCTAAACGAATGATAATATTTGTATTAAGACACTTGTATTTATCAAGATATGTATCACAGGTGTAATGTATTGTTATGCTTCATATCATATCTACGTAATTCTTATTTTATTTAGTATGCTAATACAAAGCGATAGTCGATTTAAAAATTTTCTTTCACTGCTGAAATATCAGTAATATATGCGGTAGAGAAAATATCAGTGATCTCTCGCAATATAGCAACGAAGGCATTAGGATCCCGTGTAGATATGATGTGATAAAAAGCATAAATAAAAGGATCAGAGAGCATTAGTTTTAAGATCGATAAGTTAACAAAAAGGTCGTGCTTTATATGACTAGCATCTTGCTCGGTTTTAATTTTTTAAAAAAGTTGCAAATTAAACAGTAAAACCTGATACATCTGGCGCGTTGCTAAAGCTGATATCCATGGACGAAATTCATCAAGCATCATAATATAATACAAATTTATCCAATGGCGCCTTACGTTATGATTACCCTGATCCACAAAGCTTCCCTCCCCCCCCAAAAAAAAAGCATTATTTCTCGATTCTGGACTATAACCTCGACTTCAGATCAATTTCGCTTACCTAAAATCTCCCCAGTGTCAACATGAATCAAGTTGCAAAATTTCGTCAAGGTGGAACCAGCCATTTTAGAATACGTTGGGAATAGACATAATTATACAACATCAGACATCACGTTTCGCCACTATATTATGAAATGAAGAGGCAAAGACAATACACATAGCATTTAGAGAACGCCCTTTTTTATATTAGAATCTGTTCAAATTAGAGGTTCATTATACTGAGAAAGACAACGAAAGATGAGAGTAAAATGTCTGGCGGTGGTACAAAATGTACCTTTGGTGAATGCGCAGAAAATTATTTCGTTTAAAAGCTCAAATCTCATCGAGTTTTTAATACATTCATTTAACATTTTAATGGTATGTTACTGCCATTTTTTGCTCCAATAATGCGTAAATTTTATAAAATTTGGTTAAAATTTGTGCACATATTGGACAAGCGCTGCGCAAAGAAAATAGGTATTTTACAAACAGACGTCTTTTTTTAATATCATTAAACAGGGTTCTCACGGTCCTTAAAAGTCTTTAAGAACTCCTTAATTTTAGCCTTCATTTTTAAGGGCCCTTAAATCTACTTAATTTTTGTCAAAGGTCCTTAAAAACTCCTTAAAATGACTCATATATATATATATATATATATATATATATATATATATA
>CM063501.1:88677164-88727164 GCA_032207245.1 Pardosa pseudoannulata
GATCGCTTGTAGTTAATCTTTTCTTCACTTTCCAACCCATACACAGCAAAGACATTTAGAGTAGAATTTTGCACTTACATCGGGCAAGTCCGTAAGTAGGGTTGAAATACTTGTTTGCATTAAATATCTCAGCATTTTAGGAAACGGGTGGTAACTTCCCATTTTCTTATGCTTTGAAGTGACCACTTATATTTGATGTCACGTCTTAACCAAGAGGTGGGGCAATTCATCCTTAATAAACGTCTCCAGCTTAGAACTCATTTGTTTGTCCGATCTGACTGATGAGACTGTTACTTACACGAACTAACACACACACTAAACTGTATTGTTATAAAGAATTTAGTTTAAAGTAAGCAATTGACAAAATAGAAAAGAACCTAGCTTTAATAGCTGATTTGTTAAGTCTGGTTGAAGTTGAGTTTTGCACTTTATACGATGCACTTGCCCCGCTTCATGTTATTAGGGCTTTATTAAAGACATAGTAAGGTGAAGTTATGGCTATTACATACATTACATATATCACAGAAGTATAGTACAGAATACCACTACGATACTTTAAGTCCCCGCAGTATCTGCTTTTCTTTAGTGAACTCCAAGCAGGAAAACAAGAGGTTGACAGAAGAAAACTATAAGGTCGCCAAGACTCATAAAAGGCCAGCCTTCTCCTAATGTCAATTCGACGATCACTCCTCTCGCTTCTTTGACGGTTTCTTCCCACTTGATTGCGGTTGCCGTAGAATTTATTTAAAGGGTTGTTCGAATTTCTATGCCATGTTCAGTGTAAAGGAATTTTGAATTTTTAAATAGGAGAGAGAGGGTATCCTCTCTTTGACTTAAGACAATGAAATCACTCATTGGCTTATGAAATGTGGCACTTGATACGGTAGCAGTAGTGAGGTCTACTTGCCTGGCACCTCATTTAAGTTAAAATTATAAAATGAAGTAGTTTGTTCTAAATAAATTTCTCTCTGTAGCTTTTTTTTCTATCTTTACACTTCATACTACTATTTTTTATTCCTCTCACAGATTCATTTTTATCTTTTATTTTCCTCATATTTTATTGCTCACTTTCAATTATTCTATTTACAGAAATCTGAGAACTGTTGGCTAGGTTCAATTAATTTTGATCATTTGGTTTAGTTTGGAGTGCTACGGTCAATTCTTTTCTACTGTAGTACATGCTATTACTGTACATATAGTACTACTATAGTACCTATTATTAATACATACTGTTTAAAACCGATTTTGAGCGCCTACGAAGGTGTATGCCAAGAGTTGGGTTCAAATCCACAAACTCCGATACCAAGAGATAGCGCCTTACCTGCCTGATCATAGTCGACGGGTTGGAATCTTGTTGCTGGCACGAATGTTCCTAGCTGATCGGAATTGGCTTTAAGCAGTATCCAACAGGACAATTTAGTAAAAGTATAGTGTAGTAAAAAAAGTGTCTAGTACTACAAACCATACCAGTGTAATTAGTCCTCGTAGCAAACAACTGATCTTTAGTGTTCGTAAGAAAACGAATCTATATATACCTTCCATAAAACAGTCTTAATTGGAAAACACAAATTAGATCAATTTTATCAAATGTTTTTAAAAACCGGCAGTTACAGGAATCAGTTATTTTTCATTTTCATTATTGTTACTCACAATTAGAAAAAATAAATTACCTTTAGGAAAAATCTAAAAGTATTAAGACTTATCCTTTAGGGAGGGAAGGGCCTTCTGTAAATGCGAAACTTATCCTAAATTGCACTCTGAAATTACATTAATATGTATAAGGCATTATAAGTTTAAACCTTGCTTTAAGTTGTTTTCTTGCAAAGTATTTAATGAGTATAAAACTCATCAAAAATATTTAAGAAGTCTCTTGTGTAGCATAAAAGGGATAGTTAAGTCAATATTCATGAATCGGGTCATCCACGTGTTACATATTTAATGCGCCCAAACCCATTGTTCAAGCTATGACTTTCCTAGTTTCAGGTGTTTACTGTCCAATTTTGCACGTTCATTAATCTAAAGTTTTGATAGAGTAAGAGAACAAAATATGACCTTTGTGATCCCAGTACGCCTAGTTATAGATATATTTATCTGATTTATAGTTTGTTTTTATGCTTTAGTTTTAAGATTAAAAAATGCTTAGAAACCATTAATTTTTTTATATCGTGACCCGGATATATTTCTTTAAGCAAATATCGTCTATTCAGACCAAAGCAAAAGTATTCAAGCGTTTTATACCATTCTTAATTCACTGTATAAAAGTTTTATAAATTATTTTCCGAAAACGCCCTGTACACATTTTTGAATAAAACTTCTTACTTTCGGACATAAATCGATGAAATTTTTTATCTGTTAGAATTTTTCTTTAACATTTCTGTTCTTCTTTTCTCTATCTTTTATAAGAATGACGAAACGAGTGTTTCGTATTTCCTTAATAGTCTTTCGCCTTTATAATTTCAATGTTACTTTAATTAAATAATGTAGAATCTCGTTTCTTTGGAGGAATTTTATACAGTTAAAGGTTGCTTTTTCCGCTGTGTTAAGGGGGAGAGTACCGGCTGGATTGATCTAGCACTCTGTCAATCTATGGGGGAAAATTGTTCTATTTTTGGTGGTGTGAAGACCCCTTGGTTCAGAACACTAACGAGTTATTCAGCTGTAACCTTAACTGGAGTTCTCAGGTAACTGGGACCATAACTGACACCCATGTATAAAAAGCCTACAATTTTGCGACTCGGAGCTTACGGTCAGTCTGTTTACCTGGCATGTTGTATGCAGTAAACCTCTCTTAAATTATTCTCATTTGTTTCTGTGTTATCTTTTCGCCCAAACTCAAGCAACCATTGCTTAGTTTTTATGTTTTTCCCTCCCCTACTCATAGCCAATACAATTCTAATAGTTGTTTGCCCAAACATTCGTACCACAGAACTAGAGGGCTATGCCCAGGCAGTTCTGTGCCAAACCTATCCTGTGATCCTGACTCGGAGCTTTTCGACATTTTTTACGTAGGTGTTTTGACCTCGTGGAGGCATCCGCGATTTTTGGCCGGAGCCAGCTTCTTAGCAATTACGTTCGGGAGATTCTTAAGGTCCGCTCATATAAGGAACGGCAGGGTATCGGACACCGAACGGGGGATAGTTTGGGTTCGCATTGCATCCTGGAAAAGCCTCCCCATTGTGTGAGAATATATAATTTTTTTTTTACGACTGTGATCATCGTTTATTCCAAGCAAATATCCTTTACATTTCGAAATGTTTTGGGAGATTAGAATCCCTTTGTATATAGCCAGTTTTGACTCCAGAAATTAAAGTGATTTCCAATTCTGTTATGTCTGTGATCCTTCTTCACGCTACCTCTTTACTCAAGAACATTGAAGGCGTCACAGTAGTTTGCGTATCAAGATGCCTTTAAACATTTTGTCATGTGATACAGCGGAGAATTCTCGAGTGTGATATACTGTTTTAAAATTGACGTGGGTAAAATGTTATTATTTGCAATATATTTATACAAAGAGAGCTGTATAAAAATTTTTCACAAATATTTTAAAAATTTCATATATTTTTCTTCCTATTTTTAAAAATTGAGTCCCGAATTACCTTGGAGTGTTTTCCGCTCTACCCCGTATTTGTTTAGAGAATTCTTTAGATGCAAATATCACACAAGTAGAACAATTTCATCTATAGATTAACATAGAGCTAGGGCAGGGGTTTTCAACTGGCACCCGCCTGCGAGGACAATTTTGTGGCTGTCGAAAGTTTTTTGGAAAAAAGAATTCCTAAGTCCCTCATATTTTTTTTATTCTTTGAAATTCATTAACCACTTGCCTGTGGATTATATTCGAGGAAAATGTGTGTCAAAAATGAAAAAAAAATTTCTTTTTAATTTTGTTTGTTATTATCAAAATTCTAGAAATAATTATTAAAAAAAATTAAGCCAAATAGCTACTATTTTCAATATTTTTGCATGTATGGGAAATGTTAATGAATTACGGTAATTTTTGCTCCAATTACATCAAAATAATTCAAATGGCATATTTTTCTGGCTAAATATAATAAACTAATACAACAGTATTATTATTTATGTCAACTGTCATGAATTCCATGTCCCTCAGATTCCTTTGAATTTCACAAATTTCTTCACAGTATCCTAGAAATAGCGACAAATGGCTCGAAACTGTCGAACTTTTCGCGGGAAAATATCTCTATCTAGTGGGAAAATGGCAAATTAAATATTATACATTGGACGAACCGATTTCAGGCTTCACGGAATTGAAATACCTTTTCTTCACTTGTCTGACTTAGGTCGGGCATCCACAATTGGCGCATTTGCGTTGCCCTAACTGAGTTTGGGCTTCACAAGCAAGTTGTCAAAATTCATTCTCTTTTGAACTTGCGCACAGATGCACAAAGATGTAATGCGCATAAACTGCATAATATGAAATTTGAGGGAAAATCTTTTTTTTGAAGCTTAATTATGTTTGAAAGCAGGTAATGCAAATATAGTGTAATTCGCTATGCAAGATTATTTATTTATACTAATATAAATGTGATGTGAAATCACAATTACCTACTGTAGAAATATTATAGCTATAGAAAAAAAATATTACAAAACTCAAGAATTCACTTTATCTCACTAAAAATGAATTTTAATTGCAAATATTTTTTACATGAGAAACATGGTATTATCTTTTTGTAGATATGAACAGGTTATATTATCAGTGAAATTTTAATGAAAGTTTAGTCAGTCTTTTGCGAGAAATTATGCTCACAATTTGAAAAATCCGTCTTGAGAAATTTGAGTTTAAATATAAATTCAGATTAAAATCCTATTTAAAGCATCTCAAACGTTTTTGTCCATAATTTTATTTCTAGATCAAATTTTTTATATGGGATTTGTTTCAAAATATTACTAATAAGTTTAATTTTAATATTTATAACTATTTTTTTTTATCTATTCAAAGGTAATTGACCTCTTCAGAGCGTATTTTCTTTATATCTTGCTCCTGGCAAATAAAGTCTTAAACGTTTCTTCATGTCGTACCTATATGTAATTTATAACTTTGTGGAGGCTTAGAAAGGAGATAAAACCCACCACACAAACGACATCTAATTTAAACGAACCAAACTTATTCGTAGATCAGGAGTCAATATATGTTAGTCACGATTTAAAATGCAGAGAAACTCGTGTTCATTTTTTTAAAAGGAAGTAGCACGATTTGCATACGATGTTGTTTCAATTCTGAGAGCATCTAAATTTTTGGCGCGAATTCATTGTCGTGTGAACTGCGTGATGAGAATTGTTTTAGATGCCAGACCAATTGATAGTAGTGTCCACGAGCCTTTAATTGTCACTTGTTAGAAATAATGATAATGGTATTACGTGAGTACCATTGTACTGGAGGATGCTAATGGCGTTATATAGATATGCTTATGTAGTTTTCAATAGAGGTCAGTTCTAATAAATTGAATAGACCCCATGTCGGCCAAAATTAGCTATGTTACTCCTCCTGCTACACGTTGGTTTGTCAATGTACATTTCCCCCCTTAGGTACTTATTCTTCAAGCTTGTGACTGTAGCCTATTTGGAATAACTACCTTGTACGGATTTATAAACGGCCGAGTCATCAGTGTGACTGCATAATTAATATGACCGATTGTAAACCTTAGCTATTTTTGCTATTTTAAATTTAGGTACAAGCGGTTAACAATATAGTGAAACTCCTACATAACGATACCATTGTACTAGATTTATGCTAATGGCATTATATAGTTATGCTTATGTAGTCTTCAATAGAAGTCAGTTCTCATAAATTGAATACACCTAATGTCGGACAAAATTACCAGTGTTACTCATCCTGTTGATTTATCAGTGTACATATATTTCCATAGGCACTTATTCTAGAAGCTCGTGTTTGTGGTCTACCTTGCATGAGTTTACAGACGGTGGAGGCATCACTGTGATCGCACAATTAATATGACTGTTTGTAAACACAGACAGTTAAGAATAAAGGGAAATTTCTATACTAAGATACTGTTTCAAAAATTATATTTCCCCTGGGTCCACGAAATTCTATATTTACTCAATGTAAACTCACCAGAATTAAACAGTCCATTATTGAATACTAATTAGTAATTATATTATTGATATTTGTATTTTAAATTATTTAACAATAGAACTCTATCCCGTTTTTGTCGAATTTTTTTACTTGTTGATAAATTTCTATAAGACAACTTCATAAAAATTTATTCTAAAGCAAGAAAAAGTAATACAAATGCTTTCCTTATATAAAATAATTTATTGCACATTATAAGTTATTACCAGCTTGTAACAGTTTTTTCTTTTAATCACAAAATATTTCCGAGACGTAAGGATAGAATTCTGGAATTAAATTTTTTTCTGTACTACCACCCCCTTTAGAAGAAAAAAAATATTTGGACGCCCCATCTTTCATAATATTTAATAATACAAAATGTTAAAATATTGTTGTTATCTGCCTATCTATTAAGTATCACGAAATAGAAATTTATTAAAATGACCATCAAATGCAGTAAAAAAAGTGTTTATTACGTAAAACTTAAAAATAAGCTTAAAATCAGTAAGATATAAAAACTAATGAGTTGGTTGAGACTGTAATATTTAATTATACAAAATATTAAAATATTGTTGTATATTATCTCTTATCTGCCTATCTATTAAGTATCACAAAATAGAAATTTATTAAAATGACCATCAAATGTTGTAAAAAAAGTGTTTATTACTTAAAACCTAAAAATAAGCTTAAAATCAGAAGAAATAAAAAACTAATGCGTTGGTTGAGACTGGTGGAGTTTTAACAATCAGTTAATGTCGGAGTCCAATTTCCTTAACATCATTCGTAAATTTCTATGTTCATTGATGTACCTTTCCTTAGGTAGGCAACTAGCTACTGCATTGAGTCCATGTTTAGCTAATACAATGAAATGCAATTATTAATTTCTGGCCAAACTGCGGTCCGAGGTCAAATTCACTAAATTTATAATAAATGTATATATATTTGTAAAATAATATGTATATATTGGTAAATACAATATATATCGATTGATTTGATTATTTTTGTAGATATGCATATTTTTATAGAAAATATATATGATGGCCTCCCTTCTTGACTTAGTATCTCACCCGCACCATTTAGAAAGCTACGTCGGCCACTGGGGTACAATACTGTCTTTGTTGATAATCTATGTTCCAAACCTGGAGATCCTGAATAGCAGACGTTCGAAAATTTGGGAGATTGTTTATAGAATTGCCATCTACCTTCACTGAAAATGAAAAATCATTTCCAAAAAGCTGAAAAATTCTACAAACTATATTAACTGTTTTGATAAAGGGACACTGGGCTTTAGGTTAAGCGTGCAAATGTTTAAATTTTGAAACTAAGATATACTTTCGATAATGTGTATGGTCGTCTATGTACCCCAGGAGTCACGCACAAATTCGTGCAAGCGTGTAACTTACGCTCTCAGATTTTTCAAAACGCATTCTCCAGCTGTAAGTAAAACTCAGGAAAAAAAACTGTTGATTCATTGAGAGAGCTTGTGGAGCGTTAAATTACTCCTGAATGCATGGCTTACTCCTTGGACTTTCCTTTAGAAGTGTTTATTGATTCAGGGGCAGCAATGCATAGTTGGGAACTTGGAATTTTATTCCGCCAAGTATACACTATTTGTGTACATAATTTTTCTCACAGCTTGTTGATCTCGAGCTCATTAAATTCAACAGGGTTGAGAAATGCTTTGCTTGTGTAAGAAAGCGCATGCTGTCATGATTATATTTTTTACTTTCCCTTTTTAAAACCTTTTAACGTACTAAAGGCGTATTCTAAAGGATCGGAAATTTTTAATGCTAACCAGGGGCTGTCATTGAGTAATTATTGTAAAGGGGGTTCCGGGGACTCATCGTTCCTTAAAAATTTAGTCCTTTTTCAATATCAGAGGGCCGAATGAATAGGGCGCTGTACCAGAGTTAGTGAGATTTAATACCACTGCTGAAATGGGTGTTCGCATTCGTTCAAAATCTACTTCAGTTCAGTTCTTTTCATGGTGTACTTTGATTGAATGGTAACAAAAAATTAACTTATCTGTTACCATTCAGTATACGAATTTTATTTTGTCTTTACCTTATGTCTCATGCATATAATAAAACATCAGCCCATGCAGTGGAAAAAGATACTTTTTTTATGAACTGTAAGAAAATATTTAGTTAGTTTGTTTTTAGATAGTACTAGGTTTACTCAGAAAGTTTTTAGATATGTCTAAAGCGTACTTTGTCAAACTCACAATCTAGGAATGTTTAAAGTTGTCCTCCAACATTAATAAATTTTTGAAGACAAGTTTTATAAAGATTAAATCCTAGCCAATCACTTCTTGGAAATCAATGAAAAGTATGCTTTTATAGTGTGATCAATCTCATCTTCAGAATGAAAACGACGATGCGTAATTTTTTTCTTTTCATTAAAAAATAAGCAAGAGTCACACATAGCAAAATAAGGTCACTTTGATGCTTTTATGCATCTTATGTTCATTAAATTCATAAGATGCTCTTATGTTCATTAAATTTTACTTTCAATCTTGCTGTATGAGTAGATGTATTATCATAGTACATCATGAGTTCCATAATTCTTCAAAAGTTTCTGTAAGGCGTTTAGTACCGGTTAGATATGTAACTGTCCTCTTACCCTTCAGCTTGATAACTTTGAACAGTCCTGTACATCTGAAGAAAGTGGCATACTTTTTTCATTGCTTGTTCTCGTTTAATCATTATTGGTTTAGGAGGTCATCATTATAGAATCATACTTTACTTTCTTGACATGCTCTAACGTAAATAAAAAACTGCATGTACTTTTCACCACCGGTTATGATATTAGAATTAAGGCTACCATCATTAAGTAATTTAAGGGGTACTTCACAGAATCTCCTACGCTTCGGTTTTTTGGTGTTCTGATAAATTATAGGAAACCTAACAACAAAGTTATAAGTTTCGTATGAATTAAAATTTATATGTTTTCCAATAATTTAAGTGCATATCGTCTGCCATATCTCAATTTTTATGCTACTTTCACTAATAAAAACATTTAATATCTATAATATATGAAACAAAATAGAGAATAAAACTGACTGGGAAGCTAAGGTTTTTTGAGCTCGATAAGGCTTGATGGCAAAATTTCTTTCATTCACCTACGTTTATTGCTATATTCTTTGAATCAAAAAATGGCAGAAATGCTGCTTTTCAAATTATTGTTTTAACAGGTATTTCAGTTAGTACTATAAATTTGAAAAGGGAATTAACCATAGTTTATTTTAAAGCTTTTTTAAGAACGTTCTTTTTCTTTTTAAATTGCCGGGTCATTCAATTATGCTTATCCCAAGGAGGATCGACATACCCGATATTTTCTTACAAATGGTTGCAAGATTTTTAAAAACTTTTTTAGTTAAAGTAGAATGAAATAGTCCAGTTTTCAAAACAAGTTTGAAAGGAATTATCGTGGAAACGATTTCTTAAAGCGTGAAACATTCATTTTACAAATTTAATGCCCGAAATATTGAAATTTACTCTTGATCTTACGTGGAACAGGTTATGTAATACCTATCTAATCAGAGTTTTTTTTGTAGGATCTCGCCTTATCAACTTTCGCCCATTTTACATAGTTATGTTGGCCATTTTATTGTGGGAGAACCATTTAGGCGAAACCAATTAAAGAACGCAAATAACAGTCGAAACACAACCTCCCATCATTTTACGAGTGGGTTGCATCTTTGGTAACTCGATTTCAAAATTTGTCTTCTGCGTTGAATTTTACCTTTCCGTTTAAATCAAGGTTGTATCGGTTTTAACCATGGGGGTTTAAACCAGTGGTTTTAACCGGTTTAAACCGTCCTGGTCAATATCAATTTTGACCAGTTTTGACTATTAAAATTAATTTTTCATTATATTTAATACTAATCGAACATAGTTTACTAGCATATGATAAAGGCAATTTGAAATGGCATAATATAAATAACACCAGCAAAAAACAAATATAACGTAACACCAAGATACAAAAAAAAAAAAAAAAAAAGTTTTACTTATTTTTTTATACAAGCTGTTTTATATGTAATTTATGTTGAATTCAAAAAACGGTTACAAGTAACAAGTTTTGTAGTTGTCTCTAAATTTAAATGATTTCGTAATTTATTTTGGATTACTCCAAACTTTGAAAATAATCTTTCTATAGATGAAGAGCTGGTTAGCAACTGTTGATGAGCAACTTATGTTTTTAACTTCAACTCATGTTTTATTTTTTTTTAACTGTAACTCATATTTTATGTATTTACTGCAACTGGATTACATTTTTATAATTGCACGTGCATGATTTATTTTTAAAACTCAATCATTCTTACTATACTGTCTAAGCATGTTAAATCTGATGAACTTGTTAGTGTAATATTTTGTTTAACTGCACTACAATTTTTATTGCTTATTAAAAGTCACTTCTAATTGTAAAAGATATTATATATTAAAATTAAGACCATTTAAAACTATTTTTAACAATTCTGACCACTTCTGACCATTTTTGACCATTTTTGAACCACTTTTATCCAGTGTCCTGGTCAAAATCACAATCCTGGTTTAAATAAGTGGTGATCGCTTAGAGCATTTTACTGAAATAATTTTACTGATTTAGTACACATTTGAGTATAAGATGAATAACTTGAAAAGAAAAATATTGCATTTCATCAAGACTTAAAGATTGTAGATAAATATAATATAGACAAAGATTACCTCATTTCTTTATTTCGACGCAGGTTGATGGTTTTTAAACATCGATTTCTATTGTAATATTTTTTTTTAATTTGTAAAGGGATTTGTTGTTTTAATACCTGGCATTTATTAGCGCAATTACACCAACAAATGACTCTTAGAATGAATAGAACAGGAAAATATTTTTCAATTTTAAGGATTTTTTTCTTTAACATTTTTATTTGATACTAATTCCATCAAAAAATAAGAGACCAATTTCATAGTAGAAAGGTAATTGTTAATACATTTTTCTAAAGTATACATTTTTTAAAAATTTTACAGAATTCCATATAGGGAGTAATTTAATGACATGCTGTTTGATAAAATTCAACGCCGAAAATCAATGACAGCATTTTAAGTTCTCCGAAATCTTGATAAAAGGCTATCAACGGCTGGATCATACCCGGTCGTATTATATCTTAGTTTTAACCATTCGTCTGGGTGGTTACTGTCACGAATTGTTGCCAAGGTAGACGGAACTACAGTTGTACGTAGCAAAGGATGTGAATACGGATTTTATTTATTTATTTATTTTTCGGAAAAAAATCCTTCAATGAAAATATCATTTACCTGACTTCCCTATGTACTTTCTGAGTAACTGAACTCTTCATGATTTTAAACAGGAATTCTACAAAATGGAATGAAAATCTTCCTTGATTTTTAGTTTTCTTTCCCACGCTTTCCTCTTTCAGTTTGTTAAAGCGACAGTAGACAGTTTATTTTCTTTTACATTTGGGTGATAGTTTGAGATGTTATAACTATTATGTTTATGTTATATACGGCTAAAATTTTAAAATTATTTAATTAGCTATCTCCTCTCTCCTCGGAGCAACAGCCCTTAGGGGGCCAGGGCCTACGGTGCCAATCTCCGTTTTCTAGATCAAGGGCCCTGGGGTGCGAAGCATATGTTTCGGTTAGGTGGTCAGCCTTACGCAGAACCCCCAGTGTTTAGTTCCCAAGTATGCTTGGTCCTCAGTTTCTTTACCTACTGAATTTATTGTAATTTTTACTGGTTCTGATATGTTTGGATGTTGGTACATTAAATTGTAAAATGATTTTTTGGTTTAATATACTCTTATTGTTTGTTTTTATTTTTGTTGCCCTTGGGGTCGATTGTAAATTGTGTAATATTTAATTGTTAAAATTTTCTAAAGTAATTGTAAATTGTTCGTAAAGTAACTGTTTTGATTGACAATAAATAGGAAGAAAAAAGAAAAAAGGAAAAAAGAAATTTGAAATAAATTGTTTTAATGGAAAAAAAAAGGAAAAAAAGGTTAAGTTTCTTCGATTACAGGAAAGCTTTTTACCTTTTTTTGTAGATTCAAAACTGATTTGCGGATTCGCTTCTTAGGTTAGGTTAATTTATAAATAAAAGAGAAAATTTGATTAGTATCGGCTGTTTTATGCTGGTTTGGGTTTTGGATTACTGTCTTGGCGATAAGGAATCTTTTCCCGTATGGCGTTTGCTGGGTCGGGTGAATAAGTAACTTACCTACTGAAGGGATGAAAGGCTGAGTCAACCTTGCCCAGCCCGGGGATCGAACCTCGGACCTGTGGCGCGGGAGCGCGAAGCGCTACCCCAACGCCGCTGGGCTTAATTACCTATCAGTTATGTAAAATATAGCATGATTGAAAATGCTTTAACCTTATGCGTTTAACGCAATACAGTCATTATTATTTATATGTCAGCTCTGTCTAGCTAGTATCCTTCTAATTAATTTTTTAGGCATGCCTTCCTCCCGAAAAAAAAAAGTGTAAGATTTTTAGTCATAACTTTTTTATTTACTCAGTAGTCCATTAAATATTGGTATACATTTAATAAATCTTAAATATCAAATAGGATAATGCGACATTCCAAGTCTGACACATTTATTGCATTTACTGATCATCGGGAATAGAACTCTTCAAACTTTTCTGTAAAGAAAAACACCCTCTGTTACGTGATTTTGGATTTCATATTATTTTTATATGTTTAGGAGTTCGTGCATCTGCGAGCATGTATTATCCGACGTGAATCAAATCTAAGTGTATATAAACTCCTTTCAAGATTCTAAACTTGTTCGTATTATTCGATTTGCAGCAACAAATATTAAAATAGATATAAAAAGTTTGTTGCACAACAGATACACCTGCAAAGTTCTCATTCAGATTTTGCTCGTATGTTTGTTTCATTAAAAGTGAAAAAATACGTTTTTTTTCTGTCAATTAACAAAATTGACTTTTTAACTACTGTCTTTCTTTGGCCCTCGAAATATTTGTAGAAATGGTCTGTGAACTATGGGAAGTTATATAGCGCTGTTATATGTTATAGTTACATCTTATAACAAAACTGTCTCCGCTCGGGGAAATATTACTGGAAATAATTAACCGTTTAAGGGCATAACGCAAGTTACTTCGCTTTACGTAACATACGCAATTTCATTTATTCCGAGACAACTGGGTCCGACATAATTAATTGTATCATTAACAAATTTTTTGTCAAAATGGACTTACATTGCTTTCAAAGAAAACGTCTCAATTGTAATCATATATTTCAGTAATGATTGCATTAACAAAAAATTATTTTCACCAAAAAATTATTTCGATGCTTGTTGATTGGCACAGAGTTTGTATAAATAATTAACACATTGTATGCGGGACACGTACTAGTACGTTTTCTGACGATTGATACTTGAGAGCGGGTCACGTACGAGTGCCTTTTCTGACGATCGATACTTGAGCGCGGGACACTTACTAGTACGGGTTAGTGTAACAACATGGTTTGTTTGTGGGTACAAAAATAACGGTATATACAGGAAAACGAAGCCGAATGTTCTTGTCTACTACATAGATTCTGGAAAAATTTAGACAAGTAAAAATTATTTTTTACATCAGTCGATGCGGAACCACAGAAAGGGAAAAAGTTAAAACTATATATTACTATTTCTATTTGATTTTTCATATTTACGATACTATTATAAATTTATCCCCTAAAAAGTATATTTTTTGTTTGCAAAAATCTTATGTTTGTTATTTATATATTTCTATTTATATATTTGTTTATATATTTAATATAAAATATGAAATGTTAGTTAAAAATTAAATACATTTCGATCTATTGAGATTTAACTGAATAACTAAATTTACGGGCAAAGCGCCAGCTCCCGGTACAATTCCGCTGCGAAATGTATCCGCACACAATGTGTTAATTTAACTTAAAAAATTATAGATATTTAAAGTTTGAAAGAGATTAATTGTAATTATTTCTTTGTACTCTACAAAGTTAATTGTCGATACATTTTGAAAGTTTATAGTGGTTAAAAATGATATCTGGAATAGACATCTAAAATGTTTCAAATATGTATAAAATTAGAAATTTTTGCTTTACGAACTTGTAAAAAAAGTTATTAATATCTGAATTATCTGTTGTGGTAATAATTGTATTAATTATAAAGTTAAGTACATTAAAATACATTCTTTGATTCTTATTCTTAGCTGTGTATTAAACTTCAACGAGATAAAGAAATATCGAATTTTCAACCAAATTTCGCCAAGCTGAACTCTATTGTAGCCTTAAAAGCATTTTTTCACCCTCCATCCAGTTGTTGGTTAGTGCTATTTTTAGCTGCAAAGATCAAAACATCTGAGATTTAATTCTCCCTGTCTATTTTATTTTATTTATATTGTTTTGACTTTTGGTGAGATTTCGTTATTTTTACTTTTTGTATAGGATGTACTTCGAAAAGAAAACAGTTTGAGGTTTTGGGAACATAGCTGTTCCGTCACGCTGTAATCGGCTGATAGAATAATTGAGGAAGAGTGGACATCTCTATTGCCACACTTATCGCTAATGTTCTTATCGCGTGCAGGCATTGTTTATTAGAAAATATCTTTATGCTTGTGACGTTTTTTAGACAGCAGGAGACCCACTGAGCTTCTGACTCTGGTGCCCAACTTTCTGGGAGATCTCAGAAATTATAGGGGTTTATCTATGTTTTATGTATGAGACTTAAGTACACGTTAAAATGTTACTCCGATCTTTTTTATCCGTTTTATGAGATTCGGTTCAATATATATATATATACCCCGAATTATCTCGGATTAGAATGAAATATCTATGTAACAAGATGTCTCAATATAACTAATATGAATGCTGCGGTCTCCTCCAGAGTATTTGAATTCTATTTACAAAGTGGTTACCTTGAGAAATGAAAACTTTTTTTTTAATATTGGAGACAATAATCCAACAATTCTAATGTCGCATAGTTTATTTTTTCAGTATGATAAAATAGGCGTGCAATTAAGTCATGTGGGTGTACACATCAATTAATTATTTTTTATTTTAATGTCATTGATATATATATATATATATATATATATATATATATATATATATATATATATATATATTTCAAAACTTAAAATTTTGAGTTGTTGCTTTATTGCAGCTGAGCTGGTGATATATTTAACCCATCTTACATGTTCTGTATTTCGTTATCATTCAACTGTATTCGTTTACTATTTACAAAATAAGTGAACTAGCTATTAAGATCAAAATATTTTTTTTTCTTGGAGTACCCACACCTTTGTATCACGTATCGCTGCTTTGTCTAGAGGCTCGTAACAAATGTAAACCCTGATCACCTCGTAGCTGCCTGACGTCGAGTATGCTAGTAAATGTTCACATAGGGCCTTCACATGTTAAATTGATTCAAGTGCAGACGCACCTCTTTACTAGACCAGTTTGGGGCATATTAAATATCACTTTTGGCATCCCTGAAGTACCGAGGACAACATCAATCAAAGCTCTTGTTAGGTTTCCTCGACAACAACTGTTCTAGTTTTCATTTTGTCTCGGGAACCGTAAAATGTCTGCAACTGTCTCGTATCTTTTCTCTCTTGGCAATAAACATTATATTAAGTTATAAATATGTATTTGGTTTATTCATTTTGTTCAGAATGCATATTCAATTATCTACACGTACACAGAAAAGAAAAACCCAGTTTTTTACTGAATTATTTCAGGGTGTCTAACGACCGGGAAGGATCAAGAAAATTGTAAAAAAAAAAAATTTGAAAAGTAATGCATTCTACTAGTCAGAAATTATATGCATGCATGCACACTCTTGTGCATTCTTTTAAAAAGGCTTATTCGCAGTTAAATGAGAAAATGAAGAAACGTTAAAAAGGAATCTTCTGAAAAAAGGCAACTGTAGCTCGAAAGGAAAAATCAAAATTCATTGAAAAGCAATTGGGGCAAAAAATGTCTATAATCAAAGAAGCTAACATCGAAATTAATGCTATCATGGACAAACTGAATTTTTATTTTTTTTATTAATATATTAGACTACATTGTTTAAATATAAATAAAATGTAAACTGCAAGAGTTGTCACAGTATTTTTTATAATTATTTTAATAAAATGGATTAATCCTCTTTCTCACGCAATATCCTATGAACACCTTAAAAAGTCAGAAAAATTATTTCTAAATTTTAAATGTGTTAGGATTTTATTTGTTTATATTAAAATTTGTAACTTTAATTTAAATATAAATTTATATCTAAATATAGTTTTATAAAAGAATTGAAAGAAGTTGTGTATCAAATAGTGTAAATTTATCAGGGAAGAAATTGTGAATTACTGGGAGTTATTTGAGATGAAATTACATTATAGGTAAATATCAGGGAATTTCTAAATGTTTTCCCCTTGGACAGCCTGTATTAACGATTTCCAGCATAATGTAAGAAGTTTTGAAAGTTCATTACTGATTGGTGGACTTTTTAACTGATGTGGGGTGTGTCTGTGTTACTAAGATTTACATTCGGGATTATTGGTCATTTCATTTTTCAAGGGGGCTTTTACCCTTAAACATGATAGAAGAAAGACCAATTGGATAACGACCCCCACATCTTTGTTTTTCGAATAAAATAAATCTTTTGAAAGCCCCATGTAATTCACACGATCTATTTGACCGAAGACAGACCTCGTAACTTGCGAATAAATATGTGATGTTGAGAAATAGTAATTACTTTACATATGGTCCAGTGTAAATGCTGGATGGACAGCTCAACAGGCAGACCGCTGTCTTTCCGTACAAGTTTATGTGTTTAATTTCCATTTTTAATATGGGTATGGTAAAAATGATTGTAGCTATATAAGTAATTTGCATAACTGATAACATAATACTCGTTACATCTTTTTATTTTTTTTTTCTTAGTGGTAACCATCTTACTCTCAATAAGTTATAAAAGCTCCATTTCTTTTTTGTTAAACAAAATATTTTTAATAGTCTCATTTGTATCATTCTTTTCGTTTTAACATCTCTTTTCTTGAACACGAAAAAATAAGAGCTGTTGTTTCTTCCGAAAAGAGACTGTTAAGTACAATTTATAGCTCGAAGCTGAACCAACATATTGCTGCAAAGGATTTTGCTCTACTATTATTGTACTTAATTATATCTGTTTGTCGTTGTATGTAGTAGAAATATGAGACAATTCCGTCTTTTCTAAAAGAAACACGTAACTACTTTCTACCGAGAATTATATAGCGTCAGGAGGAAATTTATTGTTTTAGGAATAGAAAATGGTAATTATAAATCGGGAGTCCATGACACTTCTAGGTGGTTGTGTTGCTAGTCTCCTTTCATCTATAATTTTCATAAATCAAGCAAATTGATCATGTCAGGTTTTGATTATATATCTGTTTTTGAAAATCTCCGATTTCCCAATTTGATCACAAGAAGACGCAAGTAAATGTTATTTAAATGATAACTAACATTTATATTCATTATTTTTAACAACAAGGAATGCTTTACTTCCCCTCATGGACAACTGTCCCCCATGTTGCAGACTGGAATTTCGAATCCCGCTGTAGGTAAAGCTGTTAGTAGTCGTTTGATACTGTGTCCCGGACAGTAGATATTGCGGGTCAGCAGGTCCCGGTTTTACGAATTCTCGTGTTGAAAAAATTAACGCACACACTCAACCATCTTACCAGAAATGAGGGGGCTAGGCTGGGGAAAGACCATAAAAAGCAGGTATGTGTTCTACAGAATGCAGGCTTGCCAACTACTCCGGTTTCTCCGGAGCAGCTCCGGAGAAATGACAAAATTTGATAACTCCGAAAATTCCTCAGATTGCTCCGGAAAATAACAAAACTTTTAAACTGCTAAAAGATTACAATCCAGCAATTAAATTTTTGCAAAAAATAATGCTGAATATTACTCTTTTCACACAGTAATGCTGCCTGTTAAAAGTTTACAGTACTGTGCAGGAAAACCAAACTGAATTTAGGTCAAATTTGAGTAGACAAACTCTAGAATCCCGGATGATAGAAAAATGGAAATATTTGAATCAGGGTCAATATTGCTGTAAGAAACACTGTTCTGAAAAATAAATTGTTAAAAGCTGAAAAAGCTACCCATAAATATTTAAAGGCATAAATTTTAATTTCAATTTTTACAATTTACAACTGTGTTGATATTTTAAATTTTATTTTAATTCAGAAACCAATAAGATATGAACTTATGTATACTCTGTAATTAACATGTTAAAATTTCAAACCACGATGTTGCTCCTGACACATGTGCCTGAATGTTGGCATGTCTGAGAATGTAGCAAATCTCGCGTTTAGTTTGGAATTACTGCTTAAAATTAAAGTTGGTTGGTATCGTGTCCAGTTTAAAAGTTATATATGACTTCTCATGGAAAGATGTTTGCCATTGTCTCGAGAAGTTGGACTTCTAAGAGTGGGTTCTTGTAATTTAGATGCAGGAACCAAGCATAAGACCCCCCCCCCCTCAAGCTTCTCCAGTCGCCATTAATGAACATTTTAATTCCTGGCCGGTTCTATTCTGGATCCCGCTATCTATCCTTCAGTTACGAGATCGCTGCTTTTGCCGACGGAAATACTGCGACTCTTAAAATCAAAGTTTTTTAAGTATTAAATAGGAATTTCAAAAGACGTTATTCATTTGACAACTCTTAAGTTTTTATATTTTTCGTAACTAAACGTAAGAAATATCTTAAAATATTTGAAACCAGACATTTTTAAATATATATGTTGGCAGTTTTAAAAAAATATCGCTATAAACTTTTAACTTCATCTTAATTCTATCACAGAAGTGACTTAATGTTGGTGTCGTGTTTGATTACGTCCTATTTTCAGTGGCATAGCGTAGGTTTCTCCATTTAAGGCAGAAGCTAAATTTGCTCCTTACTCCCTACTGCAAAATATATTATTATACAGAAGAAATTTCCTAGAGTGAGGAAAATATTAAGCTACAAATAGTTTTTTTTTTATGTAAAATTTAAATGTTTAGATAACAAAATGTATTTGTGAATACAGGTTTTGAAATTTAATTTTCATGAATTATCTAAAAATGTTTTGCAAATTGAATTTCTTTATAAATATTATTCAAAAACTACTGATTGTTGCGATATGATAAATTTTTTTAGATGAAGAAAGTTATTTTTATTAATTTAAGTAAAATTTTTTTAAAATATCAATCTTAATATTAATTTTTTAACGGTAGGAATTGTACCGCACAAGGCTGGTGCCTCTTGTATGCTACTACTTATTTTATATTACTTCTTGCTATTTCACTATATTCCAAATTTTATTTCTCCTCTTCTCTAACGAAAAGTGCGAAATATTTGAGAGTCCATGTACTGGTCTAATTTTAGCTCCTAGATGGCGTTACTATCTTCTTCCCACCTGTATACATCTCTGGTGTGTAGTCCGATTTATTTATTGTGGACTACTATTCTTATTCTAATCTTCTTTCTTAGCCGTGACGCTATTTCCTGTTTCGCGCGCGCGGATTTCTTTCTTTATTGTTGTGTTGACTTTCTTTCTGGACTTTTTCTTCTTCGGGCCCAATAGGCGACGTCTCCGTTTGAATGCAGAAGGGACCGACTGCTCATTAAATACTGTTTGGGTGTGGGTGATTCTGACGTATGGTATGACGTCCGTTCATCTTCAATATTGTACATTTTATTACGTAATGTTGTGGAGAGTTACTATCGACTGGACTGACAAAAATAATAACAGCTGTTCAAACTTCGTGTTTATCGTTTGAAGCAAAAATAGTCTTTAATTGATAATATTAAAGTAAACACTGGAAAAGAATTTTTATAATTGCATGTATATTTAGAAATATTAAATAGCCGGTGCATTCAGATGGTAAATTTTAAAATTACCTTAGCAATTGATATTGTTTTAATTTTTTTAAATGTCATCAGCGTCAAAAAGGCAATCAAAACCCAAAAAACAAAATGATTTGTTTCTGTTTTCACTTCTACAAACAGGAGACATCAAATATTCAATCTCGTGCTGGCAACAGTTATCGAGATTTAAATAAAATATGATGCCACATAAGCTTAGATTCATAAGAGGGGTCTCTGAAGATAAATCTGTTTAAAATACTTTTTCATAATTGAACTAAATGTCAAACACTTTCATCACTTGCATAGGACCACCAACGCTGAAGGGTGGATAAGGGTTCTTGATACCCACTAGAAATTTTCCTCAGTTTTTTTATCATCCACAGAAAGACGGTATTATTGTTTCTGATTCTCTGTATCTTTTTCCACCTGTTGGGCCGAACAATGACCGACTGGGTATTGGAGTTCGTGGGAGGTATTGGGTATTGGAGTTCGTCAAATCCAGAGAACTTGCATGAGTGTTTGTAATTGTTCGGAATCGGCTTTAAGCAGTAGGTCCCAGTATTGCTAGGCTTTGTATAGCCAACAGTAGACCATAGTGCTTCAAATCAACCAAAATTCCGTTTAGGTCAACTTTTTACTGATCATCTTGCATCTTAGCACCCGTAAATGGTGAACTAGACTATTTTGTTATGAGAGTCCCCGCTTTCTTCTCTCTGGGACGGTATAGGTTTTATATGTATCATTATAAACCCATTGATATATATCACCTAAAATTGGGATCTGGGGCAACCCTTAATTATTGAATTCTATTTGCAGTGATAATGCTATATATAATTCTATTTCTAATTGCACTTTCATAATGCATTGTTGTAAATAGTTTTACACTTAATAATCATAATACTAAGAATTTAAATATTATCTGTTGTCCCTTAAAATACATGTGTACATTACACATTGCAAGGAAATCTCCAGAACACCATTATAGGAGTGATAATACAATAGCTATTAGAGGAGTTAAGAAATCGAAACTTTGTTCACGGACATGGCCGATTAACTAGTTGTTTGAAATATGAGTGGGTGACACCTTAAACACCTCTGTTTAAAGATCACGATTAGAGGGTTAAATGCTGTGTACTCGAAATTACTTTATTTTAAAATTACTATGTTAAAACCGAACACATTGTTAAATTAATATTAATTGATATTGTTCAGTTTATAATAAGTAATTGTGCATGTTAAAATTGTTAAAAAATAAAAAAAAAAATGTTTCAAAGTGTTAAAGGCATTATTGTTTGAAAATATAATTTATTGTTATATATTGTTATTGTTATTTATTGTTATATAAAATATAATTTATTGTTATATATATATATATATATATATATCATTATATGTAAATAACTAGCCCGTTTCTACGTCCGTGATAAGATTATAACTATTTGTTACTAAATATATGGTTCTTTTAATCTAGACGTTTATGGTGATACCCACCATAAACGTCTAGATATGGGTATGATCCTGAGGCTGTGGCTTGTGATGGAGTCTATTTTCTCTTCGTTTGTAGGCTTTCTTTAGTCAAAAAGCTTGCGTTGGTTGCTCAGAGCCTGGAGCCTGTTTCCTGAACTCAAAGTTATTTCTGTAGGCTAGTTATAATTTTAAATGTGTATTAGATAAGCTACTAAAAATTAACATTGGACAGTCATAGTACAGAATTTATAAAACTGTTGAACAATATACGTATAGAGTTATTATGCATAGTGTTAAAGGCGTTTACTAACGGGGTACGAAATCCAGCTTGTAGAATTCGCTGTTAAATGCCATATAAATCAAATTCCAAAAATTTCCAGAATGTAATAAACGGCCATATAGGCAATATTTACTTTTCTGCAGAGTTATCTTGACTAATGAGAATCTGTACTCATTATTTATAAGTAGATAATACTAATCCTGTAAAGAAAAACATAATTCTATATTTGTGTAAAATAGCAACAATTGGGCTTCTAAGTTGTCTTTAATTTATGACCTGCTTTTGCAAGCTTTGTTTCCAAATCAACATTAATAAGCGTACGTTTAGAAATAAAGATTTAAATATAAATACACCTTCATATATTCTTGCACATGGTAATTGACTCATCCTTCTGTTTGGTTCAAATATCTTATTAAACTGTAGTGCATTTGTTAGGATTGAGCCAGAAGGTTTTACGGGAGTACCTTTTGGTTCATGTTTTCGGTTTGCGTGCAGAACACTAAGTTGATGACTGTAAATAACGTTACACCTAAACTGTTATTGTCGGATGTTCTGTCTACCTCTTGTAACTTGTATTTAGGTTATGCAACTATAACTAAACCAATCAGTTGTTGAGTAGATATTATACTCCTGTGATCTTGTGACGTCCTGTTCATTCGTTTCTTCAACACTAAATAGAGGGCTGGCTTTTGTGAATCCAGCAGTTGTTAAAAACGTGTTTGTCTCTAAATAATTGCTTGGAGTCACGTTATGTGTAATAAACTCTCGAGGAAGCTCCAACTATAACAAGCTTGTAGTGATGATAGCCCGCAGGTTTGAGTAGTTTGGCGACATTATTTCGACTATATCCAGGTTCGGTTGAATGCAGGTGTTTTGTATCATTCTTTGTATATAGTAAGGCTTCATTTACCTTCTAGTTGAGGAACTCAAATAATTGACGCAATTAGACGCAGCTCTTGTCGGACTTTTTAAATTTTATTCTTTTTAACACTCACATGTATAACAAAAGAATATATTGCACATATACATTGAAAACTAAACTATTCAGTCGTTCGTTTAGAACAGTCTACTGCTCTCTCTACAGCAGCATTTCTACGACCCAAAGAGAGTAGTATATGTTGGACTAGCAAAATTTTAATTTAGACTCAAGAAGATTAGTCATGATATTTTTGTTATTCAATATTATATGCTTATGTTAATTGCTTTTTCAGTTTTAATGCATATTAAATCCAAATATCGTTTGAGGCTCAAGATGCCTTATGTCCAACATTGGCAAATATTGCTTAAAGATTTAATTCGTTATACAGCTATATTGGTCGAAAAAGGTACCATGACATCCATCTCAGTAAAACGTAAATTTATGTATACTTGAAATAAATTTTGAGAATTCATTTCTATAATCCTATTTTTTCCCAAAAATATTTATGGAAAAATATTTTCTTATCGTAATTTATATTTTTAATATCTGGGTTAGCGATAAATGTCTTTGATAAAAATTGTTTATGAATAAAAAAGTTTAAGAAGAAGTGCCCTGAAATGTTACCAAAACGCATTTACCATCACACTGTAGTAGCATCATGATTACTTTGGAAAAACAGGTTTTACGCTCTTTTGAGGTATAAGCCTGCTTTATTTTGATTTTTTATTGCATTTGTAGTTCTTAACATAAATGATTTTTTTTTATAAATATTACGGTGTAGAGAAGTTAACATCACTAGGGACATAGTATTGTTAATATTAATATTCATAGTTTTTTGTCCAGGAAATATATATTTATTTGATAATAAAGAAATTTCCTATTTCTTATAACTTTTGTGTTTTTAAACAGACATGCAAAGGATTTGTTAAATTTTGATGATTCGAGATACCATGCATACATTGTGTAACTTATAATAATTCGGTATGTCTGCACTATTAAAAATATAATACACCGAAGACTTGAAAAATTATGATGCTCACTTTCTTTCCTATGTTTGGTTACGCTTTATCTGTTTTGGCCGCGCCCTATTATTACGCCTTATTTCATTTTTTTTAAATTTTGTACGCCAGGATGTCAATAAAAAGAAAAATAAAGAAAAAAAGTATTACAGTGTGCCATTAGGAAGCACTGTATCAATGAATAGCAAGTAAAGTGTTTAAATCAATTTTACAGTATAATCTACCTATATTCTTTTCCAAAGACAAATATTTTGTGTTATTTTTGATAGTGCTCCAGAACATTTTATCTTCCGCATCTCATTATAAGTAAAATCGTATAATTGTATGTAGAAACAACATTAGTATGTATAATTCCATCCACGCAATTGTTATTAACACCCTAAGATTCTCTTGGGATGTTACCGCTAGAACTTATGCGGAAGCCTCGTTCGAACTTATCCTGAACATGATATTCCTGAGTGACCTAGAGACGGCATTTCTTCGTCCAGAATAGTCTCCACAATCATCTCCACAGAATTAAACTAGCTTTTGACCTTTTTTGCCCCTTTGTGTGATAACCAGGAAGATATGGACGTGTCTCACCTTGCATGCTGTCCTGCTCTAACACCTGTTTCTGTATGGAAGCTATATTGGATTGCCAACCTTCAGTTGATGGATACGCCGATGTACTCTCTTCATTATCTCTCTCTCCTCCTCTCTTTTTTACTCTCAATTCTCCCCCCTACCCAATTTGTATTCTTGATATCGGTTTTCCTGTAACTTACTGCTGGGGGAAACAGAATTAATATGTGCATTTTTTATTTCATACATGCACAATAAAATAGCTCTATCGTCGAACGATGGCCGAATGGGTAGCGCTCTGCTCTTTGGTATCAGAGTTCTTGCGTTCTAATCCAATTGATGGATGCTCATAGCCATTCAAAATCTTCTTTAAGCAGTAGATCCCGGTCTCATTACCTCTTGTGTAGGAAAACAGTAGACTAGAGTGCTCCCAAACAAATAACTATCGTATTTACTCGTATATAAGGCATACCCAAGGAAAATTTTTGTAAATGTTGATCTCGTTTATAATCACGCAACTTGTTCTTTAAAGATAAAGTGGCTAAAATTATATCGTCCTCGTATACAGTGAGCCCCATAAATTTGACATATTGTAAATCAATTAATATAAACAACTTTCGACTCTGTTTTAAGATAATTTTTCTGCTTTCTACGGAATTAATATTAGGAATTAAATAAACCCTATTCTCATCGTTCAAATTACATGAACCTTAAGTTCTACAGATTACCGACTTCGTAGATGAGAATTGTCATTTCGAGTAAAATTAATGAATGCAGTTATGAGCACTTTTATTTTTATATCAAAAGAAATTCAACAGGATTGCGATAAAAGTGTAGCAGAACTTCTATTAAGTAAGATTTTTTTCCGTTTTACTTTCTTCCTTGAATATCTGTCTTGTTATTCACTACAATCAATGTACCTTTTAAGGTATTACAAAATAGTGGTACCAAAATAATTAGAAATAATTACATTTTAATCTATAAAAAATTAAAAATTTTAAGATTTAATGATCTTGTGAAGATAATTTATATCTGTACAAAAACACTAGATCGTATGGTGGGGTTCTTACTCAATCTGTAGTGTATAATATACAGTCGACTTTAGATATAATTAATGTCATTAAAAACGAGGAAAATATTCGATGCATTTAAAATATCTCTTATTTTATTCTAGTAAAATAAAAATGCTACATAAACATAAGAGGCAATTATTTTTACGTTCGTTCTGGTAAATTCATAAATTTATCTTTATAATAATAATATGTGTATAATATAAACGATAATTCGTAATACGAATAAAAATGAATTTTTATCTTATTTGAATTAGGAATAATTTACAAATTGTATACTCCCTTTTACTTTCTATGTATGAAATTTGTTCTACCAAACATTAATTATATCTTTTATTATGTCTTTCAATTCAACGATGAATATTCATACTGCAGAACTGACGCCAGCATTAGCCAGCACGTCATTATTTATATCAATTAAAAGTCATTTTCCTCATCTGTATCTTCTTGAGTTGTTATTTTTCTATAATGTGTCCATCTGAGAGTTCTTTGCACCTGACAAGTTTTGTATCCATATTTGCTAAATCAATAAATTCTACTGATTTTTCCTCAAACGATTTCATTACATCGCAGAATTCATTATTTAAAAATTCATCTACCTTTTTCAGTGAGGAGTTGGGTACAAGATGTAAAAAAATTCAGCATTTGACAAGGTAGCCGTATATGGTTCACAAGGTAATGTCATTTCAATAAACACTGAATTCAATTTATATATCTCACAGAACACAAATGAAAATCACAGGTTCAGAACTTTTTAAATTCATCCATTCTATTGAAAAATATTCACAAAAAGATTCTCTGAATCAACGAGATTAGCGAGAAAAAATTTCTATTGACGTACATGCAAGTCATCAGAAAAAAATCGGGACAAGTGGAATTTCGTGATAAACGTTGTTGAGATATAGAAAGTAGACTGTACTTCGAATATAGACATTGCAGAGATATATGAAGACTTCACGACTAAAATGAACGAAGTCCATTTGTTTTTCTTTAAAATCAAATTTTTTACTAGGGTTCATAACGTTATTTCACATTTATGCATGTGTATATGTGGTAGAAAATACTCTAGTTCAGTGGTTCACAAACTGTTTATCCCACGAAACACTTGTCTTATTACATACTTAGCAGTGGAATCCCTGAATAAATATTACTCAATAAAAAACTAAGGGTCTGTTATTTATCACTGATTAGACATAACCATAAAGACTAAGAAATATAAAGCAGTATAAATAACGTTGATAATACTTACAAAAGGTTTATTTCTGTAAAATGATGCAAGTAAAATCATACATTGATAAAAAAAATATCAATAGGATGAATAATTTTGTTTTTGTCACAATTTATTTAAAGTTTAGTTATATCGAGGAAAGTTTTTTTTCTCATATTATGCTCTGCATTCACGTATTCCAGTGTTTAGTTTTCGTTAAGGCATGTGCAGGAATCCAATTTCATGAATGTAGGTTTTTGCAACAACACAGAGCATTTTCTGATAATTATGGATATCTCTTTCTACATCAAAATTCTGACACTGACACCGTTTTTAAAATGATAATATTGAACAAGCCAATGTCATTTTAATAAAAGAAGGTTTTCGTTTGAGAAATGAATATTTGATTCATAATTCTTCTTATTTTTATTTTTGCGTTATTCATTAGACAGGTATTGGTCCATAGAATCACTGTGTGTGAGGATGTTGGGTAACTTTCTGATATTGCTTATTTTCTACTTTTCAGTTTAACTCTGGAAGAAAGGCTTTTATTATTTTTGAAAACAATCAAGTTTGTGACTGCGCTAAACTAAATATTGAATTTACGGATTTTCTTTACAATTTTGATGGTGTACAAAAATTTCTAGATAAACCACTGGAGGGTCTTTTCGGAACCCTAGGTTTCCGTGGAATAAATATACTTTCAGAAACCCAGCCCGAATATAGAGGAATATAAAATAGAATCTATAGGACTCAGTTTCACTATATTGTTTATACTGTGCTTGCTTCATACTCCTCATATATAAAGTTAGAGAATTCTTTATAATGAGATATAATTTCATTAATAAATGACAATTTTATTTTCCCTAAAATATTTTCCTCCCCCTTTTCTACTCCTATCATCAGTGTGTCTGTTACCGATTATATTCTTGTTATATAGTTGTATTGAAATTCAGCATTAAGGCTTAACGTTCATTTACTATTGCCGAACCTGTATTTACTTCTCAGTTGAAATTTAACTATGATATTATCGTTATTTCGTGTTTGTCTAGTAAAGTTATATATTGTTAAAATGCTTTTGTTTTTCTCTTTTCAGGTAAGTCTTGAACAAACTGGATGATATTAGTTTGGTTTTACCCGTTTGCCATTGGAATAGGTTTCTTGGAATCCTATGAAGGTATTTTATTATTTAATGGCGAAGTTCAGTTGCAAAAACGGATGTCTTCGATTGTACAGTAGATCATGATTTATTTCTTTTACTTCAGTCGTAAAGCATCAAAATTTTGCATGAGTTAGCTAATATCATTAAGCACATAGTAACAGTTTTAACTGGAAACACGAGTTTCCTCTACTAGTTCTTTAATTTAGCGCGTTATAATTAGCGCCGCCTACACCAGCACTGTCTATCTGGTGGTTACTGAATCAGGGATTCTCAAACCGTGGCCGACGGCGGAATACATGAAATGTATAATTGAAATATCACACTGTAATAAATATATTTATTATTTGTTTCATCTATTTTTGTTATTTATGTAGTTGTAAATGTTTAATTATTCTATTGTTAATTTATGAGAAATTAGAATAACAATTGCAATGTATTTTAAAAAATTTATTTATTTTGTTTCTTTCTCTCTCTCTCTCTCTCTTTCTTACGCACGCACACACACACACACACACAAAAAAAAAAAAAAAAAAAAAGATAGAGAGAGAGAGAGGAGCAGAATTAAATGCATTCCCTAATACGTCCCGCGAAGTCTCTCCATTTGACCTGATCTGAGAGATTTTTGTTGCCCGCTAGAATTATCAATTGTCTCAAAATATGAAATAATATCGTTGCTAAATATTGGGATTTTTTGCTCATTTATTTTTTGAAATGTAGATTGCTTATTGTTAATCGTGATTTAGTGAAAACAAAGCAATCTACCAATTTTCTAGATAGGATAAAAAGTTTCTTTCGATGATACAAACGTTGTAAATTATATGAGCAGTCTAAGTTTCAGAATCTTAAATTCAACTAAGACAGAATCTATTTGAAAAGATTCTACACTAAAAAGTATAAACGAACTTACTAACAAAAAAGTACACAGTAGAGCTTCAGCCAAACCTCTAATTTTATGACGATTTTAACACTTTTGATTGGTTTCGCCTTAAAAATAAATAAATTAATAATTTTAAAAAATTAAATGACACTATTCGGAGCAGTACTGTACCTAAATAATACTAGATTTAAATATATTTTTCCCCCCATAGATTGCGCTTCTTTTGTAAGTGTTATTTAATAAATTTACTCAGTATGAGTCTCTGTAACCCAGTTAACAAAAGTAGCGATCTTGTAATCGGAGGTGCCAAAGATCCACCGTATTCATTAATGCCCGCTGGGGCAAATAGGTTTGTGGTCGCAATGTCTTCCATGTTCCCAAATGACACCTTTGGAGATTTCAAGCTAAGCGTGGGGATTTTCTGCTTGTCCTTGCTTCTGAATTACGAAGACCCACTTGAGGTTTAGTTAGTCTTTAGCCCTCATGGTTACTCGCTCAAGTGAAACTGCATATTACCGTTAGCCATGGGCCAGTCGCATATCGTGACTCAGTCTATTTAGCTTGGTGATACGCTTTCCTAAACCAAGGGGATGAGTAGCAACAATAAATTTACTGAGTAATAGGCTGAAGCAGATCAAGTGATTCACTTAACACATCTTGGACACATATAAAAATGAAAGAAAAAATGTTTTGTGAATTGTTACTTTAAATGTTGTTCTAGCTTCTATAGAGTTGTTCATCACGATTCTATTATGTAAAACTAGCATATAGCCTGTCATATGACGGGATCAGTAAAATTTTCAATTTTCCAGAATTAGGGTTGTTAGGGTTGTAAAGTACCCTATTAGGCAGGTAAACAAAATGGTTTGTTTTCGGCTCTTGCAACAAGAAATAATCGATGTACCTAATGTACATCATAATGTCCTGTAATGTCACATATGTACCTAATCTATTATTTAAGCCAAATATAAAAGAAAATTATTTACGTAATATCTAAGTTCAGTGATGAAACGTATGAAAATAATGCAGACGATATTTAAATAATTTAAAATAAGAAATGATTGTATGAGATGGTTAAAGGAATGACATCATAACGCTAGAAAAACATCTATTTATTATGTGATGAATTGATAAATTAAATCGTCTGCTCTGAACCGGGTAAAATAATTGCATTAAATGCAAGAAAAGGGGGAAAAGGGTGGATTTCGCAGTCGCTAACGCTAACTCATTAAGAATCCAATATGGATTCCTCTATCCATTGCAGGTACAATCGCTTCATAAATCCGAGGACAGACGGACAGATAACTTAGGCTATTATTATATAGGGGATTCACGGAGCCTCAACAAAATGTATATTAATGTTTGTGTGTGCATGGATAGCGGCAGATTTAGAAAAAATTAACTAAACAAACAGTACATTTAGATGGTATATTTTATATTTATATTAGCATCACACTGTTAAAACTTATTTAAAAAATCATTTGTTATAATGAGATAAAAAATAAACACAATGTTTGTTTTCTGTATTTACTTTTTCGATAAATGTGATACTCTCCCATGTCGATCTCGTATTTACGAACTGTTATCCCAAACTCAATTAACTTTGAAGCTACGTATGAGGCCTACACGTATAAAAGGAGTCACTGAAAATAATACAAGTTTGTTGAAATATTATTTAAAATTATTTTTTTTTATTAATTAAGAGTCTCTTATTAAGTACAGGTGAGCGAGTGTTAAACTGTTTTAATACCTGTAGGGTCATTGATTCGATGGTTAGGAATTCTGAGTAAACTATTCTCTCTCCTCGTTTCTCCTTATTCACTGTGAAGGTGTTTTTGTTTTAATAACTCTGAATATCTGCTGGATATGACAATCATCGCCGCGATGAATTGCATCCTCGTTAATATTCTGGGCAGGCGAAAACAAATAAGTTTTTATTTCGGCGAACGTTATTAAAATTTGCGCAAACGTAAACATGTAATTACGTAGGATTTTCATTTTCTCGTTTTCTAGGTATCACTCGCTGGGGTAACGAGCTTAATTATTCGCACTCGCACATTTGTAACGCATGTAAATGAACTATTATTGTGTGTAATTGTGAGAACGCGAGTTCTCCGTAATTAAACTCTATTTAATTAGGTAATAGTGAGGTGACTTCATTTACAGTATTCGGCCCTTCTGTCCCCTTACTGTGATTATATACAAATATAGAACGGTGCAAAGTTTGTTGCCCCCCTCTCGCCAAATTTTCTCTTTTCTTTTTACTCTTGTATTACTTGTACAAACGTGTATATATATATATATATATATATATATATATATATATATATATATATATATATGTGTGTGTGTGTGTGTGTGTACATGTGTGTGTGCATATATATGTGTGTATATATATATATGTGTGTATATATGTGTATATATATGTGTGTGTATATATATGTGTATATATATGTGTGTATATATATGTGTATATATATGTGTATATATATGTGTATATATATATGTGTATATATATGTGTATATATATATGTATATATATATATATGTGTGTATATATATATATGTATATATATATGTATGTATATATATGTGTGTGTATATATATATATATATATGTATATGTATATACATATATATATATATATGTATATACATATATATATATGTATATACATATATATATATATATATATGTATATATATATATATATATATGTATATTCTCTGTATCTTTTTGTAAGGAAAAAGTTAGACTTATTAAACTTCTACAGTGTAGCGTCTATAGTATAAACAACATACTATAAGTTGTTGATACTTCAAAGCGGTCGAAGTGAATTTCTGGCCAAATGCCTCCTCGGTTACTGCAAAATGTTTAAAGGGGCTTTAAAATCAGCAATCAAAGTCGAAAACTCCTTGTGTTCCTCCTTTTAACTCCTACTTTAAGGTGTGGAACGGTGGCCGAATGGGTAAGGAGCAGCAGTTCGCTAGTGAAGTTCGCAGGTTCGAATCCCGCTATTGGCGAGGATGTTCGTATGGATTGTAGCCGTTCTGTATCGGTTTTGAGCAGTAGGTTCCGGTCTTATGAGCCTTCGTGTAGCAAAACTGTAGACCGTAGCTCTCCAAGGCATCATCCTACACGACGCAGACCACTAGGGTTACAGTTTAAGTCCTCATGCAAAGGGTCTAACCAATTTAAAATTTATTGATCTCTAAGCTTTTTGAAGAGTTCACAATATTTCTCGCCTTTAGACTAAAAAAAAATCGCTAGTTTTTGCATTTTGCCAGTGAACTGCCTCCTGTTGCGTTCCCTCACACCGTCACCCCGTTTGACTACAAATCCCGTCGGACTCTCGCGGTTACGACATACAAAATATGTAGATAATATCGGTAAACCTGTGAAAGCTACAAATACTTTTAATATGGTCGTAAGGTATTCGTAAGGTATTCTACGGTCTAAGCACCACGTTCCGATCTAATTAAGCCTTTGTGTTGCAAAACAGGACCGTAGTGCATTAAATGAAACCAACATTGAGACCAAAAAATTTATTCGGCGTGATTCTTGTGTAGAGATACACTTTTTTTTTTATTAAAGACCTGCACTATTCGAACCCACCACTTTGGGATATTAACCCGTTCTATTCGGCACTCACCCATCATGAGTCTTTGACAGAATTTTATTAAATTCCATCCGAAAATGCATTTCAAAAATGTATTATTTTGTGGCGTCTGAGACCTTGAAATTCGTGCTTTCCCTCCTACGTCTGGCTCAAGTAATCTCGCTTTCTATCTGTGCCGTCTACAAGGCCGCCGAAAGCAATCTGTGATCGATTTCTTTTCATCCCATATTACTGCACAGACGGTGTTTTATCTATTACCACTGGATCGACTCCAAAATTTTCTTTTAAGGAAATAAATAAAATTAAATCTCTTTTTTGCCTTCTTTATTTCCTCTGGACAGTTTTGGACAAAACGAATAAGTTGCGGATTAGATGTTTCTGCAGTGGATTCTTTTTTAAAAGAGAAAAAGAATGTCGCGCTCCGACGCTCTGTCTCAAATAAGTAGGATAATGTGTATCCTTCGACTCATGCAATTTATGCTATGGAAGATTTCATTTCACGCCTAAAGTTTTGCTTAAAGATTTGGATAATTTTTCGTAGAAAGTATTTAAAAAATTCCTATGACTAACTCACGTATGAAACATTGTTTTTTTCATTCTTGCATTAAATAAAAAGCTTGACTGTTAAAATGTAGTGCAGTAACTCAGGGCCTGATTATCGCACGGGCACTTAGGGCATGTGCCCTGGGCACGAAAATTCTAGGGGGCACGAAAATTTATTTGAGTGCTTGAAACACATATTAAGTGGGGAAAAATTGCAAACTTATGCTACCATCTTTAAGTTTAAATAAATTATTGTACGAGGTAATTGTGTTTGTCATGAACTATATTGTTTTCTATTTACTTTAATTTTGCTGTTATTTACCTGATAATTAATTTCCTCAACAAACCTGGTGCTCTTTTTATCCTATGGGTTATTGCATATTTGTAGCATATATAAGACAGATTATTAGCAACGTACCACTATAAACCATTAAATCATCTCATCAATTTAAATTATTTTAATTCTATTATTTATTTTCTGCTTGTGAGTGTGACAAGGTAAAAGTAAAAAAAAGTGGGTCACTCCAGGTCTTTAAAAGCCCTTAATTTTTAGCATGGCTAAACAGAGATAATAATGATTACGTAAAATGAAAATTCGGAGTTTTTGATTTTGACTATTACTTTAATGCTAATTTCTTAAATATGTTTGCTAATTCAATGTTATAATTTTTATATGACTGTAATTATGATAATAACTTGTCGCTATAAATTTGCATGGGGGTGGAGGGCACAAAAATTGGATTGTGCCCTGGGCACATAAGTATCTTAGTCGGGCCTTGCAGTAACTAAAGTAAGGGGTGGGTTAAAAAAGGAAACGTTAGCCGCGAGAAGCACTTTGTTAGAGGATGACAAAGTTTCTATTTTTGTATATAACTTCGCCTGTACAATACATTCATTAAGTTATTCTTTTTCAAATTTATTGTGTGCTAGCTTAGCTCATTGATAATGGAAATGTTATTGAGTGTGATAAGTATATTTCGTGTTAGGAAAAACGCAAAATCATTAAGAGGTTTCAAGGCTTCTACCCTCTTTCAAAATTTTCACTTAATTCCTTCATTCAGGAAATTTTTTTGTAGGTCCCTTCAAACTTTTGAATTTCGGTACTATCTCCCTCAAAATTCCTGACTTTTGATTTATAAATATCCTGATGGGGTACTAGATATTTTAAAAATTGGTCGGATATCCGGATACTGGATCGCTGTATATCTGTTTGATATCTAATTGTAAATTTATGGATTGATTATTAAAATTTTGGTTTTTAATTGCTTTATTTCAAACATTGTTTAAATCAGAGATAGGCAAACCACGGCCCGCGGGAAGGTTTTATCCGGCCCGCGGATAGAATTTTAAGTTGCCAGTTTGAGACAAATTAAAAGAAATATATATTTATACATTATATATTCATCTCCTATTCTACTTTTCTTAAATATTATATCCCAAATTTATTATCTCACGCCCAGAAGATCAGCGGTATATTTGCTTCTTATATGTAAACAAGTGTTTGAACCTTAGAAAGAATTATTTCAGAAGTAGACTGACAGATGAGCATTTAACACCGTTCCTTAAAATCAGTACATCTCACTTCGAACCTCAGTATAAGGAACTTTTAAAAATGAAATCGCAATTTCATTCTTCTCATTAACGTATTTAAACCGTTAGGTACGTGTATATTGTTTTTAAAATTTTAGAAAAATTTAAGTTAGCCCGCCAAGTTTATTTTCTTTCGATTTTTGGTCCGCGGCCGAAAAAGTTTGTCCATCCCTGGTTTAAATTGTTAGAACGTAGATGTAATTGAAAAATAGTCAAAAAAAAAAAAAAAAAAAAAAAAAAAAAACTTGATAGCAGGGAGTAGCATTTTGGACTTTCTTAAGAGCAGTTCTGAAGAGTAATTTCTTTTTTCCTCCTGCTCCATTGAAATAGATATGTGCTGCATTTGCCTCTTTTATTTCTAATAGTTTTAGCCCCATGGCCGTTTTTACAAAAAGTATTATTTCTTAAGTGTATAATTCATCTACAATAATATAGCAAATATAGCAAGATTTACAAATGAGAGCCTCACTGAACTCGACGAAGAGCCACATTTGGTCTTTGTTATAGGCAGTTTTCGCTGCAGTAAGCAACGCTAGTTGCTCACTGTAAGCACTGTATGACTACTTAATAATAATAAATAGTTTATACTTAATGATGAATAAATATACTTAATACTTAATGATGAATAAATAGTTTTGACTGTTCTCTCCTGCAATAGACATTACGCTAAAGACTTTAAAAAAGACATTTTCTGATTCTTTGGCAGTATTTGACATGAAAGATAAAAGTTGAATATTTCTTCTCCCAGAATATATTTTATGGATTAATTTTACCCTTTTCATCTCAATCAAAAATTTTTTCAGGAATCTTGTCTCGCCGTATCTAACCAAAAATCGTTGTAGTGAACGAAGAATATCGTAATAAAAAGTCTAGTTTGAAATTCGGGCGGGATGTCGTTTTCATTTTCATTACCTTTTAAATCTTTTTCTGGGAAAAGTTTTCGTAGTTGCTAAAAAAGTTAACCGCTATTTTTTATCGTTCCATTGGACGTTGATGGAAGTGTTGTATGGCTGTAAGACATGTATACTTTGTATTATTTCCCCCCATAGTTCTTTTAATGAATCGATGGATGGAAGAGCCATGTATGTCGCTGTAAGGGATTTATTGATTTGGTAGTGATTTATTGTGGTGAATGTTGTTAGGTGCTATTTCGTGTATTTGGAAAGAGACTTAATACACGGCTTTGCTTACGTTTTAATTCCGAAAAATCTGTTCATTGAATAACATGCACATTGCACTCGGATAATAATTGGTATAAATCGTTCACCACCAATCATTCTATATCAGAAGCTCTCCCCCCCCTTTTATCAAAGGTGTTTGTATTCCGGATTTTCGGAAAATTAAAGTTAAGTATTATTTCCCCTTACTTTTTTCTGTTAACTTATTTGAAAGCGAATCAAGGAATACAGCACGTTCTTTATGGATCTCTAATAATCCCCAATCTCAATAATATGACAATTCGAAATTTGATAAGCTACTTTAACAGCACACACTGTGTGAAAACACTGAAAAAAGGCAAGTATCATTTACGATTTTAGAGAGGTAGAAATGAATTGGGATGAAAGTGGTGGAATCTGTTAGACCATGTAACATTAGTTAACCCCTTGAGGACCAGCACGTACATGCTATACGAGTCAACCACTGTGAAAACCGTTGCCGTTTTCGCCATCTAGTAATTGAATAATTTTTAAAAATTAAAATAAAACGTTCAGATCTCCTATTACGCATACGCGACGCTGATCTCTCAGTATCAATCTGAGATCATCGCGTGGAAGCGACGCTGGACTGAGAAGAGTGAGATCGCTGCGTCGCGTATACGACACGTTAGTCACGAAGGGGTTAAAGGTTAAAACTGTAAAGGAGGGGACGGTTTCAAAGTACGGGGACTAAAGTACAAGCAGTGCTCGAAAGAGTATACTTGTTATATTGGTTAACTAAAGAAATGGATAGTTTGTCTTTATATAAAGTGATTTTTTTTTTGGTGATTTAAGAAAATATGCTACTATTTGATTTTTAATTTTTTTGTTTGCTTTATTATTTTTATAGCAGTGATTTAATTCTCCTCACTACATCTTTTTTTTCCCCATTCCCTTTTGACTACTGCCCATAAAATATTTCGTGGGGGGATTTCATTTGGTTCTACAAATTCCCCTGTTTTATATTTTGGGAGTTTAATAGCAAACGCAGTGAAGATTTTCATTTGACGCTAGGCATTCTAATGTGTTTTCAGCATTAAGTAAAGATGTTGTATCGCATTACGGTATTATCTTTCTTTTTTGTATTAGTATTTTTGCTTGATCACGAGAAGAAAATTGACTTTCATTACGTGAGAGCCGATAAGGAAATGGAAATTTTACTGTGACTGTATCCGTGATGGATGAGGGCATTATATAAGTTCTATCATTTTATGTCTGATGAATTACCGAAATCTTTTCCATTTATCCATTATCATTTGGACTGCGTCCAAACTTAATAAAATGATTCTACTTTCCCTTTCTAATGCCTTCTTGAGGTTTCCCGTTAACTCCAATTGAAGGACTAATGTGTATCGATTGGTCGGATACGCTAAACTTCATAATGCATGACTTTTATTGAGCTTCTTGGAGAGATAGATAGATGTGATTGTGCTTTAATTTTGATTGGCTGGATATCGACGCTGGACATAAGTGATATGATTCAAGGGCCTTGTAAGTATTAAAATGACTTTATTATTAACGAGAAGGTTTAAACTGCGAGTACCAGGTGTCTGCGCGCGGTGGGTAAACAATTATTTTGTTTTTAGACTGGAGAACTCTTACATCGAAACCAATTGCCAAAAATACAGTCCTCGTATATTCTACCAATTGTTTCATATTGTGGATTGCATCTAAACGAAATGCAGAATGTAAAGTGCAAACCTTGTGCTTTTCGCTCTCTTACTGTAGTTTGGCGGATTACATCTAAACCAAATGTATAAAATGCAGATCGTGTATGTTTTTGCCCCACTACTATAATTTGTCGGAATATATCTAAACCAATTGAAGAAAATGTAGACCTCGTATATTCTACCAATTGCTGCAATTTGGCGGATTGCATCTAAACCGAATGCAGATCTCATATGTTTTTATACCCAACTACTATAATTTGGCGGAATGCGTCTAAACCAAATGCGGAAAAGACAGCCTTCGTACGTTTTGCAATATTACTGTAGTTTGGTGGATTACATCGAAAGTGCAAACTTCGTACTTTTCGCTCTCTTACTATAGTTTGGATCACATCTAAACCAAATGTATAAAATGCAGATCGTGTATGTTTTTGCTCTACTACTATAATTTCTCGGAATATATCTAAACCGAATGGAGTTCTCATGTGTTTTTACCCACCTACTATAATTTGGTGGAATGCGTCTAAACCAAATGTAGTAAAGGCAGATCTCGTACGTTTTGCACTGTTACTGCAGTTTGGTGGATTACATCTAAAGTGCAAACCTTGTGCTTTTCGCTCTCTTACTACAGTTTGGCGGATTACATCTAAACCAAATGTATGAAATGCAGATCGTGTATATTTTTTGCCTTACTGCTATAATTTCTCGGAATATATCTAAGCCAAATGCAGAAAATGCAGACCTCGTACTCTTTTCTATTTTATTATAGTTTGGTTGGTTACATCTAAATCAATTGTTCCCCTTTTGTCTTCCATCTCACAAGAAATATACGCTTAAAGGATTTCTAGATTATTTGTTCAAATGTAAAAATTGAAAAAAGTTAGTTTTTTTCTTAATATTTAAAATTAATCTTTAAGAATTATTTTCATCTATTACTTTGCTACTAAGATATATATTGAGATATCTAATTTTCATTACAAGTATATGATATTCAGAATATGAAAAGTAAATTTATAATGACTGATGTATATTCTCTGTATCAGAACTTAAAATTTATAAAAATTTGTCCGCAAGAGTTTAGAAATTCTTTTACGTTAAGAATACACGTGTTTTCTCAAACATAATTAATATTTATAATACTGTATCTTTCAAGCGTATATAAAAGTATAGACTAAATTATTTATATATAAATCTTTGTGAAAATTTCGGAAAATATGAAAGTGGCATGAATTTTTAATATTAAAAATTCAAAAATGTTAGCATATAGGCAACTGTTCGATTTATATAACACGTAATATAGATTTACCTGCATAAAAGATCATGAAACTATAGGAATAGTTTGTAATAATATCATGCTTACAAAATAAATTAAGTGCCTAACGATGACAAAATGGTAAATTGTTGCTTTTCGGCACCGGAGTTTGTGGGTTCGAATCCCGCTGCTGGCATGGATGTTCGTAGCCGTTCGGAATAGGCCTTAAGCAGGAGGTCACGGTCTCATTAGCTTTGGTGAGCAAAACAGTAGACAGTAGAGATCCAAACAAAATTATTTTTTTTTTACTTTTAGAAGTTTAAATTATGTTGGACCATGACATTTCCTTCAAAATTAGTTTGATATATAGTTAAAGTTTTTCCTAAGACTTTTTGGCTTAATAGGATCATGTTCAATTTTTTCTTTAAACATAATATTTGAATTTAACTTTAGACATCTTCAATAGTATGATTTTGATATTCCTAACTTTATTAAACTTTTTTTCAATCTATTATACGGCTTGTTAGCCCCCGTGTTAGCGTCTCCCCCCAATAAAGGTAAACTGTTAGATTGATTTCGTTTGGTCTCAGTGGCATATTGGTAGGAGGTTTTGGGGATTATCTAATTATCTATTATACTAATTATACTAAGTTATCTAATTTATCTCCAAGTCACTATTTTGTTAAACTAGGTTTATCTAGTATATTATTCTCTTTCTATGTACACTTTGTACATCTTTTTACATATTGACTACCAGGAAGCTTAAACTTGTTACTTTTATATAACATTTTGCAAACACCCAGTTTCTCTTTTTAGACCTTTTCATTTCCATTCTTTCAAACATGCCGTCTGGTCGTCACGTCATATCAATGTTCCGAATAACTCTGCTAGCAGTAGAATTCAAGTTCGCGAACTCCGATACTGAAAGACAGTCTTCTACCTTTTTGGTCCAAACTTGTTACTACTAGAGATACGAACGTAATTAACCAGTTACTAAAATTTTGTTTATGACTAATATATTTATCGTAATTTTTGTTGTTAAAAGGATAGTTTGATTTCCATCGTACTTGTAATCAGGGTTGGTATGATTTAATCAGTTGATTTTTTTGAAAAAATCATTGATTTCAATCATTTTTTTTTTCACTTCTTTTAAAACATATATTCCAAAGACAGGAGAATTGGGAATCAGTCAGCACAATAATGCCAATAAGTAAATAAGTGTAAATAGATAGCATGTGTTTTCCAAGAATTTAGATGTTGTTATCAGAAAATATGTAGTAGGGGTATTACAATGATTATGACTGGTGGAATTCATTTTATGTAATGGGAGGTAAAGAGATTACAGGTCTTGAAATCCAGTTTGTTTACCAAATAACAACAGCAGTGGCTTCATCTGCTGGAATTGAAAGACAGTTTTCTTCTTTTGGTATTGTTCATTCTAGCCTTCATAACAAATTAGGAGTGGATATAGAGCATCAAAGCTAGTGTTTTTATTGAAGCAGTTAAATCCATAATTCGGTGCTTAAAAAATATTGAAATGATTGTCATTTGTTTTTTTAACCATTTGTTTCTCACTCCACGTTTCCAAACTTTCAAAACAGAACTGCTAATTTTATTTAATCGACCGAACAATAGATGACAGCGAAAAACCGAAGCGGAAATTAGTCTTCCCGTCATTCCAATAGCAAGATTAATATATTAGAATGGGTTTTGCACTTCACACAGGTGTGTTTTGTAAGATCGTGTAGGTGGGAAGTAATCTTCCCACGGCCCACGAAAGGGTTAAATTGTTTGCACTAAAAGAATATTTAATTTGTTCTTTATATTTAGATCTTGTTTAGTTTGCACAATCCAATTACAAAATAATGCTATGTATTTAGATTAAAATTTATATATTTAATTTTAGGTAATCAGAATATACTAGATAGATAAGATATTACTTCTTATAATAATAAACCATTTTATGTATATTGCAAAAAACATAAAAACGACAGTTAAAATTAGTATTCAGAAAAAAAAATTATTAAATCGGATTTAAATCAAATAAATCTGATTCTTTTGATTTTTTAAAAAAAATTATGATTTTTTTTCAACTCTGCTTATAATATTTGATAATGTCTCTTTCATTATGAATACTTTTCTCTCTTGCGTCAATTTAACCATCATTATAAATGAAATGTAGCTTCTAAAGCGTTATACAAATGGAGCAAGATAAAGTTTACTTTCCAGTGATGGCTATTGCCTAGTCAATTCTATGTTAAAGCAGTTTTTATCCAGTATATTGCCCTTTTATTACAAATTGCATCAGATATTACATACTGGCTACCAGGAAATGTACAAACTATATATTTGTTATTTTTGTATAACATTTTGGAAACACCCTGTTTCTTCCTTTACACATTTCCATTTCAATTCTCCAAACTATGTCGACGTTATATTTGTGTAGAAATTGTCGTTTGCGGAAGCTCCAGGCATACAAGCTAAGTTTGTTTGCGTTGTATATATGTATTTTTTATTATGTTTTATGAACCGACATTTGAAGTTCGCTTCGCATAGAAATCTACGAGTGTTCATGTTGAAAGGCGTTTTTTTTTTCCACTTTCCCTTTTTCTCAGTAGGATGCATAGCTATTTATTGTTTCGTGTTCTACTGTATGAGAAAAGTTTGTATATGATTTTCACTCAGGACATTGTGTAATATAAACACATTAAAAATTTTCTGAGAAAATAATATGGAGTTTGGATATTTGATTTTTGCTCTATTTCGTGTTTTTGGTTTTTGAAGTTTAAAAATATGTTTGTATTTGCTCTTTGCTACAAAATCAACCTTACTTTTTTATATTAAATTTATTTTTATATGAATATAAATAAAATTTGTAAAAAATTTTTCACTATTAAATTATATTGATTTATCTATTGTGTTGGATCAAAATAATGGAAGAACATACAGAATGTTTAAAAAATGACAGGTATATTTGAAAAATCAATAAAAACTAAACGGACAGTGATAGAAATTCACAGTTTATTGCAATATCCTTTCGACATTAGTAAATTTTTAGGCAGACAAACTTTAAAATTAGTTACAATATTCCACAACAGATGGCGCTGCAGTCTGAAAAAGATCTAATTTACGATATTTGCCTGTGGGGACTGTTTAAAGACCAGGCGTACCGCCACTATCCAGAAACAATTAAATAACTTTAACAGTACATCTGTTCTGCATATGAAGCCATCAGGGTTTCTGATAATTTCGTTCTGAGAATACGCCATATTATAAAGGAACGTTCAACGCCTGAAATTCTTTTAACCCGTCTCTCCTCGAAACCAACGCTCTTTTTACTCGTCTTTCCTCAAAACTAACGCTGGTAAAATGCTAACTTTCTTTCCACTGGCCACATTTTTCAGCTGTCCCAGGAAAATAATTTCTCTTTTCCAATAACTAAATTGCTGCTCGTGTGGTTTTCGAGATAAATGATGAAGGTTCACTCTTGACTCCCAAAAAATACTGAAAAATCTGGAGTCTCTAGGGGAAAAAATCACGGGATCATTCGCTCTTGGGTTCGAAATTTATTAAAGAAATGTGTATTCTTGAGCCTTTGACATAAAGCTCTTGTCTTGTAAAAACGGGTGTTGACTGGTGTGCTTTAAAACCCAATCAGTGGGAAGTTTCACAATGCTGGATTTGTTTTACTGATGATGATGATAGGACTGCAAGTTCTTTAAGTGTTCTTATTGCCCAGTAAGCCCAGGCAATTCAAATAATAGAAGTAATTTCCCATGTAATCGGTGAAAGATAATTCCATTGGTTACACACACAGAGTGAGAGTGATTGATTGATTGATTGATTAATTAAAAACTGGAAACTAGCTGAATTGCACTTAAAAATTTCTACTATTCTAATTTCTGTTAAAATCGGAGTTAAGTTGGAAATCAGTTTCTTTTCCTAAATCTAATTAACAAACAGATTCTGCTAACTTGTTTTCGTTACTGGGAAATGCCCGTCAGTATTATATAAACAGACTGGTCACGTTAGCAACGTAAAAAGATGTGCGTGATAGACTAATTGACTTCCGTCGCCTTCTAATGAATCAAAATCGGTTGATATAATTTTCGGCTGAACAAATCATGAAAAAAAGCATTAATAATTATTTTTTATGGTTCATCTGACAGAGGGTTGTTTGGCGTTCTGTTGTCAATGTTTTTTTATATCGAGGATGAACCAGGATTTTCGCCGATTTCGAACGGCTACAGACATTTTATGCTAGTAGTGGTGTTGAAATTCTTAAGATTCCAATATTGAAAGACAGATTATCGTAGTTTATTGTAGCTTATTAAAAGAGAAGAGCTATTTACATATTTAATTTATACATAAATGCTTTAGATTTATTGCAGAGCATTATTCAGCATTGTGTCCGAGGTAGCTGTTTAAAAATTTATTTATGCGGGATATACTAAAAAGTAAATATTTTTTTAAAAATGTTTATAAAAGTAGTAAAATATATTACAAATTTCAAGAAAAGTTTATTTTATAAAAAATATTTTGCATGTAGATCGTGACCTTATCGCAGTCTTTTCAATGCACACAAAAGCACATACTGAGAAACACGAAAAAGTCGTTTAAGCATTATATAAATAAAATAAATAGAAATTTTCCAAAGTTGCATCATAGTGTAGCCGGACACGTTTCAGAGTAATTTTCTTCCGAATTTTATTTTGATACGTGCAGTAAAGATATTTATCGAATACAAATTTCTACTATCAGCCCTTAAATTAGTGAAATATTTTATAACTGTTTCTTCGAGAAGCAGTAATCACAAGAGTAATAAAAATGTAATTATCTATGAATAACTGCATTTGTGGAAGCTCTAATGTGTTATTCAGTAAGTTGTAAAGTTTTTATTTCCCTTTCTCTTAGCATTTTTGAATAAGTTTATTACATGCTTCAAAATATGGTCTAATCTGTATCTATTCTTAGATTTAAGGCATTTCATTTTATTTTAACGGGATAAACGATTGTACATTTTCGGCAGATGTGCCGAACCAATCAGGGTGACGAGAATCATTTGATAACTTCGGAGCTTTATAGTGGACTCCGCTTAATGTGATCGCGGTTAATGTTATCAGCCGCTTATTGTTGTCGAAATCACTTTATCCCGATTTTCTCTATTCATTTTTAAAATTATCGCTTTATGTGATCATTACATCCGTTAATGGGGTCAGTTTTCGAACCTCATTTTAACTGGCAAAGGAATATTCACAATATGCTCAGATTTCTTGCCCTAAATTATAGGAGTACCACATAGGTAGGGCAACATCTTTCTTTGAAGGGACAACGCACAAATACATTCAAGCCTTACTCGGGAATCGAACCCAAACCCCATCAGGTGCAAGCACAATACGCTAATCATTATACAATCTGGGCGGCGTGTTTTGAATTACAAAAATTTTAATTTTCAATACTACTAATTAGATGGGCGAGCCTGATGGGTGCTATGGGTATATGTTAGGATCTATGTTAGTAACGTTCTCAAGCCTTCAAAAGTTCTAATTTCCAGTTAATTATTCTTTCTCTCTTTCCCTTACTACTCGGCTCATAACTGCACTAAATTTACGTTCTAGTAAAGAGGAAAACTGGGAAGCAATTAACGATTTCTATATAGTGAACCGTAGAGCAGGATAAGAAATCGGTAGATGTTTTTTGTAACAAGAAGGTGTAGTATCCTGTTCAAACAACTCTCATTTGTAAAATATTAAGTAAGTTGCTGCTGTATTTGTATGGATTCATCTGAGTTTGTAGATTTACTTATAAAAAGGCTCAACATTGATTCGGGAATAACAAGTGGAGAGTTTCATGAAAACTTTGTCTAAGGTCAGAATAAAGAGCTTCAAGTTTTAACGATAAGCAAGCCAATTTTCTCGTTTTAACTGAGCTCCCCCCCCCCCTAAAAGAGGCTGTTGATTTATTTATTGGCTGTTATTTTAACTTTCGTAAAAATGAAAATGTGTAACCGTTATATTTAACTTCATATTAAATCTTTAGTAGACCTTCACACGTTGCTCAAACACTCCCAAATTAATTTTTATGCAGCACGTGCCTCTTTAGATGTAGTAACTCCGTCTGTATCTGTAGGAACCACTATACTTAAAAAAAAATTGATCTAAATGAATGCTTTGTTTAATTTTTCCAAAGGTCATGTATTTGCAGCCGTCTCCGTTTTAAGATAATCTAGAATACATTTTAAGTATAACGATACACCAATTATTTCTTTGCTTTTCATATAAGTAAGCGAGACGGTTAATTCAGCGTGGCTGGTGTTCGAGACAAATCCGAGGTTTGCTGTTTTCGTCTCCCTCTCTGTACAACTAGAGGAAAACCCCTTCGAACTCGCCGAGGCGGGGTTTGTGACGTTTGCTCTACTGCCTGCGACTGCCGAGAGCCACTTCTAGCATCACTGGCCATAGAGGCACACAACAACACACCTGCTCTTTCCTTTGCCAGGTTGTCAGTTGACTTCCTCTCTCCAATCCAAAGGATATTATCTTGTGCGCTTGAACTTCTTGGTTTTATTGTGTGATGTGTGGTGCTCGTTCTTTCTCGGATGTAAACTCGATTCGTGTGTGTTTGTGTGTTGGCGCCTGTGTTACTCTTTAGTGCTAATTTGGAGAAAACCCGATTATCGTTCTTTGTTTACCCAAACTCTTTCGGTGAGTGCACATTTTTTTTCTTTTTGCTTGTTACATACTATGGACTGTATATTGTGGAGTTTTTTTTCTTTGTACGGAAATTAAGCGAAGTTTTGTACAGTTCTGTTTATTATTTTCTATATTACTCTTTACTTTGAGTAATTACTCTGTGTTAATACTCTGTGTATTAAAGAAAGAAATCGTTGTACGGATGTAATGTTTATAAATAAGCTCTTCCTTGGAACTTGGATCTTTATGTATTATTTTTTAAAACAGGTGGCGGCTTTTTCAAACAATTGTAAACCAACGTAATTTGAATCTTCGATCTATTTTCACGGTATTTTTTGAGAAAATCCGATAATCCATCGTTGTTTACAGAAACTCTTTCCGAGAATGCGTAGATTTTTTTTTAAACTTTGTTTACAGACTTTCGACTATATAAGGACATTGAATAAAATTTTCTTTTCTTTGAAATTAAGTGATTTTATGAATACTTATGTTTTGTTAAAAGTCAAATTTCTATTCAATTCAAACGTATCGACTGGAGAATTAAATTATAAGTTTTCTTAATTGTGATAATTATCCACCAATAGATGAAAACGATTATTTACAGTTTGCTAAATTTTCATTATTGTCTTTATATTTGGGAAATGATTGTTTATCCATAAGTACATATATTCATAAAAATATGTAATAATATAATCGATTGACTTAGAGACGAGGGGGTGTATTAGATTTGCCCAGTCAGTGGTTATGTAAAGCTTTGAGCGTATATATCCGTCTGTTTTATTTTAGGTGTCATATATATACATTCCTTCAGTTTTGTAATCAAATTATTATAAATAAATATTTTATTAAATGATTTTTTAAATCTCTAAAGCGTATAAAAATTTTAATTTATCAAACTTGATTTTTAATTAAGTTCAAAATCCTTATCAATAATATTATTTTCCATTTAAGGGATTCAATAAGAATTTTCTCGTACATTTAAAAATTATTTTGAAGGCACAGAAATACTGGTAATATAATTGACTTAATTGAATATCTTGCTCAAGACTTAATTTTGCTGTTGCGCCTGCGCATTACGGAAAATAGTGAATGATGATGATGATAATAATAATAATAATCCGTTTTAATAAAGCATTAGTCGGAATACGTTACCATTTGTAGAATGACAGCGTGTCAAAACTTGCATAACAAACGTAAAATTGTGAAAAACAAATCAGCAGTTATGTTCCTTGAATTTTTATCCTTCACTTAAATAGTATTTGTGCATTTAACAAAAAAAATGGTTGTATGCGTAATGTTTGTAAACATGGTTTCCGCGCACCTGGAAAGTCAGGGAAAGTCATAGAAATTATTATCATCATGGATTTAGACAAAGGATTGTTATGAAAAGTCATGGATCCGCTAAACTACCGATTAAAAAAAATGCATTGAATTGTTTAATTCTATTTTTACTTGTCATTTGGCTGAAGTTAGAGAGTTTGGTATTTATGTATTATCTTATTGACCATATTGCCAAGCAAAATTTGTTCACCAAGGAAACTCAAAGCAAGAAAGTTTAATGGTGGATAAATGTATATTATTCTGGTTCTTTCTTAAATTGTAGATTAAATTTTATTAATATAAAAATTATTTTTTAATAAAAATTAGTTAAGATTTTTGCACAAAATATAACTATCTCTAGGGATATTGTATATAAACATTATAGGGTTATATTTGGCTATTATTCATGGTCACCTGGATAATACCAAAGTACCCTGAATTCAAATTGGAAACATTTTGATTGAAAAACTGCTATATGATTAAACTTAGGTATGTAGATACAACAATTTATTTTTATGTATGTGAGTTAATTAACACTTATAAAGTAAGTTTATAGTTTTTATGATAGAATTCCTGTAATTTCTCTAAAAGCATATATTTTGTTCATATATACTTTAACGAAAGCTTTTTAAAGTCATGGAAAATGATCTGTTAAAGAAGGGAAAGTCATGAAAAGTCATGGATTTGAAAAAATTTATTTTGGTAGATACCCTGTATAAATAAGCTCTTCCTTGGAACTCGGATGTATTATTTTTGTAAAACAGGAGGAAAGTGACGGCTTTTTCAAACAATTGCAAACCAACGTATTTTGAATCTTCGGTCTTTTTTCACGGTATTCTTTTCAGTACATAAGATAATTAAAAAAATCTCCAATTTAATGATATTGATATTCTTACTAATAAACCATTTATAAGTAATAAAATTTTAGTCTTTTTTAGTAAAAGAAATTTTTGTGGTTAATTTACACCTGCTCATTAGTTAGTCTAAAAGCTGCTGAATACATACCTATTATAAACCATCAGTGACATAATTGTTATTTTTGACAAGCTTGCCTTGAGAAGATCCTTTTGGTATGCAAAATAAAGATCATTACATAGCCACTTTCGTCAAAAGTTCAAAACGGAAAAAAAGTTTTAGCATCAACTATCAAAATCAAATGTCAATTAATTCTATTAAAAGATATTTAATTTTATATATTTGAATAAGACAATCGAACATATCATTTTCACTATAAAATAGTTCAAAATACTTTATAGTAATAATGAATCTGGGATGCATTGTTAAATTACAATGGTTGAAAGAAGCCTTTTCATACAATATAATTTATGAGTGAAGCGGAAGTTTTGGTACAAAGATAGCCCCCTTCCCAAAAGCTGCAAAATATTGATATAAAATAGGAAAGTTGCATCACTTTAGGAAATTAAGCTTAAAAGTGGAAATGTAGTGTGAAGGCAACCATGATAAAATAAAATGAAATAATATTTTTATTGCTATGTTGGGCGGATTGAAAATGAGAGCAAATATGGCAAAAAGTAATGAATAGCTGTTTTTATGGGAATGCACTCAGGATTTTGATTGCGGTTCTGCTTTGAGTTCTAACTTGTTAACACCTTAACGTGCACGCTCGAGTTAACTCGAGCGCGCTAAACTGGCCAAACTGTGCACACTCGAGATAATTCGAGCGGCGTTGTACTTGATGTTGCTATAATTTTTCACTCTAATGCAATCGAGAATTGAAAATAACAATATGAAAGAAAAAAAAAATTAACAATCGTTTTATTGATTAATTTTATAAATACTAGTATTGTTATTATTTATGTTTTAAAAGTATAAATAAGTATTTTTACAGATAATAATGTTTATTCTGAAATGGGAATTTGAAAAGAAAGATAAAAAAAGTCGATGTGCATGTAATATTACAATATTCGACTATTTTCTGCAATGTTATCAAAATCCAAAATTGCTATAAAAATTTTAATTATTTTTGTATTTTTGTAATTTTCTTGGCAAGACAACGTTCTAAATTATGTCTTTTGCATAAAAAAAATTGATTTTTTTTTGGCCGGCCTTTTTCAAAAAACTGTGCTTTAAGGGGTTAATAACTGTTGAAAGCAAAGTGTTATGTTGCATCAGGAACTGGGTGTCTTGAAAATTACCTAACGATGTTGAAATTATGATGAGTTACTAATATGTAAGTTAAGATGAAATATTTGAATAGTTTTTTAAACGGTATTATGAATTATGAATCGCTATATTTTTAAGTTTAATATTTTACAAATCTTATAAGAATGAGTAGCTTGTAAATAGTTACCCATTCAATTTTATGATCTGAAATATTTAGTTCTATTTATCCTACTTAAATGGGTCATGGGTCTTTCGAAATAAAATTTGACCAAAAGTATGAAATGGTTCTCTTTAACCTGAAAAATCAGGTGTACGTCTAATTATTAAAAGCATGTTTAAAATACATGATGACAGCCGTTTTTTATCATACCCTTAAACTTTAAATATATTTTCCAGTTTGAAAATCTTTGTATTTAATTAATAATTTTGGAAATGTTCCAGGTACATTACTTATATATATATATATATATATATATATATATATATATATATATATATATATATATATAATTCAGAATTTTAAAGATTCTATTTTAATTTGTTTTTTATTAAACCGGGTATGCCTTTGAAAATCCCAAAGTATTTTCTTGAGTTACAGAGGATTTAATATTGTTAAAACGGTGAAAGTAGCTGTTAAAACATTGTACGATTTCAAATAATTGTCTTTTATAAATAGTATTTAAGGTAAGTAAAACTCTAAACCAGTTTGCCTCTTTACAAACTCTAAACAAGAAATATATAAATAGAAATATAGGTAAAGAATATAGATATAGAAATATATAGAAATAGATATAGATATATAGATATATAGATGTATATATATATATATATATATATATATATATATAGATAGATAGATAGATATAGATATAGATATAGAAATATATAAACCATAAGATTTTTGTAAACAAAAAATATATATTTTAGTGGATAAAATGAAAAGATAAAGGCGATTGGTTAGTATGATTTTACACTAGGAACATTTTAAAGGGATGTTATTGGATGACTCAATTTGTATCGTTGGATCTCATATTTTAATCAAAAACGCTTTCCTAATGGGTTGTTTATATGCCTTATGTGTTTCATGTAAAAATGTTATATATTCTCATTATAAAAATATCGTTAAAAATTGAAAATTAAAAAATATTTAAATTCAACTTTCCTTGTCCCTTTAACGAATCTAACCACCTTGTAAATAGCTTCGAGTAAAATATTAGCACACTGTGTGCGGGTACATTTCGCAGCGGTATTGTACCGGGAGCGGGCGTTTTGCGTGTAAATTTAGTTGTTCAGTTAAATCTCAATGGATCTAAATTTTTTTAACCAACTTTTCGTATTTTATATTGAAATATATAAACAAATATATAAATTGAAATATATAAATAACAACCATAAGATTTTTGTAAACAAAATATATATTTTTCAGTGGATAAATTTATAATAGTATTGTAAATATGAAAAATCAAATAGAAA
>CM063501.1:88732164-88739664 GCA_032207245.1 Pardosa pseudoannulata
GTTTTTTTTAATGTTTCTTTCGAGGTATAATTTTAGTTGCCTACGCTTTACTTTCGAGGGGTTATAAATTTGTGTATTAATTGTTTGGCCGATATCTCTATTAATGCTTGTGCAGAACTGTTGGAATAACGTGTCGTCAAATAAATTGCGAGAAGTAAAATAAAAAATTACCAAGTGGCTCCAACTCCCTTTTAGGAGACAAGACGTAATACTCACTCGTCTACGAGTGGGTCATTGCAGACTAACCCATGCCCATCTCTTGCTGGGTGAAGATCCTCCACAGTGTGCGTATTGTAAAACACCTTACACAGTCGCACACATTTTGTCATCGTGTTGTTGTCTCAAATCAATGTATATAGAATTCTTTAAAAATTTATCGCCGAATCTTGACACAATCATCGATGAAACGCCACATCCAGGCTTGTTTCCCTTTCTTCGTTGTACGGGTTTTTATTATGAAATCTGAATTCTGTGATTTTTTTGTCCGTTAATCTTTATTTCAATTTTTAATTTTCAATTTAACAATTTTTTGATTTTCAATTTCTCAATTTTTAATTTTGTTTTTTAATTTTCTTATAATGTATTAATCTATCTTGTATATATTTGCAATTTATTATCTCCGTTTGTTTGATTTTTATGTGCTTTAACGTTTTAACTTATAATTTCGTCTGTTTCATCCTCAAAATTCCTTTCTCCTGTGTTTTTCCTTCTTTTTTATCTATTACATTGGTTTTTATTTTCGACTTGTTTGGCGCAGTTTGTCCTTTCAGGAATTAGCGCCATTAAATTCTAACCAACCAACCAACTATTAATGCTTGAAAAATTCCGACAGTATTGCGCGATTTCTTGCATTCGTGCTATCAGCGATTGGAGAGACAGTAAATTTCATAATATTAAATAACATATCTCTCTTTAAAAAAAATTGTGCATACTTTGTCTTTTTTGGTAATTCCAACATTAGTGCAATGTCATGGTATTTGTACTTCTACGTTGTTTAAGTATTTTTGTATGTTTTATTACAAGTCACCCAGTAGATGTTTTTGGAGCTATTTTCTCGGGAACTTTTATTTGGTGCGCTTATGGAGCCTTTGTTTGAAAATTATTTCGAAACTATTAAAAAGTGTGTTACATTTTAAATCTGCCCACGCCCCTTAACCCACTTTTCTGGTGTAGTTAACTCGGCCGAACGGGATTACAAATGGCAGTAAGCTTCGCAACCGTAAAGACTACCAAAAACAATGAATTAAGCTGACAGGTAAAGTGGAATTTTCTCACTTTTCGGCCAGTTTTATGAATTCAGATGGCGAAACTAATGATGCCAAAAAGGCAAAAGTTTTGTGCTTTTATTGCCTTGGGGTGGAAAGCATATTCCTTTTATGCAAACTAAGATGTAATCTGCGCGAGTCTTCGATTAATATTCCAGGAACACTTATCCTTGTGTACTTTAGAGGTGCTTTTAGTAAGCGATAGTTTGTAGGTTACGGTGGCATCTCTTTTCTTATTTCGCATCTGCTGGGAATCCCCGGCACACATCGACTGATAAAGCGTTTAACCGCGTTTATCTTATTATTTTTTTTTTAATTTTGAAGTGTCCTGATTTTTTTTAAGGTTTTATCATACATAATACGTTTTCTCTTTGCACCCAGTTCTGTAAATGAGATGTTCACAACCAACGTAAACTATGTTCATTTTGAAAAAATGCAGAAAATTGAATTTTAAACATTCTTTTTCATACGTAGTTCCTTGAAGTTTAAGTTAAATTTTGAAAAAACATATTTGCTCGGGTATTTTCTACTATATGCATTTATGTACACACATGAAGCAACAAGTCATTAAGCTCTAGAAATCGATTTTATTTTCTAAAAGATAAAAAATAGACTTGGTTAAAGCATGCTGATCAAAAGTGAAGACAACCAAGTGGTCGTGTATTATTCAAAATAACGTTACTATATGTTCTTGCAACTTTTTCACTGGCTTGGTGTGGTTTTTTAAATCATTTAGGTTCTTGAAAAAAAGATTTTTTTTTAAATATTAATTTTACTTTATGTATTTTTACAGCATTACTCTTGCCGTGGTGGACAAAATCGTATAATTTTTTTAATGAACTCAGCGATCTCGTCCAAATTATTTAATACTAGCATATAGCCCGTTATATGACAGGATTATTAAAATTTTTAGTTTTCCAGAATTGTAAACTACCCATGAAGCAGATAAAAAATAGTTTGTTTTTTGTCTGAGAATTTATCTGGTACACGGTCAATAATTTGTTGATTATCATACTCCTGATACTGTGAATGCAGTTTAGAATAATGTTGAATTCATTTAGTCAAACCGTGTGGATATTTATAAAAAATAAACACACCAACGAATAAACTTTTAAATTTTCAAAGATATATATAACTTAAACTCTAGATATTTATTATTCCGTGAAATAGACTTCTAGACTTTTATGAAAAGTATTTGTTGTTAATGTCGGTGATAAAATTTTCATTGCAATAAAAAATAATCGGAGATTAAATTTAAAATTATCACATATGTACCTAATTTATTATTTAAGCCTAATATAAAAGAATATTATTTGCGTAATATCTAAGTTCAGTGATAAAACGTATGAAAATAATGCAGACGACATTTAAATAATTTAAAATAAGAAATGATTAAATGAGATGATTAAAGAAATGACGTCATGTTAGATAAAATGTTAGTTTTACCTATTTATTATGTGATAAATTGATGAATTTAATCGCCTGCTCTTAACCGGGGAAAATATGGCTCGAAATAATGGCATTAAATGCTCGAAAAGGGGGGGAGGGGGGGATTTCGAATGTTTTAAAGATTTGCTTTGAATTTTGCTAACCCTAACTCATCAAGAATCCAATATGGATGCCCTTCATAAATTCGAGGACAGACGGACAGATAACTTAGGCTATTATTGTATAGGGGATAATCTAAAAAACTTGTTTTTTTTTCTAAACTTTTGCTTTACAAATAACAAAATAATTGAGCTCTCTAAATAGATAAAACATTGAGTATAAACGAACGTAGATAATGATATAGAAGATATTACAAATGACTTAAACAATTATTTTTTTCATTATTATTATTACTTTATCCTTAGCAAGCAGTGATGATTTACACAGACATTTAGAAATTTATTAGTAATGTACATACTAAAAATTAGTGCAGCTTATCTTTCCTTCTGTTACTTTTCTAAAATTAGTTACTTTGCTAAGCACTGTTTATAACCGTTATTATAAACTTTTATAATCTTATTAAATATCTGGGTTATGCGTTTAAGTATATGAAGTCTGGAGCATCTCGGTTATTTCTAGATCATATAATCAAAGAATTAGAATAACAGATCAAAAGGTTAATTTTTGTTTACCGTACTAAAAAAGAAAAAGATGCAGACTGTCTCCCTATAAAAGTCCATGGAAAAGCATTTCCCAGTATGAGACTGCGATGTATTTTTCTTTTCAATTTTTCTTCCGTTCTTTTGTTATGCTTTTCAATGTTGTATATTTTTTTCCTAGAAGGAAAAGAAAAAACAGACGACAGCATTCTTTGAGTTCTTGGGGCGTGTAATAGATTTCGAATTGAATTGTGATTTGACTGCGTGATTATGCTCCCTGTTTAAGATTATTCGTCTCCAATCTGCATGCGTCATTGCTTAGGTTTATTCTGCTTTTGTCTGCCTGCATACATTGTTACTTTTATCCCAAATTGAAATACGGAATGGGGAGGAGGAAGTACACTTTCTAACAACTTTAAAGGATGCAGTTTAATCACAAGTTGAATTCATGCCTTTTTTTGTGTTCTTTAGTAGATAACCTCACGTTTTTTTTCGTAATCCCAATCGAACTGGAACCCATTACTCCATCAGCTATTCATGCACCCAGCATAACCATTATGTAAACACACATGTGTGCATGTGATCAGAATTTGGCCTGTTTGGTGTTGTACTTTCTTTTTCTTCTACTTTGCATACTTAACCCTTTAAAGGTCACCTACATAAATTCTTTGGAATTTAAGGAAATTAGTTTATAAATATTATCTATGAACCTTATAAATGCGAAATGTATTAAAATTTTTCTTTCCAATCATTAGAGGGGTTTGCCTTAGAGGATACCATAGGAGGAGTTGAAGGGGTTAACTAACAATCCCCTTGTACAGCGTGAACATAACTTTTAAAAAATTTTAATTATACTAGAAGAACAATAAATAAGTGTTCTTAAAAATTATAATAAATAAATAATTTAACAATTTATAAGTGTTGTTTGAATAGATACTTTTATTTGGGATCATAAGTGAAAAAAATCGACCATCTGCTTTACTGTTTAAAGGTCACCTACATAAATTCTTTGGAATTCAATGAAATTAGTTTATAAATATTATTTATGAACCTTATAAATGCAAACTGTATTACAGTTTTTTCAATCTTTGGAGAGATTTTCCTTAGAGGATACCATAAGACTGATTGAGGGGAGTTAACTGACAAACACATCTCCTTGTACAGCGTGAACAATTTTAACTATGTTGGAAGAACAATAAATAAGTATAATAAATAAATAGTTTAACAATTTATACGTGTTTGAATAGATATTTTTGTTTGGGGACAAAGTTAATCAAAAAACGAATTACTAACTTTCCAAGCACTACAAGTATATAGCAGCAATATAAATATTTATATATATTTCAAAAGAAAAAATAAATTAAATGTAGTACTATCACCAATTGCGAGTTTTAAATGTCAAAAACATAAAAAAATCGAATAAAAAACATTCATATTCTTCCAAAAATTAGAGAAAAACAGGAGGTTTTTCTGCGAAACCACTGTCCGCTAAAGGGTTAAATGCATTTGTAATTTTTATTTTTTAAATGTAGCCGAAATTGCGAATATTTTACTTTTTCGCATTACAAATTCTTTTGGTAATGCGAACAAAAATAAAATAAAATTTTTGAAGTACATATTTAAGTTCAAAGGTGCAGTTTAATCAGAAGAATAAATTCGTGCTGTTTACTTGGTGCCTTTTTTTTCTCTTTGTTTAGTATATCACTTCACTAATTTTTGTAATCCCAGACGGGACTGTAGCATAGCGTTCGGGATAGGGGCAAAGAGGCTCCCTTTCCTGGTGGCAAAATCCTTATATTTGAGAATTCATATAAAGATATATAAGATATATTTTACTTACATTAAAAATGGATGAAGGATTTTCTTCAGGGATAAAGATGATTATCTTATAACAAACAATAATATTTAAATAACAATATTATAATTTTCTATGAATTAACAGTAGTTGATAACAGTAGATAGGGAAAAGAACTTTTTTATTGGAAGCGCTTTTGTGTCTATGTTCAATTTTCATAAAAGTTACGATTTTTGGTTTGGTTTGGTTTGGAATACTACGGTCTACTATTTTGCAACACGAGGACTAATGAGACCGGGACCTACAGCTTAAAGCCGATTCCGAACGGCTACGAACATCCATGCCACTGTGGGATTCGAACCCACGAACTCCGGTACCGAAGGCCAGCACCCTAACCAATCGGCCATCGATTCCATTAGGATTTTTGAAATTTGATGTTCTTAAATTGAAGTTTAAAATTGGATGCACAGATTTTAACCCTTTAATACACAGTTTTTTTTGATAAAGGATGGCCAAAAAAATCAATTTATTTAATATAAAAAAATAATTTAAAACGTTGTATTGCCAAAAAATTTACAAAAATACAAAAATAATCAAAATTTTTATTACAATTTTTGATTTTGATATCATTGCAGAATATATATGTATATATATATATATATATATATATATATATATATATATATATATATATATATATATATATATAATACTTGAATAAGTGAGTGTTATAGCTTAAAATCCCATGTAAATAATAAATATCAATAAAACGATTTTTTCCTCTCTTTCACATTATTTTCAATTCTCAAATGCATTCGAGTGTGAAAAATTATAGCAACATAAAGTACAATGCAGCTCGAATTATCTCGATTGTGCACAGTTTGGCCAGTTTAACGCGCTCGAGTTAACTCGAGCGTGCACATTAAGGGGTTATTGTGTGTTAAGGAGTGTTTACTAAAAATCTTGTATGAATGTAAGAAAAATTAAATCGCAAGGAATATTTTAAAAATTTATAAAAAATTTCAGAAATTTGAATTTATTAAAAAAATTCGGGTTTTAAATATTCAATTTTAATGTGATTTAGTTTCACATTAATGTGTATGTGTACAAAGTTAACAGTTTCTAGACTAGACTTTGTGAATTTTAATTTCCACCCTCCATTTAACTACCTAGTAATCAGATTAAACGTGGTTCTTACGTACCATAGTTTTATTTCCTAGTCGAGATGCGTCGTGAAACATTGTAAGAGTAAGTTAGAAAACTCTTTGATTAAAATAATAATAATAATAATAATAAAGTTAGTGGCATTCTTTCTTTTTTGTTATTCTAGTCTAGGACTTGGAAAGATTTCTTTTATGCTCTAGAAAGGTAATTTTTTTTATTTAATTACAGCACATCTAATGCAATTAGAGGTTAAAAGCTTTGAAAAAGAAAAAAAATCTAAAAGGTAAAACCGCTTAAGTAATTCTTCCCCCTCCTCTCCATGCACACACTTTTTTTCTTGAGGTTTGTCTTTGAATGGTTTCTTCCCCTTTCCACTTCTTGGAATCGCAGCGTGTTGCAGATTTTAAACAACAAGGTTGTTTTTCTTTTAATAATTTTTCGAAATCCAGATCGGAAACGGGTAATTTTCCCCCTCATCATTTGCTGTCTTCATTTCAAAAAGTCATCAATAAATGTTTATCGAATCTCTCGATCATTTATTTCGTGAAAATCAGAAGACAAAATAATTTTGTGAATTGTCTTTTAGCTTAAAATGATGATATAGATTATGCAGAAGAAAAAAATTTTCATCGTGTTCTGTTAAGTAAAAGACAAAGAATTTCGTAAAAGACTTAACATATTGGAGGAGGGAGCAGGGTTTTGCAAATTCATCTATTTAATACACACATACATATATGTGCATACTGTGTTATATGTACACACACACACACACACACACACACACACACACACACACACAGATATATATATATATATATATATATATATATATATATATATATATATATATATATATATATATATATATACACTCCTCGGCGCAACAGCTCCTAGGGGTCCAGGGCCTACGGTGCCAATCTCCGTTTTCTAGACCAATGGTCCTGGGGTGCGATGCGTATGTTCCGATTAGGTGGTTAGCCTTACGCTGAACCCCCAGTGTTTAGTTCCCAAATATGCTTGGTCCTCAGTTTCTCTACCCACTGGAGGGATGAAAGGGTGAGTCAACCTTGCCCAGCCCGGGGATCGAACCTCGCACCTGTGACGTAGGAACGCGAAGCTCTATCCCAACGCCACTGGGCCTTATAAAATATATATATATATATATATATATATATATATATATATATAT
>CM063501.1:88744664-88769664 GCA_032207245.1 Pardosa pseudoannulata
ATTTACAAGGGAAAACGGTAAAATATGTATCTCATGTATAAGCACGCTTCAAAAATCAATACACAATGTTTTTCTAGGTTGAAAACCAATTGGCAAAATGGCAAAATAAATCGATCTCCACCGCTGGTTCAACGTGATTCTTAGGACGACTCCACTTTTATAAGTTTTAATTCTAAGAACTAAATGAGCATAACACTGGACTGTTGTATAAAAGTTTAATAGAAATGACGTAGCAATGCTTCTGTTGAATAAGTTATTCCCCATTTTGATTTCTTCCTTGAACACTTGTCTTGCACATCTTGTGATTACAGGCCTCCTCTAAAGGCGACAGTGGACCTTTAGAGCAAACTTTTTTTCTTTTAAATGAATTTCCTTGAAGATTGAATATGTTAATAGTACTATTGATATATAAATATTTTTAAAATTTGAAGGCAAAATATTAATTAGTTTTGGAGTTATTAATTATTAATTGTTTCATAATTAGCTTAACTGAAAATTCTCCAGGTGCATCAATTTTGCATAAAATATTATAAAAAAATTTTTAAGTATACCTTATAGACTTTACAAAAAAGAATGTAATTGTTTCCATAAACATTCATAGAAAACATAAAGAGAAAAAAATAATTATGATGATGATACCCATATTTTGCAGAATAAACAGCTATAGTGGTTAATTAAAATTAAAATGTATAACTAACATATATGCTTCAAAACGTAACCGATTCAACTAGACTTTATTTTATAAACTCTAACGTAAATAATACTGTAATTTCAGAGACAATGATCTATTTTCAATGCGCCTGGAGTACTTTAAACGTTTGTAATACATGAAAATTTTACTTCTCAGTAAACGGCATTTGAAGTTATTGTTATATCCATAAGTAATGGTAAGCTTATTATACCCATAAGTTATGACAAAAAGGATGGGAATGACAAAATACTTTTTGTTCCGTATTCCTAATGATATATTTTTTCACTATTCACTAAAGTCGAAAATTCGAATTTTTGGTCGATTTTAGTCAATTTGAAAGTCTACCATCGCCAGCAGTAAAAATTATTCCGCGTGTAACGCGCGTTTATAGTCTCTGTTCCAAATATCTTCCTCTTATAAGGGGAAAAGAAAAAAAAAAGTGCGTGATATACTTGCTTAATACATCTAATAATTTAACAGTTATGAAAACGATGTTCCTTGGTTGAACCTTAACGTATCGTATCATATCGTATCCCCTATCGTATTATATTATCTTATTCAATCTTAATAACGTTGCAAAAATGCACTGTTTTAATAGGGGCGAGTAGTTTATGATTTAAAAAATAGAAATGCACGGATGAAATAATTCTTAGAGTCCAGAAGTAAAATAAATTTAAAAATAAAATTTGAAAGAAGTTTATTCAGTAGTTAGTAGTTTAGTAGAAGTTAAGAACAGTATTTTTGTACAAAATAAATTTATCATAAATTTGATGCAAAAAATATATTTGTAAAATTATTTCTGTTGCATTAATTTTTTTAAAGGGAAAATTAATTTATTCCTAACTGAAAACAGCTAGGACAATTAATTTGAACAGTTATAAAAAAGGTTTCTTAAAAATTTTTCTTTGGGCTCAAATTTTATCTTTTGTAGTACCATCGTCTTATTTACTGTGAATAACTTCGAAAAAATCCAGTGCTTCTATATGGGTAAGCAATTTGTAATTCACCTCTTCTACTAGCAAGGGAAGAAATGGAAAGGGAGGGGGATGCGCCTTCCAGCCTCCCTTTGGAATCCCCCCCTTTTCTTATTTTTATTGTGTATTATTATTATTCCTGCATAGTTGCTTCTCTTGGGAAAAAGGCACTAAACGTGGGAAGGAAGAGAAGTTACAGAGCGTAGCAGGTGGTTTTTTGGGCATAAAAAAATACACTTTCACATGGTTTTCGCATACCTTTCTATTCTTCAGTTTTTTTGCTCCCTGTATAGAATTTTCGGGAATTGAAATTGTATGTGGTTTCGATATTTATTTTTAGGTCTTAGAATAGATAGGTTTGTAGCAAACAATTAAAAAGTGTTTCCTGTTGTGGTTTTTTTTTTCTTTTGTCTATAATGATTTTTCCGGACAAGATATTTTGTGACAAAGAAGCTATATATTTAATTTTGTTATCAAAGGGATGTATTGTTAACTAAAAATAAGTTTTTAAATATGTTCTTTAATTTAAATTGAGGATTTTAATTTGAACTGTTGCAGATTTGTAAAAATTGTATAGAGAATGTTATAAATCATCAGTAATTATGATGTTAGTAAAGTTTTGATTCTGATAAAGCATTCTTTTTTCGGATGTTTGAATATGTTAATAAATTATTAATTTACATTAGAATTTCTGAGGCTAGGGGTAGCTACTTCAAATAAGATCTCAAAACGCAATGAATTCTCAGAAATTAAATGTAGTTACATAAATTCAAAAAAACAGTTGCAATATTCCTATCTCTTTTCAGTACCACGTTCTTATCTACCTTTTCAGTTTAAATGCTTGTTAAATCCAGCTATTGTTTGACGTTAAAGATGCTCTGTGTCAAATCTCGTGCCAAGATATAATTTATTACACGGTTATTTAGTACAAAAGTCTGGCAATAGGATGACCGTCTAATTAAAACGTGATTTTTTATCTTTAATGTTGTGTCAAAATATATTTCATATGTACAAAAGTCTTTGTTTATGTACACATTGTTTACCGTAGAAATAAAATATTTATGGTGCTATATTTATATTGTTATTTTGTATTTAATACTTGGGGTCATGGAAAAATTTCGATGATAAATAGGGGTCATGAATGAAGAAAGAAGTTAAAGGGAGGCTGATTTATGTAAAGAATTACTTATAACCTAGATCCGTGATCCGGAAACGTTTCGTGATAATCCCACCTCCAAAATGTACAAATTTAATAATAAATCTAATAATAAAAATTGATTTTATGTTTTCATTTTTAGGATTGATTAGTTGTGTGATTAATAAAATTTTCAGCTTTTGGTACACGGTAATGTTTTCTGGTGACCCCACCTCTAAAAATGTATTATCCAATAATATCCTTTAATAAATCCAATAATAAAATCAATTTTATGGTTTTTCATTTGTGTATGATTAACTATTTGGTGAAATTTTCTCAAGATTGTGGGTTAGACAGTGTTTGACCTGAGTTAGTAATGATAACTGAAGAAATGTTTTAAATTTCTTCATTTTGTCGTATAAAAAAAATTGATTTTATGCTTGAGTAACTGTTTGGCGAATAATTTACAGTTTTGAAATTTCGATTTGTTGTTAATATTGGGGGATTAGAGAGGTTTTAACCGTCTAACTAGTTGGTATACTAGGTTGGTTACTAGTTGGTTTTAGTAGTAACTTAACCGTTACTTGTTGGTAATAAATCGGTAAAGCAAGAAATATTTTTAAACTTTTTTTGCTTGGTTCAATAATAAAATTTTATTTTCATTTACATGGGTTATTAAGCGTTTGAAAATACAGACTTCTGTTAATATTGGGTGTTAAATTTAACCCGTTGTAACAATTGATGTTGATAGTCAATTGATAAATGCTAGAGAGAATCAAACATGAAAAAGTAATTTGCACCTGTTATATCATGAAAGGTGATTATTTAGAGTGTTAAAATAAAGTTCAAAATGTAAGTTTATTTTACACTTTAAGATCATTTTCTAGAAGCATATGAAAGATTTTTTTTTTTTTTTTTTTTTTTTTAAAGTTGGGACGAAAATTATAACATGTCATTTCTATAATTCACTATTCGTTGGTTATATTTTCAAAAATTAAATTGTTGTGTAGTCACATTTCAGCAACCCAAACATTTAAAAATTTTTTATAGATATCCTCTTTGTGAAAATACAGACCTTTTATCCATTTACATTACAACAGTGTATAAATTTTAATAGAGTTATTTACACAGATGAATTCCAAATAATAAATGCAGTTAGTATGTTTTTAGACAGGCATTATATTTTTTTGTACAGGTAAACTTAACATATATTATACTTATTTTAATACTCAATATATTTTATATCGATAATAAAAGTTTGAAGATCGCAGTAAAAGATTCTAGAAACAAAAGCATCAATCATATTAAATAGTTTTAAAAACTTAAGCCTTGACTGTTTTGACATTCTTTTCAATATATATATCACGATTGTTTTGTACTCCGACACCTAACGAAAAAAATTTTCTTGTTGAAAAAGGATTCACTTGTCAAACAGTATCTAAATTTTAGTTTAGCTATTGTATTTTTAAGGGATTAAATGCATTTGATATATGGTATCTTGCTTCAAAAATCCCATTAAAAATATAACTGACATTAAATATTTATTGTTGTGAGAAAATGCCTTTTTAGTTACTTCAATATTCAATAGTTTTTATCTTTATATTTAAATAAAAATATGGTGTTATTACTAATGAATTTGGTTTTAACATCTTTTCATTCATTATTCAATATTTTGGGGCACAATCATTATTTTAAAGAAGTTTAACGCTCTCGGCGTAGAATTTATGCTAACGAGCATATTTGTTTCTTATATATTATGTATAATTGTTCCGAGACTTAAATATCATTTTAGGTGTGTATTCTCCATTGTTTCGAATAATTTTACAATAGATTTAGCCTTGCATAATTTTTGCATATCACCTATTATTACATACATATGTTTTTTAATAAAATACTTCAAGCCATTTTCTTGATGATTCGCAAGTATGAGAAATGCATAAAATAACTTATCGTTAGCTCACTAAACATCTTTGCGTCGAAAATCGTCTTTTAATCTTCTCTCACACCTGAATCTCATATGCGATTCCTAATTTAAAGTAAAACATGGTGAAAATAATTTTTGAATTAGCGTCAGTGGCACCTTATATATTTAGGAATCATATGTGGTTTCAAATTTGAAATTTGGTTGCATGAATTTGAAAATGTGTTACTACTATTGTACACCAACTTGAATAAAACTTGTGCACTTATCTTTTTCTATTCAACTGGAGATTTTAAAAGCGGAAATTTTGACTCAGTTTTACTTAAATAACAAATAAAAGTGTTAAATTTACTTTTACGCAAAGAACTTTAAGCTTTACCTGATATTTAAACAATTTAGCTTTTAGTTTGATGGAAAAACAGGGTGAAAGTAAAACTTTCACACTGTACAAATTTCCCAATTTTAAAATTATATTTTCAATTTAGTACATTATTAAGTATCATCTATACCTTCTAACCTATTTTTCACTGTTAATATCTGAACATGAACAGCAAAAACTTAGTGTAAGAGTTTTACTTTGACTGACTGCACATCAGATTTGTTGAAGAAGTCAATATCGAAGCAGAACATTTGGTTTTGATTTTAGTCTTTATACCACTAATAGTTTCTTTGAATACCATTCATAGCAAGGAATATAGAATGTTAATATAAAATAAATTTTTTCACTTAACCCTCCGAGTGGAACACACCGAGGACAAAGTCTCCAAAAATACACTAAAGGTTTACTTTGTCAGTGGCCAAAGCGTTCTATGATTTTTTCCTTCACCCTTTGTCTACTAGAATGGAATACGGGAAACCCATCCTCGTTATTGTCCCTTTACTTCTGGTTATAAATAGATATATAGATATTATAGATTGTTAATTTTTAAAACACATAAAGCTCTGCAAGTCTCGAAGATCATCCCATAAGAAATAATGGATTCTAAAAGTACAAATAAAAATATTCTTTGAGAGACTTATTTATATCTTTTTTACGAAAGTCATCCAAGATATTTAAGTGGTGCAATTAGAGATATATCTGTTACAGCAAACGAAATACTTCGAATTAGAGATTTATAAAGCCATGATAAGCTATCAGTGTTTTTGTGCCTCAGGTGGTAGGGGTGCATCCTCAATAATAACTAGTCAAAGAGGGGTGCAGTTCTTAAACAATCGACCTGACCCTCCTACCGCAAAACTACATGGGGGAAAGCACTGGCAGAAATGTACATTACATCCATTTTAGGAGTGGTTTTGGAGGTCGAAAATTGTACTTGACAACTGCTTTGAAGACATTATCGGTTTGGTGGAATTGTACTTGCGAACCTCTTAGAGGGTTAAATACGATATTTTGATTTTTCTATGTTGCTTAGTTTGCTGTCTTCCCACCACAAGTTATTCAAGCCTCTTATGAGGCTCGTTGAATTTTACTTGATAGGATCATATCGATAGGATTCCCTCCTCTTTTCCACATAATCGGGAATATATTTTTGAATATAACAATTCATTATCTTCCCCCTATTGATTGTTATAGAAGTGTGCGAGATAGTTCTTAACGAAAAAGAGATATCGTTTCCCTGTCCTAGCCATTCATTGGAATGAGAAAGAATTAAGTGTCATAGTAGAGATTGGGTTGGGTAGGTTAGACAAAATGTATCTTTCGTTAAATATTGAACGCTCAAATTATGAAAATAGATTCAAATTATGAGATTATAATTAATTCAATAAAAATATTAACCACCTTCGAAAGTTTGTCGCCTTCATCTATGGTGAAGATGCAGAATGAATATTTCGATAGATATATATAACTTAAACATAGATTAATACTTGTGCCATTTTAATAATTTATTTTTTTGAACTGTATCTCCAGTTACAATAATTGTATCTATATGTCTCATTTAACCTTAGGGTGTATAGTGTAGATATTTTGTATCCGGGTGGAAATTTAATGCTAACATTTTCTCCCTCATTTTAAAATAAATTTCATTATTACGAAAATAACTTAATTACTTAAATTTACTATTATTATGATTATTAAAATTGTTAAAATGAGCCGGGATATTTTGAAGTGATAAAGATTGTTAACTAAGTAGATTCTACCCTTCCAGTGTGAAAGTATTTTTTAAAATATCCATCTTGTCAGTTTTTTTCTATTATTTTCTGGTCGGATGTCTGTAACTTGATTAAAAAAAGGGGGACAGTTTCGAAGTGAAAGAAACATATTTGGGTTTCAAAATTTTACATTTTCATCCAGCTGTATAATTATGAACCTTCGTGAAAATATAATAATAAAGTATAAATATTATTCATTGTATGGAATTTCCCTTTCTTCTTTTCATTGTTTCGATAACGATAAATATTTAGACAGTGATTATGTTTTGATTTTAATTAACATAACAAAAATATGTGTGGTGGAACTATAGTACTGTATATAATAATCTTCATTAATTAGTTTTAGCGTATGAAATTTGAACTCTTATTTTTTTTTATTAATGTTTCCTATTTTGTTTGTAAATATTTACATGGTAGGGTGTCATTTGGTTAATGATGATTTGTTGATTGAAAAATACTGTCTTTTCTCAATTGTCCGCCCTTTTTGAATAAGATAATCGCTATTGGATTGATGCTCCTAAATTATGCTTTGAATTATACCTCTGGGATGTTCGTTATCGTGAATTTATTCTTGTGTTACATAGTAGTCATGTTTTGTCGTGACTGTTATCCTACCGTTCTTGCCCACTACCCGTCGTGTCTGTCGGTCATCACGATCCATCCTCTCCTGCCGCAGAACTGTATGGTACACGGCAACATCTGTCAGAAAACCGTATCTCGAAACCGGCCGACAACTCCTTGACCGCTCTAGTGAGCAAGTTTTGTTTTATTATTTTTTTTCTGAAGATTCTTTTTTTTTCTCTCTGTGCGTGTGCTTTTATTTTTGTTGGCTGTGAGGCCAGCGCAGGGGCCAAGCAAGCAAGCAATTCAGCCTCCTCAATGGCCCTAACCTGTCTGACGGGCGAGCGAAGCCCATTTGGTCGGCAACGGAGTGTGGGCTGCTCTGTGTTGACATTGTGCCTCGAGTTGGATGCATGCTAGTGCCCCTGACTTTTGTGCAGGACCGGGTGAGTCAGAAAATGCAGTTAACGGTCACTTTTTCCCCCTTTTTTTAATGCCTTCCTGCTCTCTCTTCCCGATAATGGTGCCTCTGAGCGCTTGCCGTTTCACCAGCGATTCGTAAGATGAAATTCTCGTGCCACACCTTTCGGTTACAAGGAAAAAAAAAGATAACTTTTTAATTTTGTTATTGTTGTTGCATTTTAATGTTTTTACGTGTTCATTAAGGCGAGCGTGATAATTCCCGTTTGTAAGAAAGGTTTTTAATTTCAGAGAAAGGAACAAAGAAGAGAAACGTTTACAGATTGTGTAAAGAAAGAAAATCAAATCTTTTCTTGAACTCCCGCCCTTTGTTTAAGAAAAAAAAAATCTGGCGCACTTTTTAAAAAACTACTTTATTTCTAGCATGCCATAATTTTAAAAGAAAGTTGCGCTAATTGGCTAAATGCTATTATAACGTTTAAAAAAAGTGTAATAAGTGTTACACGGGATAAAGAAAGGCTAATATAACATTGAACTTTGTGTTGTACTTTTCCTTTTATTTTTTATGCATTCCATTTTTTAAGTATTTATCGATTTTAAAATGCTGTTTGGTGTTTATGTTGCATCTTTCTTTGATTTTTTGAAATCATTGTTAACAAGTTTAAAAACTACTGATGTCTCTACTGAGAAGTAATACTTTTTAATTGTTCACTGAGCAGAGTGCTTTTGGTTATTATTTTTAAGAACTTTTTATACACAAACTATTGGTATCGTTGAGCATAATACTACTTTCATAGATTTTATTGACTGTATCACACTAACTTTGACTCAATTGTGCGTATATAGTTCTTGATATATAAATTAGTTTATTCATTACATTATATAATGTGTGATTATCACTGGAAGCACTATTTAAATTCGCCAGAAATATTTGTTAGATTTTTTTTCTCTTTTCTGTGAAAAAGATTTCACTGTATATAGTAAAATATCAATACTCCTCTAGAAAATAAAAAGACCTAGAAAAATATTTTTACAGGCAGGTCATCGGTATAGAGAGTTTGATCATTTGCGTATCCAACGTTTATGTACGTCGTGTTCACATAATATTGTGGATTGTATTTAATATTCCAAATCAACTTCATTTCATTAATCTAAAATGAAAATATTTAGCACAATTACTTACCTCTTGGGGATTTCGTATTGAGTGAATAAGGAATTCCGCGGAACAGAAGAAGTTATCATTATAGACATGTTTATTGTTAAAAACCAGAGATATCCAAAACTACCTCCAAGCTCCGACCAAAACCACTCGAGCTACTAGTAGCTCTAAATTTTCGGAAGATTGATGTGTTGCTCAGGTTGGATAACTTTTTATTAATTATGAAAATAGCATTAAATTAAACAAGAAAAAAAGTACAGAAATAGATTGACTTATGAACATTCCGTGAACTATATTTGAACTTAAGCCACCTCCTATCCTCACAACATTAAAAAATCTTGTTGATGAAAAAAGAAAGGGTCGCGCTTCTTTTCAATGTGAAAAATCTGTTCTTACATTTCTAATCTATTATTGAAGGCACTTTTTTTATGTGTATATCTAAATTTCAATTTCATTCTATTTTATATTGTCTTATTAAAATTGATTTCATGCTTACTTTAGGTATTTGTTTATAGGTAATGAACAAATGTAATCTTTGTAAAAAGAAAAAAAAAGTTCTCGTATCTGTCTTGCTTTCTTTTTGGTATTTCACGGTTCAATTTAAATTCTTATATTATGCTACTACTGTGAAATACGATATTGTTATAAGCATGTTTCAAAGTACATACAACCTCGTTTCAACTATTTCCCATTAAATATCTCCCCAAATCTCCCATTTTCAATGATTTTATGCACTGTAGTCACCCCACCCGCTCTCTAAAGATTGTTTTTTCGTTTTTCCGTGGCGTGAACAAGCGTTTTTTCCCATCCAAATTTTGTCACACCTTTTAATGAGGCATGACAAAGTCGAGCGAGTCAGCAGTCGTTTGAGGAGAGGAGAAAGACCTGGGGAAACCCCGCGAATACCTGCATGCGGTTGAACTTGGTGTGCATTTTGGTCGTGGGCGGAGGCTAAGAGTAGGTGAAGAAGTTGAGGATGGTCTCTCCTGCCATTAGAGTGATACTTTTCTCTTGTACCTTTTGGAATTTGCCCCAACGAGCGCGTATATAGTTCAGGCCACACACTGTGGGCACCCATGCTACGGTGCTGCTTGCTAAACGAGCAGGCTGAAAGGTGAATTTTATCGACGTGTTTCCGTTTGCTAAATGATCTGTTTTCGGTAATTATTTTTAATGTGGTAATAACGATACCTTCCTCAATCTTTTCTCTTCAGGAAATGCGCCTCGCGAGAGAAGGGAAATAGTTTTTTTTAAGTTTTTCCCCTCTTTCTCTATTTGCATTTATCGAAAATTTTCTAAAACAAGCGATGCTGTTGAAAGGACATAGGACATGTATCACAATATTAATGATTATAAAAAATACTTGTTATATTTTGTTTTGAAAGATTCCCCCCCCTTTTTTTTTCCTTTAACTCAAATTGTCAAACTGTGTTGTTGGAACGTCAAAGGTATTATAGCACGTTATCGATTTATGTTATTAAAAACCGGTACTAAACTCAAAATTTTGAAAATCTAATTGTTGTTACCACTTCCATAAAATAATTTATGGTAGGCTGATGCTATTGTTCAATTTACATTAATTAAAAAGTGAATTTTGGCTTTAAAGTGTTTTTTTTTTTTTAATTTGAAATAAAGTTTTTACAACTGTCACAATTGCAACATCTTGAAATTAATCTTCCAGGTAGACAACCTAATGTTTTTGTATGTATGAAGTAAACATGAAAATTTCTTTGTAATTAGAAAATACTTACTGAGAACACAAGAGCAGGATAGTAAAAAATACTATGGTCTGTAAGTTAAACTAGACTTTTTAACCTCTAGAAATCAAAATTTAGTTTTTCACGAACCACTTAGCAGTAGATAACAGATTGCCGCCCGAGGAACCGCATGTGACTTTCTTTTTTTGCTTAGAAGTATTCGGCTTTTCAGACATCTTTTTTTGTTTTTATGTACTGTGTTAATAGCAATTAATAGGTACAAATGGGTCTCTAATACCTTTATTATTTTGTTTTATTGACAAATTAGTTCTTCTCTCTCAAAAGCTTGCTGATCCGTAACTTAAACAGTAGGCTTGGATTTGTTTGTTGTCTTAGAGCCTATATGGTGCTGTCACAATAAAATGGTCTACAAAACCGCATGGTTTTAATGCTGGTAAGACAAGTACCGTCGATTTCGAAACATCTTTAAAGAAAAAACTTTATATTAATTCTTCTCAAGAGAAATACTCAATCGTAACCTTATTTCAGCTTTATTATATTCTTTTAGAAATTTGTCGTAGATTAGATTTTTAACTGTTTTACAACAAGCCAAAAATTCCTGCCGTTAAACATTTAGTGTCGCGGGTTATACTGTGTTTTAATTTAGTGAAATTAATAAAAATAAGTTTTCCGCTTTACTGCCTACTGACATTTGCCGAAGTACAGCGTCTACCGAACAACAACAGAACTTCGTTGATATTGGGTTACTATATCTTAGCATTTACTACCTCACCCTAATTGTTGAGCAGAGCTGTGTGACATCGGAAGTACACAAATACACGAAAATTTTCATTTATTTGTTATACCAACTTACGATTCTTCAGAAATGTGTGCGTATATATATATATATATATATATATATATAATATAGAAACACACATATAAAATCGACAAATGTTTACTTAGACTAAACAATCATCAAATGATATCGAAGTACTGCAACGAGTCCATTTACGATGTGCCTTGTTAAGTGATTTAAGAAGCCGTCTGGCGTTCCCACCTTGTCGAATTTGACGTTATCGAACTTCATGCGGGTGCTTTGGAGAGAGATTTGATCCCGCCTCTATCGACATCATTTGCACATTTAGAGAATGAGTGATTGATTACATGGGTTTGTGTTTGTCGAAAGGTTACTTGACGATAAAATCTGTGAAGCCGAATGCGCTTTCGTTGTTTGGGGTATATTGTGAAAAGAGGGTATTATTCAAGAGATAAAGCTCTTTTGAATGAGGCTAAATTGGGAAATCTGCTCTGAGATAGTCCTTAAATCTTGTTAGGTAGAAATCGAATGCATGAACATTCTGCATATCTTATGTACAGAACTTATATATCTATATATTATGTGTCAGTCAACTGATTAGTGCTGTTTTGTGATTAGAAATTAAACGTAGTTGTTTTAATTAAAAAATTAAGTTCTTTTCGGAAACCAGAGCTTCCGTTGTTTTGATGATCTTTATGATGTGCCGCCCATATTGTGTAACTGCAACCGTAATGTTCAAGGGCTTGGAATTGATTCCCGAGTAAAGATTGGGTCTATTTGTCTAGTCCTCTCTCATGAAATAATGTTGGCTGACTATATTTTGCTCCCATAATGAAATGGTCAGTTGAAATTTTGTTTTTTTATATTACTCGTACATAAGTCTCACATTTTTGCATTATATATTTTCATTTCGATTGGGTAATACAAGCATAGAATCCCTGACAAGGTATTTCAAGCGTATGTTTAAACACGTGTTTTAAATAAATATTACGTTTAATGTATGTCTGTCGCCATAGTATTGTGTTGCGCAAGTGTGTTATCAAAATCCAGTTCAAACGAGTCTGTCGTGCAGGTTTTTCTACTCTTAAATTTGTGGCTTACTGTGACAAAAGTTTGTTGTCTAAAAACTCTTTAACCACTTGTTTCTTTTTTTTTTTTCTACAAAATTAATCAAAACCGGACAGAGGAAATTGTGTAGATTTATTTTGCAATTTAAACTTTAATGGCATGTCAGAGAAATATGTTAGGAACTGGAAACTAAAAACAGAGACAAATTCTGATAAATCAATCGTTTGATTTACACTTAAACTTGCAGGGAAAAAATGTCAGTCAACTGATTAGTGCTGTTTTGTGATTAGAAATTAAACGTAGTTGTTTTAATTAAAAAATTAAGTTCTTTTCGGAAACCAGAGCTTCCGTTGTTTTGATGATCTTTATGATGTGCCGCCCATATTGTGTAACTGCAACCGTAATGTTCAAGGGCTTGGAATTGATTCCCGAGTAAAGATTGGGTCTATTTGTCTAGTCCTCTCTCATGAAATAATGTTGGCTGACTATATTTTGCTCCCATAATGAAATGGTCAGTTGAAATTTTGTTTTTTTATATTACTCGTACATAAGTCTCACATTTTTGCATTATATATTTTCATTTCGATTGGGTAATACAAGCATAGAATCCCTGACAAGGTATTTCAAGCGTATGTTTAAACACGTGTTTTAAATAAATATTACGTTTAATGTATGTCTGTCGCCATAGTATTGTGTTGCGCAAGTGTGTTATCAAAATCCAGTTCAAACGAGTCTGTCGTGCAGGTTTTTCTACTCTTAAATTTGTGGCTTACTGTGACAAAAGTTTGTTGTCTAAAAACTCTTTAACCACTTGTTTCTTTTTTTTTTTTCTACAAAATTAATCAAAACCGGACAGAGGAAATTGTGTAGATTTATTTTGCAATTTAAACTTTAATGGCATGTCAGAGAAATATGTTAGGAACTGGAAACTAAAAACAGAGACAAATTCTGATAAATCAATCGTTTGATTTACACTTAAACTTGCAGGGAAAAAATAACTTGCCCGAGTGGCGTTCGGGCAAAACTGTTGAGTGGTTTAATTAAGTTAAGTAAAAATCTTAATTTAATCATACAATAGAACCCCGATTATCCGAACCTCGATTAACCGAAATCGGTTTCTTTAATTTTTTTTCTTTTTCCTCTATCATCCAAAATTTTCTCTTTACAAACATGCATTTTTAAAGTTTTCATTTTTTCCCACATTCCTTTTGTATCCAAGCCGTTCTTTCCAAAGTACGAGTGTAGATAAATATTTCGGAATTCCCTCTTTCCGAATTCCTTCTCACCATCACAATTCTCGGTATGAGTGTACTCTTTCCCACTTTCAAACATCCCTGTTCTAAATAAAAACACACCCATTTCGAAATTTGAAATACTACCGAGTTCCAGAACAATCTAATGTTATTCCACCAATGACGATCTTACATATTAAACTAGATGATTATTGATGAATTTTCGATTATCCGAAGTAGGTTCAATCCCAAATGCTTCGGATAATCGAGGTTTTACTGTATTATACTTTTATCTTTCTGCAATATATGCAATATTTTGATGATTAACTCTTAATTTGGCTAAGTCTGGCCGCTACACCGAACATGTATATTTATCACTACTATATAACATAATTGTCAGTGTTCGCCACAGCGGACATTAATTATATCAACAATGGAAAAGCCGAACGATGGCCGAATGGTAGAGCGCTGCTCTCCGGAACCGGAGTTCGCGGGTTCGAATCCCGCTGCTGGCATGGATGTTTGTAGCGTTCGGAATCGGCTTTAAGCTGTAGGTCCCGGTGTCATTAGCCCTCGTGTGTAAAACAATAGACCGTAGCTCTCCAAACCAAACCAAAAATGGAAAATGATATATATATATATATTTATTTATTTTACAGAGATCCTAATGTCTATACAGACATGGAAAAATAACAGAAATATTTGAAAAATCATATTGACAAATTAAGGTTTAATGACATTATTTTGTCGACTCATTTTATAGACTAGGTCTATTGATATTTACACTATATTGTAATCTAATATTAGATGAGTGGCAGTTTTATATTACTTATTTTAAAGAGTGTTTTCATTTTGATTAATTTCCGATTCCTTCTAACAGGACGGCTGATGTCTGAATTCGTAGGATTGTTCGAATGTCAAGGGCATATAGAATTGAAACTTTTTAAGTTTTAAATTGAGTTCCGTTACTATAATTTGTGGTCAAATATGTTTTCTAAATATCTGAATGCTCATTAAATGTTTTAGATGATAAGAAAATAAAGAATCCACACTCAAACACCATTGCCACAAACCAGGCGAAATTACTTGCAGGGCTTTGGAAGTCACTTTTTATGTGTTTGAAAGTAGACACCGTTAGATAACAGCTACAAACAGACAAAAAAAAAAAAAGTTTATGCAGAATATTAACCCCTTAACGTGCACGCTCGAGTTAACTCGAGCGCGCTAAACTGGCCAATGTGCACACTCGAGGTAATTCGAGCGGCGTTGTACTTTTGTAGATATTGCGCTGTGTGTTGTGGTGAAAGAGAAAGGGAAAAGAAAAGGGAGTCGGTACATGCGTAATAGTTGCAATGTTGGGCTATGTGCTGCACCTAGTTTCGAAATATTTTACGCAAAAGAAAATTTTGATTAATTTTATACATACTAGTATTGTTATTATTTATTTTTTAAAAGTATAAATAAGTATTTTTACTGATAAGTTTTATTCTGAAATGAGAATTCGAAAAGAAAGATAAAAAAAAAAAAAAAAAAATTGATGTGCGTGTAATATTACAATATTCGACTACTATTTTCTGCAGTTTTATAAAAATCCAAAACTGCAATAAAAATTTTGATTTTTTTTGGCAAGACAACGTGTTCTAAACTGTGTTTTTTATATTAAAAAATTGATTTTTTTTGGCCGGCCTTTAAAAAAAATGTGCTTTAAGGGTTTAAGTTAACGCTCTATTCGTTTTATAGTAATGAGTTTTTTTAATCTTCAAAATTGCGTATAATGGTAGTGTAATATATTTCTAAAAAACTGATTTGAGTTTTGAAATAAATATATAACGGCTAGTTTATAAGAGAGTTAAGAAGAGTTTAAAAATCTGGAAATTGTAATTTTCTTAGATACCCGTAAACAAAACCGTTCTTGTCCATTTGTCTTCTTTTATTAAATAAGTTCTCCCAAATAAGAACCCTCGCACCAATTTTTCCTCGACGGTGCTAGCCTCATTCAGCGAAATGAAATCAAGTTCCTTCTTTTTGTATCATCTCCGTGATGTTTTATTAGGAGTTTGTCATAAAATCTTTTTCTTTATGCGAATTCATCTCCTCGTGTGACTGCTGCTGCACGGTAGTTCTTTGCCCAAACTTGATGAAAGCCGTTACGGTGATCACCTCTTTTACGTATTGTCGCTTGCGCTAAATTGTGTCTTCATCTCAGGCTATTTATCTCTAGGGAGCATTCATTCTGTCTCGAGATTATTTTTTATTTTCTAATGGGTATTCGCCCCGGTAATAGAGTCTGTGTAACGTAGTCGTAATTGCGAGATTTTGAAATGTGGATAGAAGTGAAGAGGCGTTGAAGGAAAACAAAATTCGAAGAATATGTATGACTAGCATATAGCCCGTCATATGACGGGATCGGTAAAATTTTTAATTTTCTAGAATTGTATAGTACCTTATAAGGCAGGTAAAAAAATGGCTTGTTTCTTGGCTGAGAATTATCTGGTACACGCTCAATAATTTGTTTATCTTTACTGACCACATGTTGCCAACTTTAATTTATCTTGTCACATTACGTGATAAAATGGACAGTAGAGGTTTTAATATTGACTGTGATTATTTGGCGGTGTATATGAATGATGTCCAAAATTGAGCGAATCGATTGCAAACCGCGTGGTTATGTATAAAAAACAAACACACAAACGAACGAACTTCTTAATTTTCAAAGATGTATAACTTAAACGCTAGATATTTATTAGTCCGTGAAATAGACTCTTAGACTTTTATGAAAAGAATTTGTTGTTAGTACCGGTGATAAAATTTTCATTGCAACAAAAAATAATCGGTGATTAAATTTAATATTATCACATACGTACCTAATCTATTATTTAATACAAATATAAAAGAAAATTATTTACGTAATGTCTAAGTTCATTGATAAAACGTATGAAAATAATGCAGACGATATTGAAATAATTTAAAATAATACATGATTAAATGAGATGGTCGATGATGAAGGACGATGAATGACGTCGTAATGCTAGAAAAAAATGTTACTTTTACCTATTTATTATGTGATAAATTTCAAAATTTAACGTTCTACTCTTAACCGAGGACAACAGACCTTGAAATAATGGGATTAAACCTTCGAAAAGGGAAGGGGTGGATTTCGAACGTTTTCGAACTTGCTTTGAATTTTGCTAACCCTAACTCATCAAAAATACAATATAGATGCCTCTATCCATTCCAAGTACAACCGCTTCATAATTCACGGACAGAGGAACAGACTACTTAGGCTATTATTCTATAGGGGATATTTAGTAAATTTTCTTATTTTTTAGTTCTTTAAAAATTTATTGAACTACGATTGTATAGAGGTTTTGACCACATTGGGTTTGCTTTGGAGCACGGTTGTCTACAAAACCAAACGTAATCTTTAATAGTTTATTAAATTTTTTGAAAAACTAAAAAATAAGAAAATTAGAACCAAATTTTTGTAAATAACGTTGTATGACTTTATTTAAAAGCTACTGTAAAATTAAGGTATGAAAATTGTAAATTGTGAAACTTAAAATACATACATGTAGGTTCGCACCAAAGGGTAGTGTTAGTTGAGTTTAGCGGGTTTGAACACCTCTTTTATGTGCTCAAGTCCTCCACATTGATGCTTAAATCAGTAACTAGTTCGTATTTTCCGTAATGACTACAGGAAATTCGTATCATGTGGAGTAGCGTCGTACAGGTGGCTAATGTCCTTACCCATACGAAATGGAATTTGTTTTGTATGCCCTGGTGTAAATCTACATCAAGTAGCAAACTTTTGATCGACTAACCTAATAAATTAATGAGTAATACGATTAACCAATAAATTAATGAGTAATAGTAGAGCGTTTTTTAAAAATTAAACCATATACGTAAAATAATGTTACATATCTTTCCGTTTTACTTTTTTCGTAAATTAAAAGTGGTTTTAATATTTATGTAAACACGTTTTTCGTATAAGAGAGAAAAAGGTGTGTAGAATAGAAATTTGTCTTGATGCGTCAATTATTTAATTCGTATTTCTCTCATAACATCCATTTATATATTTGCTGACAAATTTTGGTTTAACTTTTTCCACGTGTCTCTAAAATGACCTTCGTCCGTCCTCTTCCGAAATATCTCCCAAATTAGAGCTTTTGGGAGGTTCAGGAAATTAAAGTGATGTAAATAATTTGAAAATGAAAGTAAGTTTGTTGTGCCCTGACCCGACCGAAGCCATCCAGATTCGAAAGTGAAAGTAAAATTGTCGAAATGCATTTCCTCATTTCGTTGCTGTATTAAGGTTGTCGGGTATTATGGGTTCTCGACAAATCCATGTTAATGTTTGGAAGAAAAATTCAGTCGAGTTCTATCGCTATTTTTTTTATTGATTTTTTAGATGAAATTAATAATCATTAACAATTATATTTTAAATTATAAATTATTCTGTTTTTAAGTATATTTTGTTAAAGCTTGAAAACATATTAATTTTATGTTGTCAGCACACACACTCAACGAGCTTCAGGAATTCAGCTAAGCAGTCCTTTTTAAAATGATTTAATTGAAGATACTAATATTTACAAGTATTTACACAGGTTAATTAAAAGTTATTAGCATTGGATAAATTGAGAGCTGGTCTCGCGTCTGGAGACTACGCGGCGTACGTCTTTACAGCAGCAACTCTCTCGCTCGCTCCCTGATTTTCTTAAGTCCGTTAGGATGAGACTACGCATGTGTGGAAATGGATCACTTGACAGAGGGGTGTTGAAAGCTTCGGATGTTCTCTGCCTTGACATTTATAACATGTGGGAAAATACAAAATTTTATTTTTTTAAACGCAAGTAATTACAGTAGATTTATATTTTATTTCCTTTTTGGAGAAAACGTTGGCAACATAAGCAAAAACTCGAGGTATCCAATAACAGTATTTTTATCTGAATGTTATCATAAGTGGGTTGTAAAAATGCAATTTAAAGTAAGACTTGTTGGAAGTTTCGCCCTTTTTTTCTGTTGCTGGGAGACAATAAGTCAGGACAATCCTGTCTCAGGAAGTGGTCCGGGGTAGTACTCTTTCCACTTGAAACTCCATAGTGCTCTTACATCATTTTCATTTTTTCCCCTTTTCAACGTGCTCCCATGAAAAGTGCTGAAATGATAAACACTCGCTTGATTAATTTGAACTCGTTTAATTAATACGGCGTTCCTGACTTGCATATAATTATACAATTAATATTTTGCGTAGCATTCTTTGGCTGTCCTTTCGATTTTTTTTTAATCTCTAGACCATTTCCGATTAGTTCTATAATGTTTTTTTTTCAAAGCGCTTTCTACCTCTAAACAGAAATACAAATTATTTTATATAATCATCTGAGCGGAGAGGACGCCATTATACCTTATAAGTTCTGCGATAGTTCTTTGGCTGTGTTGTTCTGCTATTGTGCTCAAATTATGTCTGTGTCCGTATGGCAATCTGTGAACGAATTTCCCTCGGGAACAGTTCTTATTCTCATGCTAATCCACCGCTCTATGTGGAATAACTTCAAGGCCGTGAGCCCAGAAATACGATTTAATGAGGATATTGTTTTGATCGCCTAACCGAACTGAAACATGATATCACAAGGCCCAGTACGACATGAAGAAGGCGTATCACCAATACACCCAATTCAGTTATGGGGCGACTCCAATTTGTCCCTCTTTGTTCGAATGTGGTCTACGTTCAAGACGGAAGGTATCAGTTTTGTTGGATTTTCGCAGCCTTCACATTCAACTTGATTGTTTGGTTGTGGTACAATTACCTATATCGCCATTTCTATCTGTTTTAACTCCGCATTACATTCAAATGCAAATGTTTCTTTGATAGAACTCCAAATAGCCAATGGAGTTTATTTTGATTCAATTTTTATTGCGATACTTTTCCGGGTCAAAATTTTAAGGGGCACAATAATAGAGTTCTTTAAAGAGATTGATTATGCACTTGATCATTATTATTGACCTTGATGTTCCTTCACCGATTCTATGATAGCGGGATTACCGTTTCTTTTAAAATATTGTATGCTTAATGTCCTTTGAAAAAAATTTATATAATGTTGTTACTTATTTTACTGTATTTCCTGTAAGTTTCAAAACTTCCATCTTTTCTTACATTTAATTCTTTTCTTTATTTGAATGTGATTAAGCATTTTTCTCTTTGCTTCAAACTAAAATTAATTACTTAACGCCCTAGTCATGTTTTTTTTTAATACATATTGATGAATATCTTAAATAGAAGTTATTATAGACTCTTGGAACTTATTTTTTTTAAAATTTGAACAAGTCTGTTTTAACCTGTCGTTATATAAAATAAATAAATAAAACCCCATACTTTAATAAGAGCCATACAATTCTTCGTTACTTTTTAAATTTCCGCTTTATTGTAGATTATGCAAGACTTAAAGTTCCTCAATAATAACTCCTGGTATTCAATAATACAATCAGCTGAAGGCTAAAATATCAAAATCTTTAGATACTCTTTGTGTTGTTAAAAAAAATCATGTAATTTAAATCGTCTAACATTTTAACGGCCAGCTTTGCAACAGCTCTCGTGTTTTCACTTAAAAAATCTTAAATTTTACTTAAATCTTATAATTTCTGAAGCTTTACTTTGAAACTTTATAGCAAATTAAACGAAACAAAAGGATACACGAAGAAGAGTGATTTGGGGTAATTTAAAACTTGTATTAGAAAAAAAAAATTTGGGAAACGAAAGATGAGTAAAATTAGAATTTTAAAAATATTTCCTTGATTTACTAGAAAGGTTAAGCTAGCTAAAATTTTATTGTGATTGCTAAATCCCGTAGTAAAACGGTGATCTTCAGTTATATTATTTTACGAGATGTTCGACGACAAATTTTTAACCCAAGTTGTCAGAGAATTCTCTTACATAAACTAATAATTTCTACGTTCTTTGTAGTCTTACATTCTTTCATATAAAAAATGGCGTTTGTCATTTTCTTTGAAAATGCTTTGTTCAATCGTAAAATGTAAATTATCTGTTGATATAATTTATCATACTTTCAGGCTTGCAATTCCGTCATTTTTCTCACCTTTAGTCACTTTTTTTACAAGTGATCACTTTTAGTCACTTTTTTCATGGTGTATCATAGTAAAAGTCTTGTTGTAAAAAGAAATCTGAATTAATAACAAAATATTTTAATAAAAGACCAAAAATGTGATGCTCTAATCTTATTTTTCTTATTAAAATGTAATTAGTCTTATGGTTTTCAGAATTTAGTAATTTTAAAAAGTCGTAAAGAAGTTCCTGATATCTACATTTGTGCTGAAATATACATTTAATACTTTAAAGTAATTTACGTCAAAGAACACATTTCTCTTTTTCTTTTACTTCACAATTTTTGTTTAGGTTCTCTAATCTAGCTATGTACATATTTCAAAACATCTGCATCATTAATATATGCAGAAAATTGTGATTATAAAATTAATGTATTGTCCGTATTCAAATCTAATTTATAGATTTTCTTGAATAAAAAGCAATGTTTAGTTGTGTTAAACAAAATTTTTAACCTTTTTTGTATTTGACGCTAGAATCATGTCTTGCATGAACCATTTGATTTAGAGTTAAAATAAATAGAAAAATCTTAATAATAGCATCTGTAATCAACAGGAGAAAAAAATAGTTTTTTTTTAAATATTTAGTCACTTTTAAGTCCCTTATTCTGCATTATTTGCCACTTTTCTCACCTTTTTGAAAGTACCTCAATAGTTGCAAGCCTGTACTTTTATCTCACTATGCTGTTTCATAAAATTAAGTACTTTTGACTTTTAAGTTGGAAGCCACCAATTTTTCTCTCAAACCTTTCTTTCGTTAGAAGTTCAATTTCGTTTCAGGAAAATTCATATTTTAAGTATACCTAGAGATTTAGAGAACATACAATTTGATTCAGCTTGACTTACCTTCAATGCAACCAGAATAGGAGCATCTAATTGGGTCTTTTAAATGCAAATTAACATTTTGCTGGCTTCAGTTTAAATTTCATGGCGCTATCTACACTTATAGTAACACTGAAATATACTTAAGAATATTACCTCTGCATATTTATTAAAATGCCGAGTTGCTGACGGCTTTTATACATAAGAGTTTAACAATACTGTTATAAATTTTGTTGTAAACCAGCGTTTCTTAAACTATGGGGTAGCAACACGAAATATTTGGGTGGTGAATAGAACATTAATAGTAATTCACACTAGCTTTATATTATGATTATGAAAAGTGATAGATAGTTGAAATTTTGTTGAGACTTGTCGCAATGCTTATTTATAAGTTTGAATTGTGGGTTTAGATTCCACGATATTGTTATGAGAAATATTTTTTTTGGCTAAAACAATATTTGAAGCTTTACTAATGGATAAACAATATAGATTATATCAATAATTAATCACTTTTCTCTCAGTCGTAGAACATTTGAAATAACTGTTTTTACTGTTATGAGAAATATTTTTTTTGGCTAAAACAATATTTGAAGCTTTACTAATGGATAAACAATATAGATTATATCAATAATTAATCACTTTTCTCTCAGTCGTAGAACATTTGAAATAACTATTTTTGTCGATTATTTTTGAATTATATTTTTAAACTGATTGATATTATATTCGTTGACCATATTTTTTATGCTGCTATTATCTGCAATAGTGTGTATCATTGCGAACAGCTTTTCTAAATTTGGTTATTAACTTTTTCTAGTGCATCATGCGCGCCTATTTTTTCTAACATTCTCCGTCTTATTATTTAGTCACATGAATTTCTTTAATTCCCACTATTGTAACAAGTGATATTTTCTATTCAAGAAGCAACTTCGATTTAATGCAGGTCTTCCTTACTGACGGCATGTGCTTTCTCGGTAATTCTGAGTTAATGGGTATTTAAGGCAATGCGGCAGTAATTCAATATCCGCCCTCCTCTGTCAGCACAGATTTTTCTCATACTGTTAATGAGTATCGCAATTTTATTTATAAAGAAGAGAGCTTTTTTTTGTAATCTTTTCTTTACGCTCCTATTGTTCAACGAAGCGACGTTCACAAAGTGTTTTTATAATGCAATCTTCTTTTAACCGCCAGTGCATTATTTTTTAACATTTACGTGCGTGTGTGTTGAAAGAAATTTAATGCGTATTTTCTGTTTACTTAGTTTTAGAACTATCACTTTACGTGTAGCTATTGGCAGAGCAAATGGTTTGTGTATCTTCTTTTATTGCATTCCAATGTTCATACTTTGGACTTCATATAGGAATTATCTTTCTTGACATTATGGCAAACAAATGGATATTAAGTTATCTTCTCTTTAACGAAAAGTAAATGCAGTGAGTGAAAAGTATTTTAAGTGAAAGACCTTTCTCATACCTTTTCAATCAGTTTATTTTGATGTATTTTTTTTTCATTTCACCTTTTTTCTTATTTGATCTTTTTATTTTTTTGGTGTTGTTTTATATATTTTCACAGTTTTATTTTATTACTCGTATATTTATCTACCATATATGTGTTTGTCTCCATTACTGGTGCAACATGTATTTACACAGCATTATGATTTGGGTTTGTAGTGCCGGTTTACCGGATAATTGTTTTATTGACGGCCTAGTTTTACAGTGCTACCGTTTAAAAATTTCGAAATCTATGGCATGCATGAATTTGATATTTTTGATACTTGTGAAATCCATGTTAGAAATTTGATATTCATGTGATGTAAACTGAATTTATTAGAGAGTTAAGCTTTAAAATGACGATATCTCATATTTTCAGTTTTGAATTGTTGTTTTATAGAACTGGGCCATCAAAATACACTATTTGAACGTTTACCGGTGTAACGCAACAGCTTTAGAATCTCCTATATAATAACAGCCTAAGTTATCTGTCCGTCTGTCCTCGAATTTACGAAGTGGTTGAACCTGGAATAGATAGGGGCATCCATATTGGATTCTTGATGACTTAGTGTTAGCAAAATTTAAGTCTTTTAAACATTCGAAATCCACCCCTTCCCCCCGTTTCCAGCGTTTAATGCTATTATATCAAGCCTTATTTCCCCAATTAAGAGCAGGTGATTAAATTAATCACATAATAAATAGGTAAAAATAACATTTTTTTCTAGTATTATGAAGTCATTCGTTTAACCATTTCATTTAATCATTTCTTATTTTAAATTGTTTAAATATCGTCTGCATTATTTTCTTACGTTCTATCACTGAACTTAGATATGACAAAAATAATTTTCTATTATATTTGGCCTAAATAATAGATTACGTACATATGAGATAATTTTAAATTTAATCATTGATTATATTATGTTGCAATGAAGATTTTATCACCGGTATTAACGACAAATTCTTTTCATAAAAGTCTAGGAGTTTATTCCACGGACTAATAAATATCTAGCGTTAAAGTTATATATCTTTGAAAATTAAGTTTGTTCGTGTGTTTGTTTGTTTATTATGCATAACCACACGGTTTGACTAAACGAATTCAATTTGATTCTAAACTGCATTCACAGTATCGGAAGACTTTAGAGGAGTATGAAGATAAACAAATTCTTGAGCGTGTAACAGATATTTCTCAGCCAAAAAACAAACCATTTTTTTTTACCTGCCTGATAGGGTATTTTACAATTCAGGAAAATTAAAAATTTTACTAATCCCGTCATATTGACGGTCTATATGCTAGTAGTAAATATTTTGGTAGCGGTGTTTTATTTCTATTTACATTATTTACGTGTTTATACAACTAGCGAACACACCTTCGCTCTACGAAAACCTACAATCGTGTCCCTCTCTACGAATTTCTGTTCACCTTGAAGTTAATCATAGCTCCCACTCTCCTCTTTGAATTTTTGAGGGAAAAATAACATCGTAGATAAGGGAACAATATAATCCCAGCTTCAAAAGAAATAACGGCTAAAGTCTAAAAATTAAAAGGCACCAAACATCCATAAAAACGAAGATTTGAATTCCGTCTGTGTGGTGAAAGCCCTGGGCCTCTGAGAGAATAATTACATAATATTCCTCCTCTCCTTTCCACTGACTTTTGTGTGCGCAGAAAAATTTAATTGGTAAAAAATGTAATTTACATTTGACACAACAAAAATAAATACATATTAAAATCAAATACTATTTCAGTAA
>CM063501.1:88779664-88784664 GCA_032207245.1 Pardosa pseudoannulata
GCACTCATGGATTTGTACACTATTGGGTGTATGTTTTCTGAAATATTTTTCTCCAAACATATTTACGCATTAATGCGTATGTTTATCATAATGATGTGAAGGGTCTGTACTTATCTTTATCTGTATTTATCTTCACAGCATATCCGCATTTATTTTTTGTTGAATTCTGTGCATTTGGGGGGGTGTATCAAGCCCTAGATCTCGTTACTGCTTTTTTGTTCATCTGTGTGTTTATTTTTGTGTACGTATTTATCAGCATTTTGACCTACGTATGCGTTTTATTTCAAAGGCATTGTTTACTTTCTCCAGAGCATTTTTGCATCCTATTCCATTAGTTATGGCTATGCCGCTTCTTGAAATCTAAGTTGAAAATCTATAGCCTCTCCACAACCTAGCGGCACCACAAGAACAAATAAAATCTGTTCTGAAAACAACGCGCGTAATAGAGATCCCAAAGCAAATGTTACTTTTTCTGAGTGTGGCTGTCAATCAGTGCAGGTCCATTTCTCTCGGAAGCAATTGTGAAAAGAGCACATGATCGCAGGGCGTGTATGAGCGAGCACTCCTGAAGTGTTAGGGAGCAGTGTAGCGTGAATGAATTTATACTACAATTGATCTCTAGTGTTTACACGGGTGCAAGCAAAGTGAAATGATTCAAATGACCAGATGTAATTAGTCTCACAAATATTCTTCCAGGAAATAAATTCTAAAATCAACAAACTATGGTAATTCAGTTTATACAGAAATTTAAACTTACATCAAACTTGATTCGAGAGAATCGTTTTAAGGGTATCCAAACAGGAAATTTTCTTTCTTTCGATACGAGCTATTAGAACAATAATTTAGTTGTTCTGTTGTCTTACATTCCCTAAGAAACGAATCCTAAACTGAAAGTGCCTTTCACTTTTTTCAAGATGGGTTTCTAACCAATTATTCGGGTTTCAACAGCAAATTTTATTGTGTATAACAGGGGTTCTCAACCTTTTCTTGATTACGTCTCTCTTCATAATAAGAAAAAAAAATATTTGCCCCTTTTTCATAAAAGTTGATTATACCAAATATTAAAATAGTGTATATTACCTTCTATATCAATTTTATCTGTCTGTGTATCTAATAAGAATTCAAAGCTGAAATTAATTGACACCAAGGTTGGAAAATAAAATCATGATTAAAAAAAAAAACGGATTTATTTGATTTAAATCAGATTTTATTCGGTTTAAATTAGATTTATTTGATTTTTTTCTGAATTCTAATTTTAGTTATTGTTTTTTTTTTCTTTTTTCTTTTTTAACATTTTTTTTTTTTTTTTTTAACCTTTTTTGCAATATACATGGAATAGTTTGTTATAAGTAACAACTTATCTATCTAGTATATCCTACACCTGATTACCTAAAATTAAATACATAAATTTTAATCTAAATACATTTCATTATTTTGTAATTTGATGGTACAAACTAAATAAGATGTAAATTTAAAGAAAAAATTAAATATCCTTTTAATGCAAACTATTTATTTAAAAAAACGAATCAGAATTATTTCAATATTTTTTAAGCGCCGAATCATGGATTTAATTGTTTCAATAAAAACACTAGTTTCGATGCCGTATCCACTCCTAATTGGTTACGAAGGCTAGAATGAATGATGCCAAAAGAAGAAAACTGTGTTTCTATTCTAGCAGATGATGCCACGGCTGTTGTTATTTGGTAGATAAACTGGATTTCAAGTTCTATAATACTCTCTTTACCTCCCATTACATAAAATGAATTTCACTAGTCATAACTTGTTATTGTACCTACCCCTACTACATGCTTTCTGACAACAACCCCTAAATTCGTGGAAAACATACTATCTATTTACACTTATTTACATATTGGTATTACTGTGCTGACTGATTCCCAATTCTTCTGTCTTTGGAATATAGGTTTTAAGAGAAATGAAAAAGAAATGATTTAAATCAATGATTTTTTTTAAATCAACTGATTTAAATCAAGATTTAAATCATGATTTAAATCAACTGATTTAAATCATACCAACCCTGATTGAAACGAATGTTATTTGCTTTATCAACTGTTCAATACAAAGTAAACATAAAATCTGTAAAAAATTAAAAAAAAACTTGTTAGCTACAAAGTTAAAAATAGCATAAAGTTAATAAGAAATTGTTTTAAAAAATTAATGAAATGCTCAAAGCTGGTAGAGTTCTACAATTTTTCAATGTCAATTTCGATAACATTATGGGATGTTCTATTTCTAAGACAGTCATCTAAGTACTGTACTGAACTAATGTTCAGCGTATGTATCAAATGTAATTAAAAATTCTGTACCCTAACTTACGGTTGACAGAACGGTGGCCCGGTAAGGAATTTCTAAAATTTAAACTGAAAAAAAATGTCATTTTATGTTTGGTAAATACAATATTGTTCGATTGATTTATTAATTATTTGTATAGATATCATGTATAATTTTATGAATTTTATACCTACTAAACCTCCCCCTCATCGGCTGCTTTAACGCCCCTATTTGTCTGTAAACCGACTACCACCTCCATGGAAGGCTACAGCGCATACCACGGGGTGGGGTGGGGATTATTGAAAAAATTATCGTTATCTCTTAGAATTGTTTTTGTTTTTTGAAAAAAGTATAATATTTGAGTGGAGAAATTCTTTATCATTTTTTAACATGACGCTTACTTTCCCCCTATTTCTATAACCCTTTCGCGACGAGTATTTTTTTTTTTTTTACAAAAGAACAATTTTGGTAGCATAAACAATGAGTAGGGCACACTAGAAAGCGTTAGTGCCATCTATGTTCTGTGGATGAAAATAAGTTAAAAAATATTCGCAAGACTGGTGGGAAAATCACCCATTAGACAGAAAAGCGTTTCTGTCCCAAAAGAACTTTTTGAAATTTGCTTGGGACGTATGTGTCCCGTTAGGCGCGAAAGGGATAAGATAGATCAGTTGCAAAAAGGATACATCCTTTTTGCAATCCTTTAACTACAACAGGGCGAATGTATATTTTTTCTGAAGAAGAAATTCTCAAAACATATAAAACTTCCTACCAGTTCCAACTAAATAAGTAACACCATCCATCAAAAGTAATGCTCTTTAATGATTTTTCTTTATTCTAAAATCTCCACAAATGTTAAATGTGCTATTTATTAGAGTATATGTCGATAAGGTATTGTGTAAACATTAATGCCATTCTATACAGCTGAGTTAGATTAAAAGTAATGAATGCATGTTCTGATTTTCGTTATTACAATAGTAAATATATCAAACAAAAAACTTTTGTAGTTTGTGATCCCATTATGATCCCAACATGAAACTCTGAGGATTAATTAACAATAATATGAGCAATTTTTGAGATTTTTTCAAACTTTTTAAAACTTGGCTTTTTGAGAAATTTAAATTTTAAATTTAAAATAATTTTAATTTTAAATAATTTTAAGTAAAAAATTTCAAGTCATCATGTGTTGTATATCATATGAAATCCCATTAAAAAAGGTTTAAAATAATACCTTGCACATACCTCTAGCTTAATTAGGTAAGTAGCAAGTGTCATTTTTATAGGTATGCTGCTAGTGTATTTTTAGACAAATCTGGCAACTTTAAAGCCTTATGACTCCCAAACCAGTTATTATTAGAACATAAGATTAGGGGATTTTCTTTATACCGTTAAAATCACTTGATATAGCAAATTTAATCAAAATTGGAGATAGTCAGGTAGAAACCTTGCGTTGATTTGGTATGGAATTACCCATGTATAATTGAATGTATAACAGTGAGACGAAATGGGCTAAATTATGGTTATTATTAACAGAGGGCTTAATTTTCTGCTATAATTTTATTATTTGTTGTACCTTGATTTCAAGATTTTGTAGATAAAAGGATAAATTAACAATAAATGCATTAGGAAAGTAGCGGGACCAAATTTATTGTCGTTATATCCGGGAGTTCGTTTTATGCTAAGTTCTCTATAACGCAGGTTGGACTCAGTAAGTTCTCTTCTCGGTAATTTTTTTTCTCCGGTAGTTTATTGGCATACCTTTATAATAAATACGTTCAAGCGTTACAATGTTATTACGTCACCGGAAATTGGTGTTCTTTTCACTGCGATGGGTGGGGTGTCGTACATTATTATTGGTTAATGATCTAAGACTGATCTAACGATAGGTGCTTTGTGGTTAGTTTGAGGTATAATGTGTTGAATAAAAAACGGTATTAAAAATGGTCAATATTCATTGTCTCTCTTTTTTGGAATTTTTTCTAGTTTTTCTCCTACTCTTTGTTCTCTTTTCCTTTTTCTTTGTCTCTTTCTGTTTCTGTATGTTTATCCTTGTATTAACTATCTACTTATATCATTGGAGCATTATCGTATGCTAGAATACTCACTATTTGCATTTAAAGATGTAGCCTCAACTCTAGAATTAGGATAGCTTTTCATTAGCAGACCTACTTAAGTTGTGTAGTTTGTATCGTTATTTTAAAAAATCCTTGCTTTGATTTGGATGCAAATCATTCTTTCAAACAATACCTTTAAATGATGCACTCATTTAAAAGGAAAAAAGTGTAACTTTACTATTGGGTATTAACTATTGTAGAAAATAGCTCATTGTCTTGTGCTTCCCGTTGCTAGCATTGCCCGAGGGTCTAAGACTGTCAAATAAAAAGATTGCTTTTCATGTTGCATTTCTATGAACATCTTGCTTCTCAGAAAACCAATTTTACCGTTCACAATAAACGTTGGAGGATGATGATCCCATCGATTTCTGGCCTTGGTGCCTCTTGCTGTGTCATCTATTTGTATCATCCTTTATTTTATTAGTCTATTACCTATTTGTGTGCCACCGTCGCCCCCTTAAGCTGGCCCACTTCCCGTAATACCTCTTCTCTTATTTTGCAATCGGGACTCGATCCGCATCGCGAAGTCGGTTCTGGCTCACATGTCGCGTTTAATTAAGGGAAACGTGAGAATCATGAGAATTGATCAGATCATGC
>CM063501.1:88789664-88817164 GCA_032207245.1 Pardosa pseudoannulata
GTAAGTTCGGAGTTAAACTTGCCCCAAACCGGTTCTAATTAAGAACGCCAGTACAGGTGATAAGTACTGGTCAAAGAATATATAAAATATTTGTTAATGTTCATAACATTCTTTTACATTTTCTAGCCAAAAGTGCAGTATTAATAATAAAGAAAATCCTCAAATACATATGTTTTCAGTGTATTTCTGTAGTAATTCAAAATTCCTTTCCTTGATATCCTTAAAATATTATGAAAATACTTTTAGTTTATTAGTACTTTTTATGGTCACAAGCTAGAAAACTTTTTTGACAAATAAATAATCTTTCGCATACTGAAAAGGTTTATAAAGTCAGCTGTCCTTTCCTAATAGCTAACAGTCATGCAGATTTTAACTAAACGAACGAAGCATGAAGGTGATTTTTTATTTCCCAGTTACTTATGGAAGTTTAATTTTCTTTGCATTGAATGTAATATAAAAGTCTAAAACTTTCTTCTTTCCCAGGCAACGTCGGGTATAATCAGCTAGTATATACATACACACATATATATCATTTTTAAACCCTCAGAAAGTACTGTTTATAATATTATATTTTATTCACAATATTTTAATTTGATCACTCAAAAAACTTTAGCAAAAACTTTATTTATTGTTAAAAACTTAGTTTTGAAATATTGTAGAGCATTTATTGGACATAACTTGTCTGGTTCATAATTATTAAAATATGTTCCTTGGGAAATAGGGTTTATATCGTTATGCCGTGTATTTCAAGTAGGTCCTTATAAAAAGTTACTTTGGTCCTTTAATTTTTGTTCTGGAAAAAGAGGGGGAACCCTGGTGAGGTTCTTGGTGCTTTAATCGTTTCTAAGGTTATATTCAAGAAGTAGGGTTTCTATAAATATATCTTAGAAGCAACCTCCGTCACATCCATGGTATTCTAGTGAGGTTCTTGTTTTAATCGTTTCTAAGGCTGACAGGAGTGACCAAATTGTGTTAGCTTGACTAATTTCAGGACATTGAAAACCCCTCAGGTTTTGTAATGGTACTTAGAACTTCCCTGTTTGTACCAAGCGTAATATTGAATAGGCCACTGCACAACACCTCATCAGCTGCATTAACTTAATATGCGGGGATCTTTTGTGAAGACTTACTTTTGTCTAGGTTCTACTTAAAGCGAACAATCTCATGGATCTGATCTCATTCAAATCAGAGGGATAAGCAAGATGAGGAAGAAGTTAATATTGAAAGTGGCTAAGTTTTTCTATTACCATCATTCGTTTTTACTCCCTCATTTTTAGTCTTGAGACTCTCTTTACTTAAATAATAGCATTTGCATTAAAAAGAATCTTTTATTTCCTTATAAAACATGACATCATCCAACGAGCAGACTTGTGTGGGGAAATAAATCTAAAAAAAGTGCTAATTTGAAAATTTCTGTAAAATTGAATGGGCCACTCCTAAATTGTCCTGTTTATTACTTTTAAAAAGTATAGAGTACAAACTCGAAACTGCTAGTTTCTCCCGCCATTTGCGTGTTTTGATAATTTAGATGTTTCTCGTGATCATTTCCGTTCTTACAGATCTGGCGGTGATGCAAGCTTTATGCTTTTCTCTTGCAATCGCTTTTGGCCGAGGGGGGGGGGCATTTGCAAACTACGATTCGAGGCCCAGCTCCAAGGCTAGCGTAATAAACAAATTATTTTTATGTAATACATTAAATTAAATAACACGAATGATTACCAAAAATTCAAATCGAATGCTAATCAGTGCCATACTTGTTTATATACATAATAGTTGGGGGTTTCATTTCAAATTCGGAATACAGAGATATTTGAGGATTGTTTTTTCATTAACTAAAAGAATCCAAACTGATGAATTAGAACTCGCATTTGAGAGCATGTTCATTTAAACCTCCTCACAGTGCATTTTTCTTTCTACTGAAGCTATAATATTACTTGTTTTATGAGAAATGGTAGACAGACAATGCCGTCGTGAAAAGTATTGCAATTAATAAAAATGTTTCTAGTCTTTGTTTGGAATATATTGAACATTTGTATAATATTTCAACCCCAAAATGTTTACTAAAAATATGTAATTGGTTCAGTTTCGTGCTTTTGAAAATGAAGCGGAGTGGGAAATATTTTTTTAGTTGTTCAAATTTTAGTTGTTTTTACAGTAATACTATATATTTTTAAAAAAGCAAAAGAAAAATGTTACATTATTTTTTTAAGTAAAAAGATGTAGAAAAATTGAAATTTCCGAAAATGGATGGACACGAAAATATGTATCCCCTTTATAATAATAACCTAAGTTATCTGTCCGTCTGTCCTCGAATTTATGAAGCGTTTGGGCCTGGAATGAATAGAGGCATCCATATTGGATCTTGATGAGTGAGGATTAGCAAAATTCAAAGCGAGTGAAGTTTATCTTCCCCTAAACTATCGATCCTATTCTAAAGTAAATTGGCATAAATATGCTTCATGTCATAGCGAGAAATACGGTCGTCTTTAAAAACATTCGAAATCCACCCCTTCCCCCTTCCCTTTTCGAGCGTTTAATGCCGTTATATCAAGCCCTATTTTCCCCGGTTAAGAGCAGGCGATTAAATTTATCACATAATAAATAGGAAAAATAGATTTTTTTCCTGCATTATGACGTCAACCCTTTAACCCTCTCATTTAATCATTTCTTATTATAAATTATTTAAATATCGTCTGCATTATTTTTTATCGGTTTTATCACTGAACTTAGATATTACGTAAATAATTTTTTTTCTATATTTGGCTTAAATAATAGATTAGATGCATGTGTGATAATTTTAAATTTAATCATCGATTATTTTTTGTGGCAATGAAAATTTTATCACCGTTATTAACAAATTCTTTTCATAAAAGTCTAGGGTCCGGTCTCACTAAAGTCGTTTACAAAAGCTAACCGCGATTAATCTGTTTAAACGGAGAATTGCGTCCTGCCGTTAGTTTCCGCCATGGGTTAATCGCGATTAGCTGTTAAATGACTTTGGTGAGACCAGCCCTAGGTATATCAAGAAAGCATCTGTTTAACTTTCTATTAATACAAATATTTCTTCTAATAAATATTTTCTATTATACAAATATTTTATTAATACTTTTTTTTATTAATACTTTTATTCATAGGGTACTTTATAATTTTGGAAAATTAAAAATTTTACTGATCCCGTCATATGACGGGCTATATGCTTGTGTTAGATAACAATTAAAGTAAATAATTGGAGATGATTTTACTCAATTGGTCTGTCTCCTTGAATTTAGGTATTAGTTTAGACTGATCGTCTACCGCTGTTCTTTAATCCCATATGCCATGGATGTTCGTAGCCATTCGGAATCGGCTTTAAGCAGTAGGTCCCGGTCTCATTAGACCTCGTGTGCAAAACAGTAGACCGTAACGCTCCAAACCAACCAAACCAAACCAAACCAAACCTAACCTAGACCGCACCATAGAAACTGTGTGATAAAATATGTAAACAGCAGCAGTTAAAGATTAAGTTTCACCCATGGTTTACGTATTTTTTAATTTTGTTTTACCGTTCTTGTAGTTCAGGTCCAACAACAAGCAGACAAGACGAAATTAAAAGAAAATAAAAGTCTCATGTTATGCTTACGCATTTAATGACTTTAATCGAATAATTTTGTTTTATATTTTGTCTAAGAAATATATTTAAATTTGTTAGAATTATTATAGCTCCTTACTAAAAACATATGAATTGTAATTTCATTACTCGTATAATTTTTTTTAAATTTGTCTAATTTTGAATAATATACATATGTAATGCTTTATATGCTTCAAAGAACAATGAATTATTTTAAAAATTATTTTCTATATCATCTTAAATTTAGTTTTATTTTTCAGTTAGACGTATGAAATATTTAACGCTAATTTATTACGTTGTAAAGTTTTAATTATTTTTTAAATTTAAAGTATATCAACATCAAACCGTACATGCATGTAATGCTTTATACGTTTCAAAGAACAATGAATTATATTTTGAAAATTATTTTCTATATCATCTTAAATTTAGTTATATTTTTCAGTTAGACTTATGAAAATATATCTAACGCTAATTTAAACGAAGTTTTAATTATTAAAGTTTTATATCAACATCACAGGGCCGTAGGCATGCATATGTAATGCTTTATATGCTTCAAAGAACAATGAATTATATTTTGAAAATTATTTTCTATATCATCTTAAATTTAGTTATATTTTTCAGTTAGACTTATGAAAATATGTCTAACGTAATTTATTAACGTTGTAAAGTTTTAATTATTTTTTATTTTTATTTTTATACAACATCACTGGGCCGTAGGCATACATATGTAATGCTTTATATGCTTCAAAGAACAATGAATTATATTTTGAAAATTATTTTCTATATCATCTTAAATTTAGTTATATTTTTCAGTTAGACTTATGAAAATATGTCTAACGCTAATTTATTAACGTTGTAAAGTTTTAATTATTAAAGTTTTATATCAACATCACTGGGCCGTAGGCATACATATGTAATGCTTTATATGCTTCAAAGAACAATGAATTATATTTTGAAAATTATTTTCTATATCATCTTAAATTTAGTTATATTTTTCAGTTAGACTTATGAAAATATCTAACGCTAATTATACGTTGTAACGTTGTAAAGTTTTAATTATTAAAGTTTTATATCAACATCACTGGGCCTTAGGCATACATATGTAATGCTTTATATGCTTCAAAGAACAATGAATTATATTTTGAAAATTATTTTCTATATCATCTTAAATTTAGTTATATTTTTCAGTTAGACTTATGAAAATATGTCTAACGCTAATTTATTAACGTTGTAAAGTTTTAATTATTAAAGTTTTATATCAACATCACTGGGCCGTAGGCATACATATGTAATGCTTTATATGCTTCAAAGAACAATGAATTATATTTTGAAAATTATTTTGTATAGCATCTTAAATTTAGTTATATTTTTCAGTTAGACTTATGAAAATATGTTTAACGTTAATTTATTAACGTTGTAAAGTTTTAATTATTAAAGTTTTATATCAACATCACTGGGCCGTAGGCATACATATGTAATGCTTTATATGCTTCAAAGAACAATGAATTATATTTTGAAAATTATTTTCTATATCATCTTAAATTTAGTTATATTTTTCAGTTAGACTTATGAAAATATGTCTAACGCTAATTTATTAACGTTGTAAAGTTTTAATTATTAAAGTTTTATATCAACATCACTGGGCCGTAGGCATACATATGTAATGCTTTATATGCTTCAAAGAACAATGAATTATATTTTGAAAATTATTTTGTATAGCATCTTAAACTTAGTTATATTTTTCAGTTAGACTTATGAAAATATATCTAACGTTAATTTATTAACGTTGTAAAGTTTTAATTATTAAAGTTTTATATCAACATCACTGGGCCGTAGGCATACATATGTAATGCTTTATATGCTTCAAAGAACAATGAATTATATTTTGAAAATTATTTTGTATAGCATCTTAAATTTAGTTATATTTTTCAGTTAGACTTATGAAAATATGTCTAACGCTAATTTATTAACGTTGTAAAGTTTTAATTATTAAAGTTTTATATCAACATCACTGGGCCGTAGGCATACATATGTAATGCTTTATATGCTTCAAAGAACAATGAATTATATTTTGAAAATTATTTTGTATAGCATCTTAAATTTAGTTATATTTTTCAGTTAGACTTATGAAAATATGTTTAACGTTAATTTATTAACGTTGTAAAGTTTTAATTATTAAAGTTTTATATCAACATCACTGGGCCGTAGGCATACATATGTAATGCTTTATATGCTTCAAAGAACAATGAATTATATTTTAAAAATTATTTTCTATATCATCTTAAATTTAGTTATATTTTTCAGTTAGACTTATGAAAATATATCTAACGCTAATTTATTAACGTTGTAAAGTTTTAATTATTAAAGTTTTATATCAACATCACTGGGCCGTAGGCATACATATGTAATGCTTTATATGCTTCAAAGAACAATGAATTATATTTTGAAAATTATTTTGTATAGCATCTTAAACTTAGTTATATTTTTCAGTTAGACTTATGAAAATATATCTAACGTTAATTTATTAACGTTGTAAAGTTTTAATTATTAAAGTTTTATATCAACATCACTGGGCCGTAGGCATACATATGTAATGCTTTATATGCTTCAAAGAACAATGAATTATATTTTGAAAATTATTTTGTATAGCATCTTAAATTTAGTTATATTTTTCAGTTAGACTTATGAAAATATGTCTAACGTTAATTTATTAACGTTGTAAAGTTTTAATTATTAAAGTTTTAAAATTCAAAGTGTTAAAGTTTTATATCAACATCACAGGGCCGTAGGCAAGGGGAAGGATTTAGGGGACCGCCCCTCCTCCGAAATTCTAAAATACCGTTTTGTGAAAAGAAAATGGCCCATGTGTATATGTCATCTGCTTAGTTGTGCATAGGCAAAAGTGTGCTTTGAACAGCGACATTGAGTTATGGAGTATATGCAAATTGGATTCGACATGTAAGAACAGAACAGATTGACTAGCATTTCTGGCAACTCATCACAATATTGTTGCACAATTGGAAGATATTGTAAAAAATTTTTTGGCGAAAAAAAAAATTTGAACATTTTTATTTTATTTCAAAATTATTCTTTTTCTTTAGTCATAACTTCTGTTTTAAAAATTAGAATTTAATACCATGTGTAGTTTATATATTTTCAATGTTAATTTTACTATTAATTCATTGTGTAGTTACTACGTGAATCGTTCAAGGCTATATATTTGTTCATTATATAATTTTTTAGTCATTTTGGTATTTTAAAATCCCGTTGTATTGTGATACTCAATAGGAGTATACATACATAAGAAAACCTGTAGTTTTATTGAAGTATCCTTCACAAAAAACAATGTCCCCCTCCGAAAATAATTTCTGGCTACGGCCCTGCGACATCATATAACTGTGTTCTCATATGGGGACAGCCAAAGGGTCACGCAATTAAAACGATCTCTTAAGATTTTGTAGCCATGATTAGTAATCCTCTAGGTTACTATTTTTTTACCTGCTTTTCAGAAAAGCAGAGTAATTTTTTAAAATTTTAATTTAGTTTTATTATGCAACTATCAAGTAGATTTTAATATGGGTTTAAATGTAAGGTATATCATTTTGAAAAGTCGTTTTAATATCATTTAACAAATGGATGGACGATTATAGTAGACAAATAGCAGACGATTACATTTATTTTAAACGTAGACATTTTCTTTAAGCAACGCCAAGAAAATGATTTATCTCGATTTCCTTCAGAGTCGCTTCCTTTCTTATCCGCTAAATTATTCACGTTAGATTACCGTTTAATGTGACTTAAAAGAACATTTTAGAATTTTTTTATTTATTCTCATTCCTCATTGTTTTTCTAGTCTTTTCCCAGCTCAGTGGCACTGTAAAATGTTATTTTAATAACAAGCGGTTTATTTCTCGACAGATTAATTTAAAATTATTGCTGTATGTGTGTTTGTGCAAGTTCACTTGTCACTGTCAGGCGGAAATATTAATATCTCTTATTTTTATAAGAATGTCTTCATAGTTGTTCGTTATGAATATATATTTTAACTAAAGTGTATAGCAGGGGTGGCCAATGTGCGGCTCGAGAGCCACATACGGCTCTTTGAAGGATTATTTGTGGCTCTCGATAAATGTACCCGAGTTCCCTTTTCATTTTTATGTTATTATATTTTAAAACATTATTACAAATGATAGAGCTTCGGCAATGGGTTAAAAAAAAAATCGGTCTTATTGATCTTTTAAGAGATGATTCTCAAAATCCACAATTCATACCGATTCACTGCATAATTCACCGAGAACATCTCGTTACAAAATATTTAAAATATCCTGATGTTATGTAAACAGTGTAACACATTTTAAATTGCATTCGCACCAAAGCAAAAAATCATCGGCAATTCAAAAATTTCCTTGAAAAACTAAAGGACGAACTTCTAAATGACATTCAATAAATATAATTTTTGTAAAAAAAATGTGTTTAATACTTTTTTTGCATGCCTTTTAAATACATATTAAATTGCGGCTCGCGAAAAATTTCATATTTTGAAACATGGCTGGGACTGTTAAGGAGCTTGGGCACTGGTGTATAGCATATTTCTATTTGGTAGAGATTTTTTTTATATTGAAAGCAGAGTTGGCATAATTTAAATCATGATTTAAATTAGTTGATTTTTTTAAAAAAAATCATTGATTTGAATAATTTCACTTCTTTTATCTATATTCCACTATATTCTTAATCTATATTCTACGGACAGGAGAATTGGGAATCAGTCAGCACAGAAATACCAATAAGTAAATAAGCATGTTTTCCAAGAATTTAGGGGTTGTTATCAGAAAGTATGTAGTAGGAGTAAGTACAATGACTAGTTATGACTAGTGGAATTCATTTTATGCAATGGGAGGTAAGGCTTCATTTCCTAGAATGGAAAGACAGTTTTCTTCTTTTGGTATTGTTCATTCTAGCCTTCGTTACGGATTAGGAGTTGATAAAGCATAGAAACTAGTGTTTTTATTGAAACAGTTAAATCCATAATTCGTTGCTTAAAAGAATATTGAAATACTTGGGATTTTTTTAAATAAATAGTTTGCATTAAAAGAATATTTAATTTGTTCTTTAAATTTGCATCTTATTAGTTTGCACTATCCAATTACAAAATAATAGAATGTACTTAGATTAAAATTTATATATTTAATTTTCAGTAATCAGTGTGTAGAATATACAAGATAGATAAGTTGTTATTTATAACAAACTATTCCATGTATATTGCAAAAAATATAAAAACACAACAATAATTAAAATTAGAATTCAGAAAAAAATCAAATCTGATTTAAATAAAATAAATATGATTTTTTTTATTTAAAAAAAATCATAATTTATTTCCAACCCTGATTGAAAGGATTGATATTATATTGCTTACCTTTTTTTCTACCCGGAGTGATGAATAAATTTAAAAAAAATAAGTTAAACGTTATTAGTAATTGATTACAGCGCCTATTCTTTCATTTTTTTTAATATTATTGCTTTTATATATTTTGATATATTCGAATATTGGTTAAAGTGAAGCTTAAATTGTTAATTTTATTTTTACTTAAATTCTGGATTTTTAAGAACGATGTGGAACTGCCGTATGTTATCGAGAATATCAATTCCTTTCAATAGATGGCGGTACTGGTTGCGCCATTTATTTTGAATAGATTGATCGATATACAATGGACCAAAAGTTGAAAGTTATTGTAATTGGTGGTGTGGGGGCATGACGTCATGCAAATGTTGATCTTTTAATGGAGTTGCATTTAAAGCTTTTATATTTCATCTTTAAGTTTTATTTAAACGGTTCATTGTTTTAAATGAAGTATTTTGAAAAGATGTCTGAAAAGATGTATACAATTGAAAATTCGAATGATATTTTTGAAAAGATTTTGAAACAATTGTTAATATTTATTTTTAGACACCAATTTTAAACTGTTTATATGAAGAAAATTTAATGTCATACATGGTCTTTTCACAGATAGTAGTTGTTTTTGATTATTTAAAAGATATTTTTAAAAAGGAAAAGGAAATGCGGTATTAAAAATTGAAATACGCATTAATGTATTCATAGATTAAAGATGTAAATGTTAAATTAACTCTTTTCAGAAGTATTTCAGTTAATGTGGCTTTTCATCGAATTGCGTCGAATTTGTATTTTGGAAACTGATTTGGGCTGTACTGCTAATTTTTTGTACGTGATAAACACAAACATTGAAAATTAACTCATTGTTCTTTATTTGAAAATTACTAATTTCGAGACTTTTTGAAGACTCTCGAGACTTTTCACTATGCATGTATAGATGCGAAAGTAGAAATACATCTTTATATAAGACTGGAGATTTGAATATGCGCATGTTTGTTTTCGTTCCATTAATTTTCATATCAGATGCACAACCTAAACAAAAGCTGATATAAATGTATTTTTTAAAAAATTTCCATTTTTTTGGTTGACACATTTGCTACGTCACCAAATACCGCTTTTCATATTATTATTATTTATCTGCGTTTTACAATTTTTTCTGATAAATTTTAGGCTTTAGAAGGAAATTAACATAGTTATTTTTTATTTTCTTATATAAAAATAAGAATATTTGTCTCTTGCCTGGTATAACATTTTATTGATGGGGTATTACATTTAGAAATATCCATCTCTAATTAAAATGAATTTGTTTTTTTACTTTCTTCTGAGTATTTATAAGTTTTGTAATTTTGGTTTGTATGGGTTTATGTGAAATAATCATATATGTGAATCATTTATGTGAAATAATGTATTGAAAATAATCAAATTGTTGATTTAAACTGACAAAGTTGCCCGTGGTTTTTTTAAAAATTAAATTTTTAATCTTTCAATTTTCAATTTTTTTTCTTAAATTTTAAATTCTTTAATAACTTAAATTCTTAATTCTTCACTCAATTTTCAATTCTTGTTTATTTGTTCATAACTCAATTTTATACGTGTTTTGTGTTGAATGTTTATTTTTATTATTACTTTAAACCCTTTTTGAACTTTTCCTTTTATTTTTTCTCAAAATTATTTATTTAAATTTCGTCTTTAGTTTATTTCCACATCTTGTTTGGCGCAGTTTGTCCCTAGAGGATTTAGCGCCACTAAACTTCAATCAACCAACCAACCAAAGTTGCCAGATTTCTCATAAATTAGTTATTTAGATATCCCCAAAATATAGAGCTTTTCTTTTATTTTTTCCTAAATTAGGGGTTTCCAAACTTTTGTGATTATAAGGAAATAATTATAACGCTTCATCTTTCGTAATAGTTTGTTCCGTATTGTTTTTTTAAATCCAGCTGGCAATACAGACACATATACATTTATGCAAATACATGGCTAGGAAGCTGTTATCCATTTATCACCACCAAGGAAGCAAGTGTAGCTTAGGGAATGCTACAGATGTAGGTAACATTACCCCCGCTGGATCCCCTTAATTTAGAAGCAGGGACCAACCATAACACCCCCCAGGTTTGGCCTGCCACGCCCAGAGGTATCGTTGGAGAGCTTGGAAGGCATTACGACCTCGAAGATATATTACGTGCCCCAGTTACCATTAACAAACACGGAGGATCCTAGAGCATATCGAGCCCGAACTTTCATCTTTCCAGCTACGAGATCGCTGAATTTCTCGACTGAGCTACGGCAGCTTTTGATATCATCGTTATCATGTATACGCCTTAATTAAAGGAGTAGAAAAAAGTTATTAAGTGACAGCCTATCGGGATAAATTGTTAAAAAATATTCTTGTTGCATTATCTTCCTAATTGTCCATATATTAAAGTCAGCCCCAGTTTTTATTGAGTTCATATCACTGGTGGTTCGTAGTACCGAATATTACTGTATTTACAATTTTTAATCATCGGTAATACAGCAACTCTCGTGCATTTGAATTACCTCGGTAAACACTCATTCAGGTTCATAGTTTGCAAATGTATACTTCACTTCTCGTGCGTACTGAATATTTAAAGGAGTTAATTGCTTGCAAGTTTATTTAAAAGTCCTTTGCTGAACAATGACAGTTGTTTATTTTTTGAATGATAAGCAAATAAAAAAAATAATGTAGTTTTAATGCGGCTTTAATGTTTTGTGTTAAATCTGGGTCAGTAGTGATTGTAATCATAATGAGAACTGAGATTATTAGAAATGTGGCGCAAATGTTACGAATTTGAAGCTTCTTGAAATAAGAAAAAAAAATATTGAATGAATATATAGCTTTTTATGCTTTTCATATTTGAAGATTTTCTTTATGCGAGTTGTAATCCATCAAAATATGAGTTGAGTTTTTTCCACTATGTAAATGAAGAGGAATCTCTTTCGCTCGTAGTAGATTATCAGATTCTATTCCTGGAACCCTAGTCAGTATTATCAGAGCTATTTACATGATGTACTGGAAGTAAATATTAAGTAAACAAATTGCTTAAGCAAGCCAGTCTACATTTCCTGTATATTTTTCATCCATCCATAGCAAGTTTGCATAATCTTCTGAGTTACAAATTGGTTATCTATGAGACTCATCACCAACAGTAAAAATTTTATAAAACCGACAACGTTTCACGACTTCAGCTACCGTTTGCAGGTTAAGTTGACTGTACACGATTGCAGTATTCTAAATAGAAACTGAAACCGCTCGAAATAATTTCCATCACCTAAAATATCGAACGTTGGCCGAATGGTTAGGGTACTGGCATTTGGTACAAGAGTTCGTGGGTTCGATTACTACTGTAGCATAGATGTTCATGGCCGTTCGGAATCGGCTTAAATCCCTTGAGGACAAGCACGTAAATGCTATACGAGTCGACCGGTGCGAAAACTGTTGCTGTTTACGTTATCTAGTAATTAAATCTAACATTTAAAACTTAAACAGTTGCAAGCCTGTTAGTGTTATACATACTTAAATTATTTTCGCATCCACTATTTAAATACATAATGTAAAATAGTTCTTCTATTTTATTTAGAGATCTAATTTAACTTCATTTAAATAACTAGAAATATAAGTGTTTAGTCAAATAGTTACGCTTTTTGTGGTTTTGCATTCAGTAAATAAGAAAATTCGTGGATCGTTATATACAGGTTTCACTGTATGCGGTTTCTTACCATTATAATTTTCCTTATGATGTCCTCATTTTTTCCCTCTTTTTCTCTATCTCTTATTCTTAATATGTGTAATAAGATACACACAGTCTCGAATAGACACAGTATAGATAATATTAAGCTTTATTACGCAAAACAAATACTGAAAACTACCATTAATAACCAGGTTTTGCCATAACATACACAAACATGTAAATTTATTTTTATATAAATTAAAACTAAACAACATTCAACACATCAAAATTTGATATGAATGTTGTTGTCCAAGCACAAAGTTCATCCAATCTTGGGGGCAATATGGAGTATTCGTAACTTTTTTTCGACTGTTAATCTGACTTATATTTGGTTTTCATATTTCAATATCGAAAAGCCAGTTTCGCATAAATAAGTTTTTACAAATGCAGAAGCATTTGCTTATGCTATTCAATCAATTTTTCTTTTTTTGGGGGTTTTCAGATGAAATTCGTCTTTTTCATTGTCGTTAAATGTATTCTGTATCCAAAAAAAGTTTTTGCTTTTTTTTATACTGGCTTCATGCACTGGATTTTTTATTTTTAAGTTATGATATGAATGAATTAAGTTATGATTTTATTTACTTGTAGATATGGTGTAAACGTGCTTTTTTATAAAAATAATTTTAGAACTCCTTGATGACACGCTTCCCGGGATGGAACCTGATGATGTATGGTATCAGAAAGTTATTTCATTTTGATTTATACGTGCTTAGTGAAGGAAGTTTCTCCGGCAGAGTTACCGCTGCTTTCATTGTTTGTAGAGAAATTAATTATTAAGCAAGAGTTTTCTAGTTAGCATGCTTGTAAGAATAAAACAATGGCTAAAAGGAGGTAAAAATACAAATTGTCTGTACCTTATTAATTTCGAAAACGTGAAGAGAGTATGCGATATGAAGGTGATGTCTGATAATACAGCAAGCTGTTGGCTTGTAAAAGTATTCCGTGTCGTCCAACTCGTGACTTTCACTGTTAATGTTCACAGCCTGTTTTGATTTTGCGGTAATGAATTTGTGTTAATCAGATTACTTCCGCTGTTGTTCGAGTGATTATGCCGACGGCCATATTTATATACCCATCACTTATTTCGCTAGCATTGAAATGTGCTTACGAATAGTTATAACACATTACCACCTTATATAAGTTACGGGAATCGTTCAGAGTTATTCTTTCCGTTATGTTGTGATGGATTGCAATATGAAAACTTCTTAATTTTAATTTCTATCACTTAATCCCCTACGTTTACTGATCTCTTAAAAACTTATGACAACATAACTTTTTCATGGGCACAGAGCATGCCTTGCGTTTGGACGTATGCTATTTAAACATTTCTATAAAATAAATTGTATGCCGGTGTGGCATAATGCCTTGATAGTTTGGTCTTCCAGATGCGGAATTCCATAAACTGGTTCTGGAGGCTTCTGTGACATTATAAGAATCCACAGAATGGTAGAGATTCAGAACTTCCTGGGAAAAGCCCTCTAGTTCAGATATATCTAGGAATTTGAACAAAACAACCATTGTGGAAGGATTTTGGAATCGTTAAGTTCTTAACGTTTATGTGGGTTTGTCACGGCTTTTCACCTTTTGTGTAACCAAGCTCCATAAACTTTATCTGAAATTGACAATATAAAAGTCATATAAAGTTTAGATCCACTTGCATAAATTATTACATTTGACGTTACCAAAGCAGTTATTACTGTAAAACATATCCGTCTCGAAACACTTGAATTCAAGCCCTGAAAACCCCAAACCGAAGGGGCCGAACATAACCACTTCAAGAATCCACCCCGCAAAGAGATTACATATACAAGAATGAGCAGAGAGAAGAGGAGAAAAGAGAGAGTAAGAGAGAAAGACGGATCCTAGTTGAAGAGTGAGAGTCAAGTTGCTCCCGAGAGAGATCCTTTATTCGTAGGCCGTTTATTTGCTATGCTTCTCCACATAAAACACTTTCATTGAATGATTGTTGTCTACATTATTGTCTATTTTATTTTTCAATCTGGCTCCTATCTCCTGACTGAGCATAATTTCGTATCAAATGTATCGCTATTCTGTTTCCATAGACGAGCAATGATCCCATTGCTTCTAAATCTTGATGTATGCCGATACGTTGGTCATTATGCTTTTAATATAGACAGGGATTGTCACCTTGCTTTCGACTGCGCATTTCTCAACTTTTATATATATTTCTGAGTATAAGTCGATCTAAATAAATATGGGCTGTTTTCGTTATAAAGTAATACTGAAGTTTCCATGAAGTGTAATATAAAAAGGAAAGATAACATATGCAACCAATTTAAGGCAATGCCAAAAAAAAGGGCTATGATTTTTATGTTTTTTTTTCTGTAGTGTTTTCATTCTGTAGAGTTCGTGGAGTGTTATAAAGATATTGAATATTGTGAAGATTGTTGGTCACCGAGATTTCATTTTTCAGTATACATGGATGCCTCAGCATGATCTTATCCATTCACCTGTTTCGTATCGCAAGAAGAGTTAATTGCCTGTTGTATTCAAAGTACCTGAATGAGAATGTCCGATTTGGATTTTCCTCATTTTAATAGCTTACATGGGAGAAGACTTATTAATACGTTGTTTACCTCACGTTTCCACATTTATTACCTAAACATGAAACGTACTGTTTTCGTGATGACAGTTTCATCGCAAGAAGGAAAAGAGCGTATACTAAATCATTTTGTGGGCGGAGAGTAATTATTTTGTTTCGCTCACAAAATTACTTCGAGCTATCTCACCAAAATCACTTTTTGTTTGCCCTAAACATTCGACGTAGGCGTGTTTATCTCCCTATGTTGTCTTTCTCTTGGACGTTGACTCGAAATCGCCAAGATGTCGATGTGCCAACTCCTACCACCTTTCAGATATAAAGGCATTTAGAGCTATGACTTAATAATTATTAAGGTTAATTATTCTCCTTTTATTTCTGCCTTCCAGGTGGTACATGTCAAAATCACCTGCCTTAAGGAAAGAATGCTTTGCTTTGCCTTTCATCTGCCACCACGATTAAATTTTCTTTCCTGCCGTGAAGGGATTCAGTGAAAGCATCAATCGTTTTGTAATTACCAGGGAATAGCTTCAAATGACAAAATTATTTCGCGATTTACATTTTCAGTAATATGTTTTTGAACGATGTTTAATCCATTAATGCGCAGCGTTCTTATTTGAGAACAGTTTTTTTAAAAAAAAAGTTTGTGGAATTTTTATACTTTCTTGGAACGATTTTTTCCTTTTAGTGAAGATACAAATCAGTCCTATAAACACTCTCATAAACTTTTAAGTATTTAATATTAAAATACTTATATTAGTCTATTGGATCAGACTTTTCAAGCATCGCAGTTGAATTTCTCTTTTCAACAGAAACATCATGTGTAATCATTCAAACGACGATATCTACGCTTGTGTGTATAAGTATGTGTGTGTGTGTATATATATATATATATATATATATATTATATATATATATTTATATATATATATATATATATATATATATATATATATATATATATATATATATATATATATAATACAAAATCATTTGTATATGTGTTTGTTCATCATGTATTTCGAAATAGCTTCACTAATTTTCATAATATTTTATATACTGATTCAGGTAAACACTGGTGAAGTTTTTAGACAGGTTAAATTTGGCAATTAAAAGGAGTGTAACTAACGATGCCGATTTTGAGAACGCAATATCGCAAGATATGTATAGCAAAAAGTTAGGAAGGAGAAATTGATTATTTTATTAAAATACACATTCTAGGATTAGACACTGGAAACCGAAACGTAGAACAACACATGAGTTTTTAAAATTGTATTGTAATAATAATAAAGTCTTGTATTATATATTATTATTGTGAAAAAAATTTCTTATATTGCGCATTGTACTGGCCTATTAATAAAAAATTATTCTTTATTCATAAAAAAATCGTTATTAAATTAATAGTTTCTCTTGTTTACTAACCAGTTAGATAAAAACTTCTTTCTCAATAAAAATCGATTTTTTTTTTCTTCTTGGACACATGAAAAACAAATTAAAACTTCGCCACCAGACTTTGCTACGCCACTGCCTGGAGCCAATTTTTTTTTATAATGACCAGTATTTTTCTTTTTATTTTTAAATGCTTGTTTTTACACACTTTTATTTAACTTACAGTGTATGTATGCTGACGTCTAAATCTTGTATTAATTTTTCGCTACTTCCCTGATCTGAAATTGACCTTAAATTTTGTATAATTCTGTATCTTTAGTATAATTATATCGGAATTAGCGATAAAATGACATAATCATAGATAACTAATATATCCTAATATCAATTTCGGAACCGTTGTTACTTTCTTTCGTTATACCATTTCATATGCGTTGATGACTCGGAGAGGTTAAATACTCATTTTTCACGAATGTGCTCTGGTTTTGATTCCAGATTAGAGGTTTTTGCTTGTAACTTCGGATTTCGACGAACAGTGTGAAATTTATGCTTATTAAACTGAAACTATATTTTTTTTTATTTGACTTTTTTTAAAAGTGTTTTTATTGTGTTGCGTTTTAAAACAGGATTCCCAGTTATCGGACTTTCTCTAACGGAAAATCACAAAATTCTTGACCATAAGACATGCAGTACTACCTCAAATGAATTTCAATTTAAAATTAATAGTAGTTAAGATCAGTATTAGTTTTCAGTTTAAAAGTTAATTATAGCTTAGTTTAATGTAACAATTGTATATTGCAATAGCTTTTAGATTCATCGTTCATAAAATTAGCACAAAATAAACTTCTATCAAATAGCTTAAAAAAATAAATCCAGATCATTTATACGGACCTTTAAAAATATTTGTGAATCTTCGTGACTTTTGATAGATGTTCTTTATATTCCACGTCTTTCCCAGGCTATTGTACTTCCCTGACTTTCCATGTTGCTGGGAATCATGTTAAAGCAATTATTTTTTTAATACTTTACGTTCTTTTTATTGCTAAATTTACCTTTATTGTATCCCTAAGTGACAATATGACTTATATATGAGTTATGTCAGACACGCCAACTACTCTGGATTCTCCGGAGTTGCTCCGGAGAAATTAGAGAATTTGATAACTCCGGAAACCTCTCAGATTACTCCGGAAAATAACTAAAATTTTGAACAATTAAAAGATCACAGTTCATCAATCAAATACAAATTCTTGCGAAAAATAATGTTGAATATATTCTTCCCATACAGTAATGCTGCATGTAAAAGAGTACTGTGAGGAAAAACTAAATTGAATTTAGGTAAAATTTTTGTAGACAAATTTTAGAATCCCTGATTATAGAAAAATGTAAATATTTTAACTGGGGTCAATGTGCTACAAGACAAACTTTTCTGAAAAAGAAGTTGTTAAAGCTAAAAAAAAGCTACTTATACATTATTGAATGCATAAATTTTAACTTACACCATAACTTACCATAAATTTTACTTTATAATTTACTACTGTGTGTTTAATTTTAATTTGTCCAATTTTAATTTAGAAACCAATAAAATATGTATATGTTTATTTTGTTTTGTTTATTATTTATGTAAACTGCATACGCGTGTACTTTTGTGGATAGCTTGTTTAATTTTAAATTCGAGGTGTTGCTGCTGACAGACGTGCTTGAATATTGTCATGTTTATTATGTTAATTGTGAATCGGGAAAAAATCCAGAAACGTGACGATCTTGTTATATAGTTGTTAGGTTATCTGGCACAGTGCCCCTCAAATTCATATCTGAAATTAATATAAACCTATCTTCTGGTTTTTGAGAGAATAGATTGTTCATATGATATGTTCGTTTTATTTTTGAAAGATTTCTTAATAAAGAGTGAGCCAATTTCGAAAGAGAAGGGTTTTTTTTTATCCCTTCCTCCAGTCGCAAAGGACAAAGGTGGTCTCTTCTACGAACTCTTTTTTTATAACAGAAGGGAAAAAAATACTTTCCCTTCAGCGATGTCACGATCCAATTCCTATTGTTACAAGCTTCCGCCTTATCGCCCGAGGGTAGGTCTGTAAGTCCTCGATAAGGCGACCAAATAGTAATATTCTTTCAAGGATGCAATATTTGAAACTCATATGACTTCATTCATTCATTGTTAGCGTGAATGGCTCAAATTTAGCATAAAAGATATCGGATTCGGTTGCCATTTCTGTAATTTCGAGAAACTTTTTATTAAGTAAAAGTTTCTTTTTAGTACTTTTTTATGAGGTATTTCCTACGAGCAATGCATTGCGTGATTTCTGCGTAGAATATTGAATTATTGTTATCTAAACTAGAAAATATTGCCTTCTTTTAAAGCGCACGCTGGTAAGATGGCATGGGTAACTTCGGGTTTTTCAACTCCTCTTCTTAGCCCACTCTCCTGTTTCTAATCATGGATCTTGTTGGTGCTTCAACCACATTTGGCGAAATTGGCGTGCTTGCAGCTTGCGTGCGTGGCGTGCTTGCAGCGTGGCGTTTGAAATCTGGCGAGGGGATCGTAACTCAACAAATTGATACATAAACAAAAACAACATTTTGAGGAAAAATTTTACAAAAATTGAATATTTAAAATCTAATCGAATTAACAAAGAAAACACAAAGGAAACACAAAACATTCATACTAAATAGACTGAAACATTCACTTAGTCACAAATTAAATAAACTGAGTGTGATTTTCATCACAAATTTGTGATTTAGTGTAAATTGTAAAATTAATTTAATTTTGATTCTGTATTTTGAGTGGAGGTTGAAGAGGAGTTGTAAAATTGAAAATTTTTTTTCAAATCTCTTGTTATTCTAAATTCACTTGTTCGTGGCATGAAAGTCGGTATGAAAGTGCGTATTAAATCATTTCGTTTGATTTTTGACACAAATATTTTAACTTTATTTAATAAAAGTGCCACCAAAATTTGCCAGTTTCACAGATGTAAGTTTCAAGTTTTAAAAGTAACACTCGTAACTCGCAAAAATTTACGATTTTTTTTTTTTTTTTTTTTTTTTTTTTTTTTTTGTTCGATAAATTATTCTCTTTAATTTGAGACAAATGAAATTTAAGATTCTTCATTTCGAATTATAACTGAAATTTATAGTTTATAAACTTTAAGGTTTATTTTTCTTTGGTTGCTTTTGTTAAAATAAAATTCCATCCTATCAAAAAGTTAATTTATGTGAATCTGTATTCTAATTTAGGAATAAAAAATGGTATTCAACCTTTGATAGCGTTTTTTCTGCATTGTACGGCATGTATTGTGATTTTACTATTATATCCACTTGCCATTCTCTATTTCAAAAAATAAATGACAGCAGATATTTATATGTTTTTTAAATTTCATTCCAATTGTTTCTTTTTCATTTGCATATTGCAAATGTAAAAGTTAGCTCTAAAATTGTAAGTGTTTATCATATTGATTTTCTGTGACATATAATTATTAATAAATGCAAACAGGCATGTCCTTTGCGGCATCTTTTCTTTTCAAACTGTTTCTAAACATGAAGGTCTGCAACTCGACAGGAAAGGATTTTTAAGTCATTTTCACGTCAAAAATGTGTGTTAAAGTTCACCGTTAAGTGCCTGATTTGAATGAACCACAGAAAGAATTATTTTATTATTCTAGTGAAATGGTAATTTAGTACTTAAACTAAAAATGATTCCCCATTGCTTTTATCGATAAATATACACGATACAATAAACCAGAAAATGGAAACCTTTAGATATTTGTAACATCGCGTTTAAGATATGCAAACGATTTTTTGAAAACATATCTTGCCACTTTTTGCCTAGTTGGAAATCCTTCGCACAGACTTAATGATCTCGCACAACATGGAAACTGTGCGACTACGTAAGCTTTAATGCTTTTGACAGCAGGTGGGACAAATTTGGAGTTAGAAAGGCGTAAAAGAAAAACAGATTTCAATGAAGGAATTAAGATGGAAACCGGATGCTTGCCCTACCCGTACGCTGGTATAAATATTTTTATGGAAGACGTTAAGACGAAAATATTACTCATTTAAAAAAAAAAGAGAAATACAAAAATTGGCATAGTTAATTTTCACATATTTGGTGTCATGTGAACTATTGTATTTTAAACACAATCCTATCGTTAATCTCGAGGATAAACAAATTTACCATTTATAACTGCAGGAATTCGTTTATAGTGGTTTTGGTGAACTGAACTTGACCTCGCAAACAGTATCTTTGTTACTATCACCTAGCGGGTGGTCTGGCAAGCCTTTGATTTTTTTTTTCTTTATGGCGATGAGTGTCCGCAGTATCTTTTTAAATCCGCAGCATATAAATAAATGAAGAAAATCCTGTCTCTCCATCTCTCAAATCTTATATATCTGTAGGTGTGTGTGAAGGAAGCAGGAATATAAAAGAATGAATATTAGAATGTAACTTACGCAGACATATTTGTTGATTTACGAGAGTCTAAGTAGGTTGTAGTTGGGTTTTTGAAATATTTTAATAAAATGTAGCAAAGGAACAGATGTTAAAGCAAAATGCATTTATGCCTTAGGGCATTTATAAAAGTCTAAACAAAAGTTGAAACATAATTTTCGGCAGAGACCAAATAAAACAAGTGCCGAGGCATTTACGTGCATTTTACCTCTGTAGTGAGAAGTAATGGTTGATTAGTTTGTAATGCAATAGTCTGTACTGCTTCCGAAACCTGATTCCGAAAGACTATGATCATCCATGCCATTAGAATTACAGACTGGAGTGGGGTGGTATGGGGTGGGGTTTGGAGTACAACGCCTAAGAGCGCTTAACTAGGGTGAAGCGGATAGTATGTTATTAAATCACAAGCAAATAGTGAAGCATACAACATTAATTGGAAAAGTTGTATTTTCGTTGTATAGTTTGAAGAAAGTCCATTTTGATGAAGGTTAGGAAACATCACGATTAAGAAAATAATGCGTAAAAGAAATAATTAAAATGTTTGATCGTTCAAAATAGAAAAAATATAAATATTTTGCCATCCTTCTGATCATGTGTTTGGCACAATATGTCCCATGAGGGATACAGTGCCATTAAACATCAAAAATCAACCAACCAACCAACCATCCTTCTGATCAATAGACTTAGAAATTTTCAAGACTAGCAGTTTTTGAACTATATTCCTTCTGACGGAAGCCTGTATCTTTCTCCGAAAGTATAGATGTTAGTTATATTATAATGGTTGTAATAGCATCACTTACTATGCTATACTAGCGTGTGAACTGCCTGCCTTCTTTACTGGGGCATGTATGTTCGGTTGTCTCTGGGAGGCATAAAATTACTTCCGAAACTTAATTGGACAACGCATGAATTTTTTTTTTACAATATTATAAAATTATAGATAGGACAAAATAGTATTTCCGCGTCCCGGACGTGATTTAACTGCAACCATGATCAGGTGGACAAGCGGCCTAAACGCATAAAAGATAGGCTTGCGTTATTGTTCCGTAAGCTAGAAAAGAAAAGACTCCCTCCAACGAGAGATGTCTTTAAGTGGCAGTCTCTCCTTGGACTTCCCGGACTGAACTGCCCGTCAGGCTCCCCTCTCTCCTTTGTTCAGGGGGTCAGCTTCTGGAAACCTGAACCCTTCCGAAAAAAGAATCCTCCTTTTAAATCACTGCCCACCTTGAGAAAAAAACAGTTCTAAAAGTTTATTAGCATTTTAGTAGGCCGGCTCTTATTCCCCAAAGAAACGCCGGGTGGAGGGGTCAATGGGGTCAACTTCCAGACATAGAGAAGGGTGCACAGCTGCGAATAACAGGTCGTGGGTCCAAATTGCGTACAATGGTATTGGTAAAATAATTAATTTTACGCTGATCCAATCAACGACTTATAGCAAGCAACTACTAAAGACTAATCATTACGACAGCTTGTAAACAGAGGTAAGCTCGAGATTACCAAGAATAACTGAATAACCCCAGATAACTAAGGCACCTCGAGCTCGTGACACCCGTTTATACCTAAATCAAATATACCCTTGAGGTTGTCTCTCGTTTAGCATTACCCAGGGGGCACGTACGTCTTGAGCTTGTGGCCGTAAACGCGAGAGATAAAAAAAAATTCAGCTGAATTAAAAAATTTCATAATGTTCTTTTATTTATCTAAATAATAACACAGCTCATATTACTGATGTGCCAAACGATGGCTAAATGGTAGAGCGCTACTCTTCGAAACTGAAGTTCGCGGGTTTGAATGCCGCTGCTGGTATGGATGTTCGTAGCTGTTCGGAATCGGCTTTAAGTAGCAGGTTCCGGTCTCATTAGCCTTCTTGAGCAGAACAGTAGACCGTAGCACTTAAAACAAAACCCAATTCTTGAAAATAATTTCGTATAGTGACTGGAATGTGCTTACACTTTTTTTTCAATCGCGAGAAAAAAAAATCGAAATCTAACTTAGTTATATTATTTGCAGTCACATTTTGAATTCTACATTAAGCCTGTTTCGATATTTCATTTTTATTACCACGTATGTGGAAAACAACTTTTCACATGAGTATTTGTTCTAAACGACATCAAATTACTATTTGCAAAATGTTAGTTGTTTGCCAACATAATAAAATTACATCTGACATAAACCCTTGTTTTAAAGGGGTCAATGTAATTGCATGAAGCATTTAATACATTACTATAGTCTATGTTGTATCTATTTTTGCTATTCATAACTTATTATCAGCACTCCTAGAGACTGTGTAAAGACCATTGATTTACAGCCTTTCGTATTAAAATTATCGTGTTTAAATTAATCGTTGTAAGTTTTAGAGTAACAACGAATGGAAGTATAGAAATATATCTGCATTTCAGTTCTTTTTCGGGAAAATTAGTTGTCCGAAACATTGGCAACGGCAACACGAGAACTTTATATATAATATACATGTTGATGTAGATAAAATATAATTTGCTGTACACTGTAATCAAATATGTAATCTTAGATACTGGCTATTTCTAATTAGTGCAATTATCTAATGTCCTTCAAGTACTTTTAGGCGGACTAACATTATGTGTATTTTTCGTTTGTAAAAATGTTCTGAGTTTCATACCTTCGAACAGTTTGTAGATTCCCGATTTAGCCATTCAACGCCCTTGGTAATCCCCGATTTTTAGTAACGCCTAATATCCTTAAACGACGATCGTATCTGCCTCGTGTTTTAAAAATAACACGCTCCTTTCCCGTTATAGCCTCTTAATTTTTCCCATTCGGCAACATATCTAATTATTCCCACTGCATAATTGATGATTTAAAATGGAGATTGGGGAATATTTGGATGGATACGCCCGCGACACATCAAGCGGTTCGGCCATCGATTTGTTCCGAGGTCATGTCCATGTTTCATTTGTTAATTTGCTGACTCTGGCAGGGACGTTGCAGCCGCAGTGCATCGCTGTACTTGATTGCGGGACACGATTAATGAGTTGCCCATCCACATCGCATCCATTTCATTTCATTCTTCTAGTTCGCTCTTTTCACTTTGTCAGAAGTTACTATATGGAAATGTAGCTGTCTCACGTTAACTAATAATTAATACAGAGTGATACTATTTTTCTGAAAGAGCTGCCTTTGTTGGGTTTTATTGAAAATATCTGCATTTGTCTAGAGATTTAGTTTAATATTTTGCTTACATATGTTGAGTCAGCACACTCAACGAGCTTCAAGAATGGAGCTAAGAGGTCCTTTTTAGAATGATCTAATTGAAGATACTGATATTTACATGTATTTACACAGGTTAATAAAAAGTTTATAGCAGAGAATAAATTGAGAGCTGGTCTCGCGTCTCGAGACTTCGCGGCGTACGTCTTTACAGCAGCAACTCTCCCGCTCACTCCCTTGTCTGTGTGTGTGATTTTCGTAAGTCCGTTAGGATGAGACTGCGCGTGTGCGGAAATGGATAACTTGACAGAAGGATGTTGGGAGGTTCGGATGGTGTTCTCCGCCTTGACACATATGTGGCCGAATGATGGACGAATGGTAGGGCGCTGTTCTTCGGTACTGGAGTACGTGAGTTCAAATCGCATTATTGGCATGGGTATTCGTAGCTGTTTGCCATCAGCTTTAAGCAATTGGCCCCGGTCTCATTAGTCCTCATGTAGAAACAGTGGACCGCAGCGTTCTCCAACTACCAATCTTACATGTGTGTGATATATTAAAATTTATCCAAAAAAGTCCTAAAGTATCCAAAATGGACTAAATTTTATTCCAAATATAATTCTTATTCGTAATTTAAACGGAACCTCAGTTCAGAAAGCACGATAATTTAATTTTCCCAGTAGCGAAACCGCCAACTTGCATAGAAGATGGATAGCAAATATTTCCATATTCTTCCAAATGGTCTCACCAGAATTTTATGATTAACGTTATTTTCGAGCTTCTTAGCCACCGTAGTTCTTGCAAATTAGGAGTTTATGTATTGTTTCAGAAACATAGATATAATTCTCATGCGAATTCTGATCGTGTGGCAGAAAAAAAGCCCCGCATTTCACTGTGCGAGCAAGTTGAGCTAGGACGATTGGATTATTTAAAGGAGTTCATGGATTTTATTTGACCCCGGTGTCTTATTTTTAATAATACATCAGGACATAAGATATTTAATAAGTGTAGACATTTTTCGGGTATTGGAGCGATACATCAAAGGAAAGCTTGTGTTTCCCGCAAAAATATCTGTCTCTCTCTCACACGTACTCTAGGAGAGCTATGAACGAATGAATTATCTTTTGGATTAACTAAGTAATTAAAATCGTTCCGAATATTCTTAATTTCTATTGTAGTATGAGGCCGAAAGCTGTTTGGGATTAAGAGGTTATAGAAAGTTAACCGCACAGAAACGTTCGAGACAACGGGGAGTATAAGTGCAGTGGAAGAAAGTAGAAGGAAGTGAGTGAGGGCTCGGATGAGATAAGGTCGTCGTTGGCACGCCATGCTGTGGATGGAAAAGAGATTGTCGTAACTTGCAAGAGAATTGTAAACATTCTCCGCTGTGTGTGATGCTTCACTATAGTCCGTCTAATGCTTCTTCCGAAGGTAGTGGGCAAGAGATTTTTGCCATTAGCAAGGATTAGAGTTAGGATAGCAAAGCCCGAGATAACGTGCAAATGTAAAGTAATTATATTAAACAAAGTTGAACAGTCTTATGGGTAATGGTGGGTGAAATTGAGAAGTAAAATACAATGGTATCGGAGTTGAAGGTCTACGGCGAGCTTAGTTGAGGATGTTGCAGGGAACTTACTGTTATAATTTATACTCACACACACAAGGACAGACGGACAAATTGGATTTTTAGATAAAAGCAGTGAGTGTTATAGTACATGAACAAAAAATAAATAAATAAAAAGAGTAAGCTAATAACGCGCACGTGGTTCACCTTTAATAGCCCCATATACTATTATGTAGTATGACCATGCCATCTAGGTTCTATAAAATGTAACGCTTTAACATTATTTTCTCTCGTTTAAGGGGTTGATAACATTCACGTTAACTCTGAAAAGGAAATTGCGAACCCCCATTTTAGTACCAAGTATCTTAATCGATGTCTGAATAAAAAGATACGCACACTGTGTATATGTGTGTATGCATACGCGCGCACACACACACACACACACACACACACACACACATATATATATATATATATATATATATATATATATATATATATATATATATATATATATATATATATATATATATATATATATATATAAAATGCATAGGTATGGTGAACCTGCGGGAACAAGCTCACTACTCCCCTCCCCACATCTTTTTTTCTTCTATAATCTGTATAGAACTGATGATTTTTAATCAACTTTCTCATTTTAAACAAAGATAATAATGAAAAAATAAGGGCAAACAGTTGGATACTTGATTTACTTAATGTAGGCGAGTCTTATATATATATATATCGAATATATGTAATATATATATTCTCCCTATAGGATCCCAGACTTCGCACTTAATGAATAAATAAATGGTTAAGGACATTTTTCTAAAATTGAATATACACGTTTGATAAAAAGTGTGGCAAACAAAGGAACGTTATTTGCATGACATATTAATTTTTTCCAAGCCTTAATAAAGAGTACATTTTTTTTTCTTCTGACGAAATTAATAACATCCCATGCATGTTAACTACCCAAGTTTTTACTTGACTTTTATTTATCACCTTGCCGCCATTCTGAAACTTATTTTATAGCCAAATAAGAATTAGTGCATTAATCGTGAATAATCGCTAAGTAAATCTGAAATAACTCGTGCAGATCGTAAATGTGAACAAAAGTTCATTTTAATAGAGCCTGAATAATTTTATTGTGTTTTGCGAGCAACTGTGTTTCATCTTAATTGAATTCGTGCTTGTATTGTGCAAGAGAGCAGCTGCAAATGGGTACTCCGAATTAGCTTAATTTCAAAACAACTCGTTTGGTTTCTCGTAAAACATCTCCGAATTTCCAATATATGTATCATGTTCTTTTTTACGCCTTTTTATTTAACTCTTGCTGTACGTCTCTAGGTCTAAATATTATTCTCAATTTTTCGCTAACTTCTTAACCTGCAGTTCAGCTGAAGTATCGCTTAGCAATATATCTTTGATGTCAATATAGGAATCAATCTTAAAATTGCTTCATTATAGCTATTTTACCTCATTTTAATAAATTAAATATCGATTTTTTAACCGTAATCATTCTCTTTCTTTACCCTTCACACATATGCGTTAAATGGCTGTGTGGCATAAAGCTTGGTTTTTATATTTATGCCCTGGGTTCAAT
>CM063501.1:88837164-88849664 GCA_032207245.1 Pardosa pseudoannulata
TGCATAAAACAATAATAAACAGTAAAAGGTTGGCTATTGAACATATTGGATATAAACTAAAATGTCAGATATTTTTATTTTTCAATAACATTATGATACTAGCATATAGCCCATCATATGACGGGATTAGTAAAATTTTTAATATTCCAGAACTGTTAAGTACCCAATGAGGCAGGTAAAAAATGGTTAGTTTTTTGGCTGAGAACTATCTGGTTCACTCTCAATAATTTATTTCTCCCGATCCTGTAATGCAGTTTAGAACCACATTGAACTCATTTAGTCAAACCGTGTGGTTATGTATAATAAACAAACACACAAAAGAACAAACTTCTTAGGTTGCTACCATATTACAGTCGACATATGTCACTGGTGACTTCTCGGTCATAATGACGTCAGAAATAGCCAGAGATGGGAATTTGGTACTATAAATTTCCCTCTCTGACATCATTATGACGCAGATGTCACCAGTGACATATGTCTACTGTAATATGGTAGCACCCTTAATTTCCAAACATATATAAATTAAAAGTTAGATATTTATGAGTCCGTGAAATAGACTCCTAGACTTATATGAAAAGAATTTGTTGTTAATACCGGTGGTAAAAGTTTCATCGCAACAAAAAATAATCGATGGTTAAATTTAAAATTATCACGTATATACCTAATCTATTATTTAAGCCAAATATAAAAGAAAATCATTTACGTAATATCTAAGTTCAGTGATAAAAGATATTAAAATAATGTAGACGATATTTAAATAGTTTAAAATATGAAATAATTAAATGAGATGTTTAAAGGAATGACGTCACAATGCTAGAAAAGATTGTTATTTTTACCTCTTTATTAAGTGATAAATGGATAAATTGAATCGCCTGCTCTTAATCGGGGAAAATAGGGCTCGAAATAATGGCATTAAACGCTCGAAAAGGAGGGAAGGGTTGGATTTCGAACGTTTTAAAGACGACAGTATTTTTTTGCTGTGATATGAAGCATATTTATACTAATTTATTTTAGAATCGGATCGATAGTTTAGGAGAAGATAAACTTTATTCGCTTTGAATGGATGCCTCTATCCATTCCAGGTCCAACCGCTTCATAAATTGGAGGACAGACGTACAGATAACTTAGGCTATTATTATATAGGGGATATATTAACCCTAAAATTATGTAGAAAAATTTTTTCAGCACGATCCTTACCTTCGAAGCTTTGATATTTTACTCGAGTAGGCGGATGTCGTATTTTTTAGGTCAAATCGGTTTTTTTTTATTTATACTGTTATAAATGTAACATCTTTTTTTCATAGTGGCAATAAGAGGCAAGATAGTAAAGTGGTTATATTTATCGCCAGTAGAAATATTAATTTAGTTTTATTGTCACACAGTAAAGTGTATCTTTGAAAGATGCGTAGAATACTTTCTTTTTTCTCCTTTTCAGTGTTATTGTTTCAAATAATTTCAATAATTATTAAGATAAAATTTTAAAATGAGGAAAAAAAATGTTAGTCTACGCGCAACGGCACGCCATAATCTTTATGAAAGAAGCACAATACTCTATGACGTCGAGGACAAAAGTGAAATTTAACTTTCAAATAAGTCAAATCCATTTCTTTCTACAGGAAAGGAACAGATGGAAGAATACATATGATTTTGGGAGTTCCAGTCGTATAGGGGGTGGGGCAGCATTTCAAAAAATATCATGTTTGTCATAATATTTTCGCAGGCGGGTTCGCCGGAATGTTGAGGTAGGTGGTTACGTCTTGGCCATATTGGATTCCTCTTTCTCCGTATTGACATGTAGAGAAAATCTGTAAGCCGCGGTAGCTAATTCGGCAAAGACGTCAAGTCATAGGCTGAGGGTTAGGAGTCGTGTTCACGAAACGCGGTTGGGGCACAAAAATTAAAGTTCGTGGTTGTAATGCCCTTTAAGTTCAAACGATATCTCAAGGCCTTGGAGCGGCGCTCTTTAAAACGTAAGCCATAACCATTCCTCTTAAATCGAATAGCCTCCGGATCAAGGGCTTGATTTGTCGAAGTTGTGTTAGAAACAACACATTATCCTATTTTCACGATTCACATTTAAAGATTTCTTTAAATATGTCGTACCACTTGATTGAATGAAAAAATCTTTGGGGTTACGTGGAGCACTGTTTTAATCTTATATCAGTAAAATGCCATTATTTGCATTAAAAAAACTAAATTAAAAAATTAAGAATTAAATTTTTTTGTTCTTTTAAAAACATTTATTTTCTCCTAACCCTAGAGATTTTTCCTCTCTGTCATGTAGTATAATTTATTTAAAGTGACCTTTAACCCCTTAAAAACCACACGTAAATGCTATACGAGTTGACCGTTGGGAAAACCGTTTAACGCCATCTAGTAATTAAATGTAGCATTTAAAAATTAAAATAAAACGTTCAAATCCCCTGCTACGCATATGCGACGCTGGTCTCTCAATATCAACCGGACATATAGCGTGGAGGCGATGCTGGAGTGATGAGAGTGAAAGCGTTGCTTCGCGTATACGAGACGTTGGTCGCGAAGGGTTAAATGGGAATCACCCTGTGGTAGAAAAATTACCCTATAGGTTAACATAGAGCAATTGCAATCCAATACGGTCGATAGCTAGTGACATAGCGAAGGGGGATGTGGTGATTACAACCTCCCCCTTTAGGATTGCTGTATTAATTTTGAAATGAGATGTAAAGGGAACCAACCCTTCTCATATTTTCTTACGACGCCACTGTCAGTACCTAACTACCTTACGTAAAATTCAAGGAGTCTCATCATAAGATGCTTGATGGCCAGGGGATTTATATATTTTTTTATAAATGGTGTTTTACAAAATTATGGGACAAAAAATCAAACACAATGTCACACTCCTGAATCCACTTCTTTAGCAGATCTGAAACATTCCCTTTTTAGTTTTTTAGACTCAATCAAATGTGAAGTCACAAGTGATCTAGATGTATAAAAGATGTACCCGAAAATTAATGTTTATTGAAAAATTTTTAAGTTTTTACTTTTATTAGCTTAATTTTAAGCTACTTAGGAGCGTCCTATGCAGTTAATATGAGCTAAAAGGTTATAATATAATTTGTTAAGTCCAGAAACCAAGAAGTTTATTGCTTCTGAATTGATGCAGATCTTACATCTTAAACACTCGCAAAATGTGGAGATATTTTGAAACTAAAATGCAAATCATTTCACAAAAACATGAATCCTGTGCAATGGGAGAAGGATATTTTGCGAATTATCCGCAACATTTTGCATAATATCGATTATATTTTGCAGAGCTTTGAGGAATCACTCATCTGTTACATTCGTTGAACTATCCCCCCCTCTCTCATCTGAATCTAGCCTATTAATAGTTTATTTGATTTTATAATAACGTCATTACGGATTTAAGTGTGCGATTCAGATAGCAGTCCTTATTATTTTTCTTACGTTAAGAGTTCGCTAGTTTTAGTGTTATGCAACTTTCGTCGTTTGATGAAATGATTACTATATCATTGTCGTTGTGTCCAAGGTAGTGTATTCTTAGAATATTTTCCTAATTACGTAGAGTTTAAATCGGTGACATTCGAAATCATTTCTCACTCTCGTCATTGATTCAGTTTTTCGTATTAAAATTTGGCGACGGAGTCCTTGACGGATGTGCCGCCATCCTTCAGCAAACATGACTCATAAGCATCTGACTCTTGAAGCAGAAAATCTCTTTAGAGGTCTGTCTATTAGCTAACGATGCGGTGTTATGATGACGTTTCTTTTATTTTTTCTCATGTTGTTGTTGTTATTTCTACTCGCAATATCTTTGTTTGGAAAATCTCTGTAACAATTCTTAATTTAATGATGTATTTGTGTTTTCTTGTTTTGTTATAGAAGCCCTGCTGTTTGAAATATTCTAGTATAGTTTTCCTCTCCTTGTTTTTCGCATCTTATTTGCCTTTTCTGCAGTATTTTTTTCACAATTTGAAAGATGGTTCTGTTCTCTATTTGGTGGAAAGGCTTGGTCGCAACTCTTCGGTACCGGAGTTCGGGGGTTTAAATCCCGCTTTTGGTGTGAATCCTTGTAGCTGTTCAGAGTCAACTTTAAGTTGATTCCTGGCCTTAATTGCTCTCATGTAGCAAAAAAGTAGACTACTGTGCTTCAAATCAAATCAAATCAAATCAAATCAATTAACTCCTTCTCTCTCTCCCGCTCTCACTTACTCGCTCGCTCACACATACACTGGCATATTAGCGTATTTAATTAAATAATATGCAGGCTTGGAAACTTGGAGTCTAAATTTAACTGGTGTTATAGTTTAATAATATACACTAGAAAGAAAATATGTTCCATACAACGCTCATACTTTATCAGAAAATAATGCTTCGGAGCTTACCGTACTGCTCCAAACCAATTCAAAACCAATTCTCCAAAAACATTATTTGTTTTTGACTCAAAGATTTTTCTCTTTCAATTGAATATCCAAAGTAATCCACAGTAGGAGTTATCCCTTGGTCTTATTATTTATGACTGTATGCTAATTTTTATTATTACATTACGGGCAAAACTCAGCAGTTTATTTACCCATGTGTGGCACGGGCATCACATTTTCAAAGCTTACATTTTCTGACTGTCACAAATTTATTCTAGTTTACTTTTTGAGTCATATATATTGGTGATACGTTAACCATATGTACTTAAATTTGCTTGTATGGGCAAAATATATGGAAAAATATAAAAGTAGATTGTGTAGGGAATTTTTTGTAATGTTAAATGGTTTTTAAATGTTTCACTTTTAAGCAGTATTTTTCCTGAAAAACGGTAATTAATGAATTCAGTACTTTATTAAAAGACTGGATGATTTAAGTTTTCATACATTAAAAATGTGACCACTGAGAAGTTGTTATCAAAGATACTCCCTCAAAATCACTTTTCTGCAGTTTCTGCCTTGTTTCAGTTTTGGAATACAGTATAGAAGATGGATACTTTATAGTTTTATTAGACTTGCAAAATACATGAGATACATGAGTTTTAGGTAGAGTTAATATTTCTTTAAAAATAGTATTTCGCTTATTTATAAGAATAAATAATTTAGATAAAGGAAATTTGATTCTGACATAGAACTGGTTTTACTTGTAGTATTGGAAACTGCTTTCAGAATGCTAAATATACAAGAGTTTTACTTGTAGAACGATATTTTAGTAATTGACAACTTTTAAAATGTTTATTTCTTAACACGTTCACTGCCAGACGCATTTTTGATGGTTTGCCCAAGACACCGACGTGAAATTTTCATGATGCGATGCATATTATGCTGAAATATTAATTTGCTGAAATATTATGCTGAATTTTCTCAAACGTTTTCCAAAAGCTACAAATATAAATTCACGGGAAATTTCCTGCCTAAATTATCCAAATTTAATTTACTTTTTTAAAAATTTGTTACCTTTTAAAAATACGAAATAAACTTTTTATAAAAAACGTTTTTAAAATGAGGCATTTAGTTTTAGAATTTTTGAATGGGAACATTATATTCCTATTACGTTTGGAGGCAGAGAAAAAAAGTCTCACAAGTAGGGAGACTACTTTCTCACCCCCGCCTCCACAAATAAATAAATAAATCGCTTTAGTAATTTTGGAGTAGGCATATCATGTAGTATAATCCACAATTTTCTTCTAATGCCTGTCCATAGTATCACTAGTTTGCTTCCAGACCTAAAACCAGTCTTTCAATGATTTTGTGGGGGGAGACATGGAATTCCCGATACTTTCTTGTTTTAATGGCGATTTAATACGTTGTCAAAGTTTGCCATCTCCTTTGTGTTTATAGGATGATAATCGAGTTCTCGTATTTCTCATAGGGAAGACTACTCTCTCATCAGTCTATTTCTCTCCACTACAATTACTGCGTTTCTACAATGATGATGAGCGAAACTCCTTGTTCAAGGGCATTTTTTTGCAAACCTCTTCTCGTAAATAGGGCTTAAAAGCCCTAATTTACGGCAGTGGGCGTTTGACGGGTTTGTTGCCGGTGCCGCACAGACTTCGTCGAAACGGAACTCGGTACTGCTTCTTTTATAATAACTAAGGTCTGTCGAAGGTGAAGTAGCTAAGCTATGCAGACCTGTATTTCTACAAGAAGGGTTAGTATAGTGGTTGTAAAACTGAATTAAACGGAATCACGGGGTTTCGTGGTACATATCTTGACTTGACAAAATAAGAATCGATACACACATATTTAAATCACTCATGCTACTTGACTAATGTTTATTAATTTTAAAAAAATTATACATTCGGTTACCTAAAAATATTCAAGAGTTGGTAACTATTTAATATTATTAATAAAAAAAAAATACAATTTTGTGATTGTCTTTACATAAATTGCATGTAAGATATTGACCTGCTCCAGATATATTTTTTAACAAAGGGGTGGTTTGGGCTTGGTTTGAAGTGCTACGGTCTACTTTTGCAACACGAGGGCTAATGAGACCCGGACCTACAGCTTAAAGCCGATTCCAAACGGCTACGAACATCCATGCCATTGTGGGATTCGAACCCACGAACTAGGGTACTGAAGGCTAACACCTTAACCAATCGACCATCGTTCGGCAACGAAGGGGTGGATTTCCCTTAAAACCCTGTAGTTAAGTCTGTTAGTTCTTTGAAAGCCAACGAAAGTTTGAATCCTCATTTATACCTGAAATACAGTGCTGTAGTAAGTACGTATTTACAGAATTGTTAAGAAGCCCAAGAAGTTGTATTTAGAGCCGGAGATGGCCTATGCTCAGAGTGTTGGGTTCGAGCTTTGCATACACACTAAACATATCTCTGTATACTACTAGAATGTATAGTGTATATTTGTAGGTCTGAATGTTCTCTTGGGGGTAGGCAGATATAATATGATACAAAAACCCACCCTTCTAACGACCATCAAAATTGAGGGGAATCTCTAGCGTGGAATTAGGAACGGAACGCCTTAGATCCTCGTCAGAGTAAGATTGCCCATTTTAAATTGTGAAAACTAGGCAAAAGTCTCTGGGTTCTTAGTTTCTGTGCATATTCTTTCGATCCGGTGATTCAATGGTGTTTTTGTCTGGGCCTCGTGGTTGTTTACACCTTAATTACACAATGCCAACGGGTTAGCTTTGGTGCTTTATTTACACGCGTAGACTATTTACATTGGTGCAGAGAGAGAGCCTATCGCCCAAACTTTCGCTTCAAAGCTTGGAAACTGCTTTCGATCTCTCCGTCCAAGCGGGGCTACAAAAATATTCTCAGAAGCGCCATCTAGTATAGTACTAGTGGGCGATGAATTTCCTACAGTTTCTTGACCATGTTTTTTCATGAATATACGTCTGATTTTAAAGCTGCAACCTGATGTTTCTACTGGAATGTGTCTGAATTGACTACTAGATTCATTGCAAGAGAACTTTTGTACTTTTAGTGCATAGGACAAGACACTGATATAAACTAGCGTTTATTGTGACAGTCCAAAATATCCATGAATAAATTTAGTATTAATAGAAGATTAAATCCCCTTATCCTTTGTAATTCAAAATTTTATTATCGTTTCCATGACATCCCACCCTAATCGAAGAACAGAAACGCCATTTTTAAAACAAAAAAAAAAAAAAAAAAGGGAGGAATAAAGCGCCTGTGTACCAACTTTGTGGAGATATACAACGTCGGAAGTCAAGAAGAAAACTATTAGACTGCTGACTACTTCAAGAGGAATAATACTTCTTACTTCACAAGTTGGTAAGAGAATGTGTTTGATTGCATTTACTGTATTTCAAGGACAGTGAAAAAGAGGTTTTTGCACGCAAACTTAATGATTTAAGGAAAATCATTTTATAAAAGATCATGTCGATATGAGTTTTGATGTTTTTAAATTCTAAGTTTAGGAGAGGTAGGTATTTTGAGATTTCTTTCGTAAGTGGTTTTAATTTATGTTTTAGTCTCTAAACTTGCCGTTGTCGATAGTACTGTGAAAAAAATCAAGAATTATTTCTTTCTTTCATTGTGACTACCAATACAATATTGAAATGTTTCTGAATATATGATAAATTCATTCAATATACTTTTTATTTGTAATGTTTATGATACTGAGTAGTTTTAAATTAAGCACATTGTTAAATGCATTCATTCACAGAACACTGATTCTCGTTTGTTTGCGTTTTAATATTTCTTCTCAAGATGAAAGCCACAGGTGTGGTTAAACAGATTGATGCTGCTAAATTCTTTTTATCTCATTCAGGCATTTATAGAATTTTTAATTTAATCTTCTAGTCTATGATATTTGTTGATTTGTTTAATACTGTTTGAAAGTATGTCATAGTTTATTTAGCCTTTAAAAATAAGTTTCTTTGACGTATTTCTGTCTTTATTGAATTCTTCTACTTCGCGTTAAGGACTTTAAAATAAAAATATTCTTAAATGTTGCGCGATATATTAATCGCTATTCTGATATCGATTTCTTAAATTTCGCACTGTTAACAAGATTTTTAACAAGAGTCCAGTTCATCATTATGGACATTTCAGTAGTCCGTAATAAGACTTCTCTTTCTCTGCAGCTTTGTTCCAGCAAAATGTTAGCTTAACCTTTAGCCTCAAATAGGCATTGACGTTTTTTGTGTTCAACTATATATTCCACTTCCGTTAAAAACATTAATAAAAATACTACCAAATGTTGCGAGGAATATTATTAAGTATTCTGAAATCTATTTCTGTAATTTCACACTTTTAACAAGAGTCCAGTTCATCATTATGGACATTTCAGTAGTCCGTAATAAGACTTCTCTTTCTCTGCAGTTTTGTACCAATTTTCTTTTGTTCCAGCAAAATGTTAGCTTAACCTTTAGCCTCAAATAGGCATTGACGTTTTTTGTGTTCACCTATATATTCCATTTCAGTTAAAAACATTAATAAAAATACTACCAAATGTTGCGAGGAATATTATTAAGTACTAGCATAGAGCCAGTCATATGAGAGGATCAGTAAAATTTTTAATTTTCCAGAATTGTAAAGTACCTTATGAGGCAGGTAAAAATGGTTTGTTTTTTTTGGCTGAGAATTATCTTGCAACAAAAAATAATCGATGATTCAATTTAAAATTATCACATATGTACCTAATCTATTATTTAAGCCAAATGCAAAAGAAAATTATTTACATCATATCTAAATTCAATGATAAAACGTATGAATATAAGGCATAATTTAAATAATTTAAAATAAGAAATGATTCAATGAGATGGTTAAAGAAATGACGTCATAATGCTAGAAAAATGTTATTTTTACCTATTTGCTGTGTGATAAATTGATAAATTTAATCGCCTGCTCTTAACCGGGGAAAATAGGAGTTGAAATAATGGCATTAAAAGCTCGAAAAGAGGTTAAGGGGTGGATTTCGAACGTTTTAAAGAAGGCAGTATTTTTTGCTGTGATATGAAGCATATTTATACCAATTTATTTTAGAATCGGATCGATAGTTTAGGAGAAGATAAACATTACTCGCTTTGAATTTTGCTAACTATGGATGCCTCTATCCATTCCAGGTCCAACCGCTTCATAAAATCGAGGACAGACGGACAGATAACTTAGGCTATTATTATATAGGGGATTCTGAAATCTATTTCTGTAATTTTACAATTTTAACAAGAGTCCAGTTCATCATTATGGACATTTCAGTAGTCCGTAATAAGACTTCTCGTTCTCTGCAGCTTTGTACCAATTTTCTTTGTTCTAGCAAAATTTTAGCCTAACCTTTAGCCTCAAATAAGCATAACGTTTGGAAGAAGGATTATTAAGAAATGAATAATAATAGTAATAATAAAAATACTTGGAATGTCCTTGGAGGCGAAGAACTGCTCTTTCTTTTTCTTGACGTGAGCAATTTGGTGTCGCTCCCTGCGTGACCTCCTCGCCATGCTTTGTCAGTCATTCGTGTGTGCATCAAGCCGGGAGAACAAAGGAACCAGCACGCTCTCCGGTCCTGAAGATGTCTTGCAACGCTCCCCTTAACTGGAAATTTATTCGGGGTATCCGAAGTAATGGCATCTCCTCCATTCTGTGTATATGGGAGAGTTATCGTGTCAGTAGTGCTGCACTCAGGAGAATCCAGGAACTTCGGAAGAAAGCGTTTGCTTTCTCCACCACCATCTCCCGAATAGGGAAAAAGAAAAAAAAAAAGCTTGTTTTCGCCCGGATAAACACAGATCGTAAACAGTAATGTTTAAAAAATTGTGGCCATTTTTGGACAAGTAACTGCATTTTGGTTGTTCATACATCATATGTGTAAAGTAGTTATGTTGCTGAAGACAGATTTAGAGTTTTGCTGCAGAGATATGAGTAGTAATTCGTGTTGTAATCCTTCATTATTTCTTCGGAAGGGTTTGAAAGAATGCCTTTAAGTGTTCATATTTATAAACAGAGATTCACTTTAAGTAGTATACATTCATGATACTTTGTGTGGGCAATGGAATCTAACATTTGCCGTAGTCTTTAATTCATATTTTATTAAAATATGCAGAATTTTATTTGTTATTGCATGCTTGAGTTTGGTGAGGTACTGTAAATATAAAAATATTTCTATTATTTCATAATTATAGTGGACTCCACTTAATGTGATCGCGGTTAATGTTATCAATAGTTTATTGTTATCAAAATCACTAGGTCCCGATTTTCTCTTCATTTGTATTTTAAAATTATCGCTCTATACGATCGTTACATCAATTAATGTTATCAGTTTTCGAACCTCATTTTAACTGACAAAGGAATATTCACAATGTATTCAGAAGGAACCCATTCTTTTCTTTCCCTTCGCTGTTGTTTGAATTTACGAAAATTCTCCACTTCAACCTAGGGAAATTTAGAATAAACAAAGGAGTGGACAATACACGTTCCTAAAATTTTTCAGAAATAAGCACACCCTGCTGGTGGTCAATGGTTGATAAGCAGAAGGTAAGACATTATTATCGGAACTGAGGAGCGTATTCACATTTTCTGCCTTGCTCGCTTACATGCAGCTTGTCGATATGGAAGCCAGAAAGCGAAATGATTTAACATTAAAACTAAATATCGAAATTTTAAATCGTTATGACAAGGTTGATTATGATTACGAACAATTTATCAATGAGCTTCTTAGAGGAAATTGGAGACAGTCAACAATTGATCAATTTTTTAAAAATTATGTATACAATTCTTATGCTCTAAAGGGCAATATACAGTACATACATATAAGGTGTTTTTTTTTTTATTTTGTTTTGAAATTAAGTACGTGTGAATTAAAGGGTAGGGGGTAAATTTATCTAATTTTGAATATCGTTTATTGTCATCAAAATCGCGGTGTCCCAAACTGATTACATTAAACGGAGTTCACTGTATTAGTTGCTTTTTGTCGTAAGTGTCAACAAGTGTGGTTTCCGACTAAAATAGAACCATCGTATGATCTATAATTGCTTCTCCCCATTCAATCCCGCAGGACAATTTTCATTTTTAGGGATTGCAAATAGCTACATGATTATTCGACAGGTGTTTTTGATTTCAGGTGCACTGGCAGTTTTGGTCTTTACATGTTCTGTGACATTCATTCCTTGAAAGCAGTGATGATTGAAGTACTTTTTTATTTTACAGTCCTGATGTTACTCTATGCACTTTTTAGGAAGCATTTTGATTGTTGTTACGAAAATGTAGAATTAGATCACAATTTAGATTAGTTTTAGTTTTGAAAACTGAGGTAAATATTTTTCAACACCAGGGCATATCAGACTGGTGCGTAAATCGTATTAGGAACTACTGCGAACTATTCGGATGCACAGTTTCGTAAATCAAACAGCTCAGCCCCACCAATTCGGCCATCGCCTAGGTTAACATTTTGAACAAAATTACTATGAAATCTACAAATATTTTATAGATATAACTTATTACGCAGTGGTGAAGTAAAAGGGGAAATGTGGAGGTTTTAACTCCCACATTCCCTCCCTTTACTGTATGCACATATGGTAGGACTGCTGTATTTTTTAGATATGATTCAAAGGGGGAGAACATCTTCCTCAAGAAAAATGTCTCACTACACCCCTGTTTTTGTACTAACTGCTTTACGTAAATTTTTAAATTAGCTGTTTAATTCTGCTTCAGAATTTAATTGTCGTTTTCCTATAGTGAGAGAAAGAAAGAAAAAGAAGATAGACAGAGAATGGTGGATTTTAAAAATGTCCCTAAAAGTTTTTTCCAGAAAATTTCTTTGAATTTTTTTTATCCTAAATAAGGCGTTATGCATTTTTTTTTCTCACATAATTTCCCCATGTGCGGTTAATTCGGGCTTTTTCTGGATTACTTCTTACATGTATGCACGTGTCCACTAGAAAAGATTGAAAAAGTTATAAATCGGCTTTTTATCTTTCGTTTGTAAAAAGATTTGCTTGTCACCTGCATAAATTTTACTGCCCGTTTGCATTCCGGTTCATTCGGGTTCTTTATCAGATTCAGATCAGTGGCATATTTGTTCACATGCTTT
>CM063501.1:88854664-88892164 GCA_032207245.1 Pardosa pseudoannulata
TCTATCTGTCTCTTTCTCTCTATATATATATCACTATCTATCTATCTATCTATCTATCTATATATATATATATATATCACTATCTATCTATCTATATATATATATCTATCTATCTATCTCTATATATATCTATCTATCTCTATCTCTCTGTCTATATATCTATCTATCTCTCTCTCTCTCTCTATATATATATATATATATATATCACTATCTATATATATATATATATATATATCACTATCTATCTATCTATCTCTATCTATATATATCTATCTATCTCTATCTCTCTGTCTATCTCTCTATCTATCTCTCTCTCTCTCTATCTCTCTCTCCTAATATATAATATATTTATATTATTATATATATATATATTATATATATATATATATATATATAAATAATTATATATATAATATATATATATATATATATATATATATATATATATATATATATATATATATATATCTGTCTCTCTCTCTCCTCCTGCTCCTGCTCCCCCTCCTCCTCCTTTTTTATTTTATTATATATTTTTTTTTATTATTATTATTTGGCACTTTTGACATAAGTTGTCAAAGTTAATAAAGATATGTAGTATTATTAATATAATAATCTTATAATTTCGTAATATATATTTAAAACAAATTGTGCAATATGAATTAGAAATTCTATTTCGGAATGAGGATTTGTGTACTTTAAAAATAATTTTCGATTTATATCCCACTGATTTAATTTTCAATACACCCTTTAGAAATGAAAACTTTTATTAAAAAACGCTACAAATTTCTGCTAGTATGTATATAAATACGCTTTATTGAAAGACAAGCGAGTCAAAACGCAACTAATTCATATTCTTCTTTATTTAATTTAAATTTTTTTTTTGGGGGGGACGACTTTTATGGGTATGAAATCCAATTATGTTAATTGGTACATAATCTTTATCATATTTTGTCTGCATAGTTTCTACAACAGTTTCTCTGTTGAGGGTATTAACCGTGAGATAATATTTTATAGAGTTATTTTTGGACAGTTTTTTTTTATTTTTATTACACTCAAACTATTTTTATTACTTTACTCAACTAGAGAATGTTCTTTTACGGGGTATAATTGTAAATGCCTTGAACTTCGAAATCATTTACGACTCTAGTTTTTGCAACTATCCTTTTCCAAAGTTATTTATTTTTTCTGGTTCATAAATTTTATTTACGGTTATCCTTATACGGGGCTTTGGTAATGTGTTGTGAAGAACATTATTTATTGCTTGATATTTTGCGAGTAAAACTAACATTTTCTCTCTTTTGGAAATAAGCATTTGTTAATTAATTCCTATTTTTCATATAACTACTGTAATCTTAGTAAATAATTAATACTTTTAAGTGTTTAGATATTATGCATCGCATGCTAAAACTGAGATTGTATATTATTAGTTAGACAATAGATTTTTTTTGGCAATGTTAAATATATGCCATATTTCAAAATAGTTTTATGCAAAAAAATTTTTATTTTGTGTACAAAATTGACTTTCTTCTTCTGAGTGGTCAATTTTGTATAAGTCGTAATTTACACATTAACAAAGTTGCACATTTTTGTTGCAGAAAATTAGAAGTTCCATAGTCGTACCCTTGATGTGATACCCTTTGGTAGGATGTCTAGGACTTTCATTCCTAAGGGGTCAAAGCTAGTCGAACATGTGAAGTGTGAATGACTCCCACACTTTATTCTGTAAAATTGTTTTTGAACGTATTTTTTCTGCTCTGTTATATCCCCGTAATAATAAAAAGAATCTTTAATCCAAAGTCAATGGTTTATTCTGTCGACCACACTATGTCCCCCTGTGAAACTCGTGACTCCATAATCTTTATGTATCGGTTTAAATTAAAATTAAATGTAACGAAAAAATATACTTTCTCAATTGCTACTGAAATGCAACTTCTTCTTCAGCTGGTAAGATACATTTTTGTTATCATTTCGAGGTCTAGATCTCGTAACTCCATTAACATGAGTAATCCATGATGGTTCTCAGAAGCCAACATCCAACTTTTAGAATGCTGCCAAAGATTATAGTATTATTTAACTGACGTGTACTTATATATGTTTTTTTTGTAATTTCAGGTCACTCGTGTGCTGAGAGGGTGGACGTCTGCGTGTACGGTGGTTTTAGCCTCCTCGCTTCGGCCCCCTTCCAGTATGTTGGCGACTCTGCCCACCGGATGGCCGCCTTCCTGCTGGCCTGCGTGAACGATCCTGACCAACTGGCGGATTTTCTGGGCAGGGAGGAAGGGCGCCGATTCCAGCTCTCCTACCAGGAGCAGACCGCGCTCGACGAGACACTCACCAGGGCACTCCAGTCACTCCATGTCCCAGAATGGTGGGACATGATGGGCACCCTTCCTGAAGGTAGGAACTCGAGGCATCTTCTGTTTGTTCTTTGAATGAGAGTGATTTGTTTTAGAGATGTTACACTTTGTACAGTAAATTTTTCGTGTTTATTTGGTGGAAAAGTAGGGATTCAACTTTGACTTTCTTCATTGATCACCAAGTGTTTTCTTTTGCACTTCGATTTCCGACAAGTTATCCGAGAAGAGAGATTGGGTGGTCGCGGAAAGTCGTCAATCCGTTTTCTTGATACTAGGTACTGTTTCATATACAAATGACAGATTTTCTTCAGTCGGATAACTCCAACTTGTTGTTTGGTTTGGTTTAGTTCCTACTCAGATGGCATGCATACTTGCATCAAGTTTGATTTTTTTCTTGATAATATCTTGTCGTAACAAATTTAACGCGACAAACTTGCAGCAAAACTCCTGCAAGTTAGACGAACATAAAGCGACCAATCCTTTGCAACGCTATTTTTTCTGCAAAACTGTTGCAGCCTTGTCATGACAACCCTGAAGCAAGAAAAATTCTTAGACTTGCTGTAGTCTTGTTTCAAACTTGCAGACTTGTCATGCTGAACTTGCTTCGAGTTTGCAGACTTGCAAAGTAAGACTGATGCAAGTTTGCAGCAAACTAAAATTGCTATCTGGGCAAGCCTCTGATAACTACATATTTACCCTAATCAGTTGTTGCGTTCTCTATTAGACTTTCATTTGTAGCACACAATAATTTGGGGAAAGATATGTCTTTCTAGTAGTCAAAGGGGGGACTGTCACTGTCATCCAAGCTGGGACATTTTCACAGTCCTACTCTTATGAATTAATTCCACTTTTTCTTATCTTCATAAAATAAATTAAATGTCTAGCACGTATGCACATTTGTAAGTTAATTTTGGTCATGCAATCAAACAAGTGTATTTTACTTAAAGACTAGGAACTAAGTGATCTAGTTGTGCCTATCCTTCTGTGTGTTTCTATCTGGAGAGTCGATTTCAGGGCCTAAATGATTGCTTTGGTCGGGATTCATTAAAGAAAAACGCTTGACTACCGCTGACTGTTTCGTTTTGAAAAACATTCGGAATCTTAATTACTCGGAAAAGCAAGACATCTTTTGTGGTAGAAAGTTGATTCTTTTTGTGATGTCTCGAGAAACACATTTTCCAACTGGATAAGACTTTATTGGTCATTTTATCCCTACGTTTATATATCTGTGTCTTGCTTCTTCTGTAGCTATGTGCAGAACTTTCCAAATCTTTCTTTCTTTTCAGTATGGTGACTTTTCCTACCTATAGTAATGCTTGTTCACTGCACTTAGGTTACACTGGACATTTAGGTAAGGTCAATGAATAAAGCAGGTTTTATTCAATCAGCTTCTTGCTTCAAGATATTCCCTACCATTATTTCTTTGAGTTCCTCAAAGAATTTGAATTTTACGACGTCATTTCACTACTTTTCGGGTTTACTTTGCTGTCCTTTTGATGGTCAAATATAATGCTTTTGAAGCTTCACTTCCCTAATATGGACGTAGTTTGAGTCGCAGCATAGCTATGACCAATTTTTAAGTTAGTTGCTACAAACCAATCAACAAACACACCTGATTGATGATAGATGCTTATGGTCGGCCGTCACGGAACAAACTCGAGTCATATAGATCTTTCGTAGTAATACAAAATAGGTTTTACTACTCAGATTTCATGAGTGTTCATGATGAGACTCGATCACAAACTAAATTTCATAATATAGTACTTAATTATTTTCATTTATCAGTTTTGTTTCTTGTTTGTACTTCATTTTCATGGAGATGAATGTAATCAGTATCATTTAGGTCGTTGTGGATACAATAGGTTTGAAACCAGGTGCTTTTCCTTCTTTTCTAAATTGTGAATCTAATTGGGAATGCATTTTTGTCTAACCTTTCTTTGGATTTTTTTTCTTTAGTTGACAAAAATTTCACATTTCCTTTTCGTGCTTCTCTTTCTATCTTTTAATCACGCTTTGAATAAGTTCCATAAGCTGGTTTATGAAGGTTCGTACTTTTGTCGTCTTACTTTAGGTATCCTGTTTTTAAATCTTCTTTCCTCCGTGTTCATTTCTTGTCTGTATTATATGTCTGTCGTTATTTGTCAAGTAAGTAGAATACAAATCAAACACTTGAGATGCCGTTTCTACGTTATTTGGAACAAAATATGCACATTTTTGTTTAAAGATTTGAAAAAAAAAATTACTTTTGGATGTTAAATTTTTATTTCGTTAAAATATTTTTCTTTCTTCAAAAGTTAAATTTTATTATTTCATGCATATCTAAGAATACAAAATCTGACTTTTGTTTTTATGTGCCAACTCTCACAAATAATTTCCTCTTTGTTTTAAGTATGGCAACACAACATTTAGGGTTTTATTTTAATTTTATTTATTTAATTTTAATTTCACGTTTGAAAAATCTGAATTCAGCCAGGGTATTGAATGTCGAAGAAGTTTGAGTACCGTTGCTATATTCAGAGTCGTTTTTAACCATATTTTATGAATAACATCTTTATGAGGAAGTATCAAAGGGACAGTACTCTCGATTTTTTTTAGCCTGTTCTCTTGTTTCCATTTTCTGGTTGATTTTATCTGTTTTTATTTTGTTGCCAAAATATTTGTTTAAAAATACATCTTAAAATACAACTCAGAAGTGCAAAAAACGAAAACTGCAGATTTCTATAGTAGTTACACATTTGTCAAATGTCGTTTTAATGCTGCATTGAGTGCAATATCGAAAGTTGATTTTTCCCTATTGCGTTGTTACTAAAAAAATATCTTAAATAATGAAATAAATATATAAATATGTTTGTGTGCTTGTTTGAATGTTTATATCTGATCGACCAATAAAAAATGTGTCAAAGGTGACCTTACCTGAGAGGAAAAGTCAATTGGTAATTCCGGTTTAATTTGCTGCAATTCGGCGTAACCAAAACCTTTCATCATAAGTAAGTTCCTGTAAGTGATACTATTAAGATGCAATTTTACGGTTGGAAACGTTTTTAGGTTTCGTTTTCTTTAAGTAATAAATTAGGGTTTATTTCTTTTTAATCTTATCTTTTTTACAAACATTTCACAGCTTGATATATTACTTAAATTAGACGTTGTAGAGCAGTGGCGTCCAATTTATGTGTGGCGACACTATTTGGAATCGCCTTTCATAGGCTGATTTTGGAATGATTTTTGCTAGACAGTTTACAGCATGATGATATATTACCTGAATTAAACAATTTAGAACAGTGGCATTCAATCTATGAGTGGCGACCCCTTTTGAAATTGCCACTCATGGACTAAGTTTTGAATGATTTTTCTGAACGAACATTTTACAGCTTCGTAAATTAAACGGTGTAGAGCAGTGACATTCAGTTTATGGGTGGCGACCCAATTTGAGATCTCGAAAAATTATCTTACTCAAAGCTGAAGTAATTGTAAACAAATTTAATTGAACAACAATTCAACATCAACAAACTTTTTAAAGAAAAAATATTTTTTTCTAAATTGTGAAATTTCATTCAAGTTTGAACAGATTACGATATTTTTAGAACAACGACTTTGTAAAGGTAGTCTCTATCTTTTTGAAATTGTTGTTTAATAACAGTAATGACGAACTTTTGTGAGAAGTCGGTCAAATTATTATTTTTTAAACTCTCCGTGCCGTTACTTTAAAAGAGGAAAGGGGGGCAGGTAGAAGAATACCAATAATTCAGAAATATTGAAATTTTTTTGATTTAAAAATCGTGACAGTTAACTCGTTTTTAGAATTTGCGTTTAAAATTCTCTAAAAAAAAACAATATTTCATTTTTGTTTTAAAACTTTTTCTTTTCCAAATGGAGAACAATAAGTTTGGCTTCAAAAATTTATATCAGTCGGATGATACCACAACGTGATATAGCCTTATGGTGCACCACTGTACTGAGCATTTGAATGAACTAGTAATAAAGAAAAGAAAAGCAGGAGAGCGAGTGCTCAATTCATAAGAGAGACAATATAAACAGAGAATAAGCTGAGATAACGATATCGGGGCAGGCGTTTTCCTTTAATTGTTTGGTGTAATACTTATTGCTAATAAAGGTTTTTTCTTTTAATTATTAGTATCTTAGCCCTAATGTCAAGAACTTTTAGGAAAATCAGTTAGCCATTCTCAATTTTGAAAGTTTTTGTTATTATTTTTTGTTGTTGTTATTTGTAAATTCGTGATTAGATATTTTATGCTTCAACATTCGATATTTTTGATAACTATCATATCATCCTTTGTGTTATAAAAAAGAAGTTCATAAAATTCAATGCATTAGTTATTTGAGAAGCTTTTGTGGCCATAGGTTCACCATCACTGTTTTGTTATTTAGTTTGGACTAAATGTGCATTAGGCAGCCTCGTTGTAGCGAAATAATAGTTAAAACTTTCGTAACATTTTAATTGTTGGCGAACTGAAGCTTGATCACAAAGCAGTTAGAATTTGCATGGCAGAATTAGATTATCATCTTAACGTATGGGTCATATATTACCCCGATGTCCCAAGTAGGTTCGAAAAATATACGACACTATTGTTTTAGAATGAAAAAAAAGATTTTTCAGAGTCTGGGAAAAATTTCAACTTTTGATTGTCTTGCGTTTTACAAGAAATCTTCTAAATTCTAATTCTCAGGAGAAAAAAAAACATATCGTACAAACTAAACAGCGTACTTTTGTGCTATAATTCATGTTTAATTTTTGTCACACATTTGTTCACTTGGATGCAGTAAAATTATTTTTTCTTTGTATCTCATGGATACCAAGCATCTTATGACGAATTGAACCCTTTTGTTCCCAGCCGTATCATATCTGATACAGCTTCTTCGTTTCCACTCCTCTGCTCCGACTTTCTCATAGGCAATGAACTAGGAAGGAACATTACGGCCCAGCGTATCAATAGAAATAAACTCGGCCGTAACATGACATGTGATACGCTTTGAGCTAAATCGGTTCATCTGCAGAAAACCATAAAAAATGTCTGAGACTTTTTAAAGAATGTCACTGTTTGTGACAAATGATAATATTATTCAATTTCGACATTGCTAGTTGCGTGAGTATTGAGAGATTTTTCTAGAAAACTAATCAGATGTGCCATACGCTGCCCTTAGTGCTGAGACATGGATTTCCAAAAATGCAAACTTTGTGATTTTCAGATTTGAACTGAGGGGGAATAAAAAACACCCTTTTTTGTGGTACTTTAAAAGGATCAGCCTTAAATGACGTGTGTAATGTCACGTTTTTGCGGTAAGTTTTCTCAACGTAGTTGTTTTGTTATCGGATTTTAAGTTGTAGTCTGCATAGAAAATCCTTTACTTCTTAAAGAAATAATATTTTAGTTGATTCATTCTTCAACTTCATGCACCGATCGTTAAGCAAAAATGTTTCTTCCTCAGGCTGTAAGAAATACTCTTATGGGTTTTCAGTTTCAGCCTATGTTGTTATTGTGGTTTTTTCTGTGGTTCTCGGGGTGTATTTTTTTTTTATTTCATTATCGTTTAACAATTTAGTATTTTACCCGTAACTCATATAGGTAACTTTTTTTCTAAAGAATGATTGTTATGAATCTTCTCTTCCCACACACACAAAAAAAATTAACAAATAAATAAATAAATAAATCGACGTTGGCCATTTTTAGGCTTCTAGTAGCATTAGGAAACTTGTATAACGAAAGTGACTTAGAATAGATGCTACTAATGTCGCTAATTTGAAAATTTTGGCTTCAGTGATATAGATATAATGTAGAAGAAAACGGATTAAAAAAATGCATTTGTATATGAATATCTATTTTATTTAGTTACCTTTCCTTAATATGTCATAGTCGATTAAAAGTATATCTATAGTATGTGTGTGTATATATATGTGTAATATTAAAATCCCTTATTTACGTATTTTAATATTAATTTAATAACTTTTGTTCATAAAGTGAGTTCGGGGTTTGCGCGGTAATTCTCATTTTTCCATCCAGACACGCTATGTCTTAATTCAGCCTCTGTCTGTACTACTTTAGCCAATAGTTAGCGCGTTATCTTTAAACATGAGGATTTTGTATCACGTGATCAATTGTGCTTACGGATTATTCGTACTTTTTTACCTGAGGAATCCCTACTTGAAAAGTGTATGTGCGGGATCACATTGTCTATGTGCACGAAGTTGTGAAGTTTTTGCCTGTTATACGGATTTCATGTTTCTTACCAGAAATAAACTGTGTTGTGATTTTGAATGAGTCTCGCCCATATTACACTTACACACACACATACACACACACACGCACGCATATATATATATATATATATATATATATATATATATATATATATATATATATATAATATGAAACAGCGTATCATGCCATGTTTCAGGGATGTAATGTGGTCGAAGGGGTGTAGTCGTCGGCGAAAAGATTAGGATTTATCAAGAGAACTTTAGCAGCACCTTTATTTAGCAACTTTCAACAGCAAATACCCTCCAAAAATGGTCCTGCGGCCTTTTATAACTTAGAGGTGCCGATTACTTTATTGTTAGAATAAACAGACACATAATGCCTATATGTGTCTGTTTATTCTAACGCTCACATATATGTATGTATATACATCTATGTTATCATTTGTGTAATACTAGACACCTGCTCTTTTTTTTTTTTTTTTTTTTTTTTTTTTTCCCCTCCCCTCCTCGAAAGAGGGCAGAAAAGCTACAACCCTAGGGAGGTGAAAGTTCACCAGGAGGGGGAAGAATGCCACCCCCGCCAGCGGCAGTGGAGAAGAGGGACATTTTCCCAAGGAGGCGAAAGCCTGACCACAAATCGGGGGGGGGGATTCTACCCCGGCACTCGCCAATAAGAGCGGATAAGGAGATGCCCGCTCGGAACGAGATAGAATGGACATTCGTAGAGGAGATCTGAAACCAACCGAATGAGAGAGTCGCTGGCCGCTCGGCACTATTTGATTATTCTCCGAGTTTATCAGCCATGTTTGTTGTTAACAGTGTTCGATGTACAAATTTGTAAATAATAAATATTTAGTCTGGGATTTAGTCGCTGCAGTATGTAATTGTCGGCAAGACAGGCTTTTAGCGAACCCACAATACCTGCTCCAGTAAAAACAGGGGAGCAGGTACGGAAACGAGGACATCGGGAAAGACAGCCGATAAGACACCGATATTTAATAATTCGCATATTTAGAAATAGGAGTGTAAAGAGTAAATTAGAGAAACAGTTATTTCTCTACTGAGAACAATAGCTTCGATAAGCTTTCTTATTAAGTATTTCTGACTACAGTCACAAACGAAACTGAAAGCTTATTTAAATAAAGTCTTGAACTCTGAGATACTGACACGCACGATCAAAATTACAAAAAAATGCAGATTTTAGAGTTTCAAACGAGTGTTCGAACTTCGAAAAATAACCATATTGGTGCATACGGAAAGGGACATTCTGTTGAAGCTTAGCGATATCTAGGTTGTTAAAAAAAAGTAACCGTATTACGCATTAATATTCAACAGAATTGAATTACAAGTATTTAAATGTAATGCATGCATAACCACATGTGATACTTTACTACATTTTAATAGTTTTCTTAGAGAAAATTTTGAACTCAAATACAGGCAGCGATAACAACTAAGTTACTTTAACTTCAGTTTTTATTTTAACATTTCTTTTTATTGTCTCTTCTTCCTCTACTCCCATCATCTCCTTTCCAAATTTTTATTTTTAATCAAAACAATTATTTTTTTTCAATTTTTATTCCTCCCAGTTTGAAATTTGTGAATTAAATTTTAAAACTTTTGCTTTCCCTTCCACTTTATTCTTTGCAACGAAAAATTTTAACATTCACTTCCGCTGAAGTACATTATTAGATTTTATTTAGAGCTATAAATGTTACTAGCTCTCCGAGGGGAAAAAATCAGCTTATTTTAAATTCTGTTTTTCCAATGATTCAAACGAAATTCATAATTCGGAGCAGATGGTGCCATGAATATTCATGAATTTTTATTATAACTCTTTTGTGAGCTCGTTCTGAGATTCGTTGCTTTTCCCCGAGTGCTGTTAAATAAATGCTGTTTCAAATTATTCAGAAAGTTTTAAAAAGTTCTGTTTCTCTTTTGTCATTCCCAGATAACATCATGATTATATGTTCTGAGTAAAACCTCGAATGTTTCTCTTTTAGGAGACCCGTGTGTTCAAAGCATTCTGGGAACTGGAATTGATTAAAAATTTATGGGCGCTCTTTTGTGTTCTCTCCCTACGCCGAATGTCTCAGCAGGCTTTTTTACATCTTTGAAACTTCTGTTTGCTACTTTTGTACTTCTTCATTGTATCGTGAATACGACTGTTACAGCTTTAGTAAAAAGACAGGGAACTTCGTACTATTTATTTTTAAACTTAGGGACTATTTTTCTAGGGAAATAATACTTTTGTTTTCATCATCGCTATAAGGGAGTGATCAACCCATATCGCCTTGAAAGTCAAAATATGAATATTTTGCATTTTCATTATTTTCCGAAAAATCGTATATGCCAATTGTGATTTGTACATGTGTTATTAACACATTACGTGCGGGTAAATTTCGCAGCGGAATTGTACCGGGAGCCAGCGTTTTGCGTGTGAATTTAGTTATTCAGTTAAATCTCAATAGATCGAAAATTATTTAATTTTTTAGCCAACTTTTCGTATTTTATATTGAAATATATAAACAAATATATAAATAGACAAATAAACGACAAATAAATGTGTGTGGGTGTGAGAGAGAGAGATATTGGGAGAGATAGATTGAGAGTGAGAGTGTGGGGGGGGGGTCTAACAAAGGGGTAGTTAGAAATTACACGAGTTATAAACGATTTTATAAAAAGGGAGCTCTTTTATAATAAAATAAAATAAATAAAAAAGACCTACGCTCACGTAAGCCGAACGCTGGCCGATTGGTTAGGGCGCTGATCGTCGGTACCAGAGTTCGTGGGTTCGAATCCCACTATGGCATGGATGTTCGTAGCCGTTCGGAATCGGCTTTAAACTGTAGGTCCCGGCTTCATTAACCCTCGTATGTATAACAGTAGACCGTAGCGGTCCAAACCAAACCTACGCTCACGTAAGCCTTTAGGATAATCCGGTCAGGCGGTAGCATTTTGGAAGCATTTAATGAGTTTGCAAACCGATAAGAGTTATCGCGTAGAATGGAACTGTGAACACACTCTATGCTTGTCTTCGACGAATTAATGAAAATGGTGCAAGTTTTGCTTAAATGAAGCGATGATTTAATAAACTTATTATTATCAAGAAAGACTGTTTTCCATTCGCCTTAACATTCGACTATGCCATATATATATATATATATATATATATATATATATACATGCAAATATATGTATATAATATATAAATATACATACATACATACATATATATATATATATATATATATATATATATATATATATATATATATATACATATATATACATATATATATTATCATTTTCGCAAGGATAAATAACAAGTTAATTTTAAATCTAAATTGATTTTTTTAATCAACCTTCCCGTTCTGTGGTTCCGCATCGACTGATGTAAAAACTAGTTTTTATTTGTCAAAATTTTTCCAGAATCGATGTTGTAGACAAGAACATTCGGCTTCTTTTCCTGTGTATACCGTTATTTTTGTACCTACAAATAAACCATGTAGTTACACTAACCCGTACTAGTACGTGACCCGCTCTCATATATCAATCGTCAGAAAAAGTTCTAGTACGTGTCCCGCTCGAAAGTATCAATCGTCAGAAAACGTACTAATACGTGTCCCGCATATAACGTAGTGAAAAAATTATTTGAACAAAGCATGAAACGCAGAATATTATCATTAAATATAGCTAAACACATAATATTATTATTAAACATAGCTTGTTTCACACGATAAGACTGTTGGAAGAAATACAGACTACCGACGAAAACTAAAATTCATCGCAATTTATTTCTTATTTTATTTCGAAAAAGACGTTAAAGGATATAAAAGATAATGTAATATTGTTTTAGCTATTGCTGATCGCAAACTGTTAAAATAAGTAAATATTTGATTTTGAATATGACTTATTCAGTCTTCACATGCTATTGACATAATTTTAGGTGGAAACAAAAATATTTTAGCATTTTCTCCCAAAATGCGATTGGCCTACTTGTTGTCACAGGAGGCATCCCTCTGCGATTGAAAAGTTGCTCACCTCCGCTGTGACGTGTAAAATGAGCTTTGTCACACGGGAAGATTTCTCAGTATGTTCATAGTTTTAAGCCTGCTGTCCTGTAATTTACATTTTAAACAATTTAAAGGCATTTTATCTATGTTATTTTTTTTTCTTTAATTGCAATCAGAAATCATTACGTAAGAGCTCTGATTATCCGGATGCCAATTAACTGGACCAATGAAGCGTTTTTCCTACGAAAATACACCTTTACCTCCAGTACTGTTCATAGTCGAGATGCTGTAGGTTCGCAAAACAAAATGAGCAGTCCGTTTGTACTGCTCATACAGAAGAAAGAATAAAAGAACTCATACAAACACATAAAAATCAGAGTACAGGACTTTCTCATATCCCATCGAGGCTAATTTTATCAGCCAGTTTTACATAATTTTTGTTTAGGTTGTTTATTTGTCCCCCCACCCCCTACTTATCGTGTGCTCTTTTGTACCCCGGGCCTGTATATAATTCAGCTCTTCTGCCTATCGCCCCATCCAGGATTGAAAAAAAAAATGATTTTTTTTTTAAATAAAAAAAATCAGATTTATTTGATTTAAATCACATTTTTTAAAATTTAAATCGGATTTCTTTGATTTTTTTCTGAATACTAATTTTAATTGTTGTTTTTATGTTTTTTGCAATTTACATAGAATGTAACATCTATCTAGTATATTCTACACACTGATTACCTAAAATTAAATATATAAATTTTAATCTAAATACATTCCATTATTTTGTAATTGAATAGTGCAAACTTGAATAAGATGTAAATTTAAAGAACAAATTAAATATTCTGTTAATGCAATCTATTTATTTAAAAAACAAATCAGAATTATTTCAATATATTTTAAGCACCGAATCATGGATTTAATTGTTTCAATAAAAACGCTAGCTTTGATTCTTCATCCACTCCTAATTGGTTACAAAGGCTAGAACGAACAATACCAAAAGAAGAATACTGTCTTTCCATTCCAGCAGATGAAGCCACGGCTGTTGTTATTTGGTAGACAAACTCGATTTCAAGTTCTGTAATACTCTCTTTACCTCCTATTACATAAAATGAATTCCACCAGTCATAATCAGTCATTGTACTACCCCTACTGCATACTTTCTAACAACAACCCCTAAATTCTTGGAAAGCACACGCTATCTATTTAAACTTATTTACTTATAGGTATTATTGTGCTGACTGATTCCCAATTCTCCTGTCTTTGGAATATAGGTTTTAAAAGAAGTGAAAAAGAATTATTTAAATCAATGATTTAAAAAAAAAATCAACTGATTTAAATCATGCGAACTTTGGCGCCATCTACTAGTGTCCTTGTCTTTTTATCACATTTAGAAAATAAAATTTTAAAGAAGTTTAAAAATTAACTCTTAAACGCACCATTTGTTTTATGGTAGGTAAAATGTACACTACTATAACTTAGAGCCCAGTGCCTGAAAAAATGTAAAGGGAAATTACCTAAGAAGCATTATCATAGCTGCTTCATAAAGTTGTTCAATTATCCGGATTTTCTTTATCTGGGTCGGTCCCAGGCAGCTTCACGAAATTGTCTCTCTGTATTATCCTTTAAAATTATTTAATCTAAAATAATCGATTTAAAGTCTAGAAAATAAAACAAACAAAAGAAGTATATTGTATAATTTGTAGAACTGAGACATTTATCTATTCATTAAAGAAAGTCCTAACATCTTGTTCCTTCTTCTTACAGTTAGTTTTTTAAATTTCGGGATCAATATAAAACGAAGTTCAAGGACAGCATTCGTTATAATTTTGAGTTTTTGGTACATAAGTAATGTGTAAGGATTTGAATAACACGTACATTACATATAAACACGTTAGTTTAATTATATGACTATATATTCCAGCATTCGGATAGTTTTTTTTATATATATTTTGAAATAAATTCTGTTTAATAATTTCTGAAATATTATTAAAAGATGTATTGTAGGTTGTGAGACTGTTCACGACATAATTAGCACACGTGCGCGCAAATACATGACAGATCTCGTGTTCCATGTCACATTGTATTTGTTTACAAATCATATAATTTATCTGATCCCGTCGCAAAACTTTCTGAACCGCAGCTAGGTTTAAAAAAAAAAAAAGATATCACGAACGTGTATTTCTACTTTCCTCTGTTCGGAGATGTCACGTGTTCCAAGATTGTTTTCTGTCACTTCATCTTGTTCAAGCTTCCCTTAAACAACCCTCCCTTTGTTCCACTCTGGAAAACGTACTTTTTGCGCCCCAGATTTCCTTTTCTGTCCACTGGAAAGGTCCGGGTTCATCGAGCGAATGCATTGTGTTCCATCCTATCTTGCTTAATGGTTGGAACACTGTTGGAAATACGTTTTACGTCTGAAGAGAAATTTTTAACCTCTATTTGTGATCGAAGAACACCTTTACGGATATGTCCTTTTACCGGCAAACTGACAAATATACCATCAAAATTTTTTTAAACTTCGATATTGAGTTTTTGTTTACCAGTATTTCAGAAAGAGAAAATCTTCATTCGAAGTTCTTATATACAATATTTGTACCGTATCGTCTCTTTGTATGTATTGTAGCGTGACAAAGTAGCGTAGCGGAAATAAATTTCTACAGCTCCACTCCGTTTTATGACAAAGTAATTTACAAGAAATACGTATTTTTTTGCTTGTAGACAACACACTTATTTTGCTGATACATGTTTATTTTTATATTTTAAAGTTTATATATGTTTGAAATATTGTGTTCTAACATTCTAAATATTTTTTTAAACATTCTGGACTGTTGAGTTTCAAAGGTTTAAGTTTTTGTGATTTCATACAAAACCGTTCATTGCTGTAGAAGAATGAATGGACTGTTTTTTTTTCCCCGACAAACAGTTACTTTTTTTCGGGGGGGGGGGTAATTTCAGCCATATATTAAAGGCCTAACGTGGGGCGAATGGGTAGGGCCCTGATTCAGTACTGGAATGCATGACATCCTGTTGGGAACGCGTTTTACAAACCATCAGGCATTTCTAGTACCCCAAAATAACTATTAGATATTTCTAGTATCCTAAAATAACTCAGCTAAGATAATATTCGTGAGAATTGTTGCAGGTCTCGCTTTGGTATCACAGAGTTCACGTCACTTTAATTGCAAATCAGGTAATCTAAAGATTTACGTACGATGCTGTGTAAAATGTCATATTTGATGGAATAAAAGTTTTCTCTCCGGAATTTTGGCTACGACCGATTAATTTCGAGTTTTATGCCTGAATTAATGAAAGCCTAAGACTGGATTAAATTGCTGAGTTCAGTCCCAGCAAACTAAGTAAAGGCGGATTTTTTTTTTTTATCCTTAGAAATAACACGTCTAAATTGTAGGCATTCTATACACATATACATACATACATAGGTACACGCGTCTGTAGGATTATTATTCCTAAATCAGTGTTTGAATCAGGTCTCTGCTGTTAGTTACTCGACTTACAATTCCTATTTATAGGCTAGTGGTAACAAAGGCGCCTTCTTGGGGAGCTTTGCTTGAGATCAATAATCCGATTGAGAGATTTCGCACGGGGATTGAATTTGAGTCCAGAAATAGCAACAATTGCTTTTAATCTCGCTTTTTTTTAATGAATTATTTTTACACTCTGCCTTAAGTACCTGATTGGAAGAATAAGCGACTGTTCCACTTTTGCTTTATTTGAACTATCCTTAATTTCGACATCAGCTTTTGATAAAATTAGGCATTTGGTCTTTTTTATATTCTATTTATTTTTTATCTATTTATTACTGGGTGTTTCAATATATTCAGACTTGCAGTTCTATCACTTTTCTCACCTTTAGTCACTTTTTTTACAATTGATCACTTTTAGTCACTCTTTTAAGAAAACACTCACTTTTTTCATGGTGTATCACAGGGTCCGACAATGTACTGAACTGTGTTTCATTCTTAGCGCAAGCGCTACGATCACTCAACACGACTGAATCGAAACCTTCTGTATTATTTTACATGTGTTGGCCTCTCGTAGGTTGGCAGATGACCTTGGGTAAGTACATTATTTGAAACATTGGTTGGATAGCTACTGGTGGGAGGGATAAACTAAATAGCTAAGTTAAGTATAAAACGTATGAAAATAATGCACGAGATATTTAAATCATTTAAAATAAGAAATGATTATATGAGATGGTGAAAGGAATGACGTCATAATGCTAGAAAAATTGTAATTTTTACCTATTTATTATATGTAGATAAATTGATAAATTTAATCGCCTGCCTTTAGCCGGGGAATCCATTCCAGGTCCAACCGCTTCATAAATTGGTGGACAGACGAACAGATAACTTAGGCTATTATTATATAGGGGATAAATTTAATCGCCTGCTCTTAACCTGGAAAAAAAAAGCTTCAAATAATGGCATTAAACGCTAGAAAAGGGGGAAGGGGGGATTTCGAGCGTTGCTAACCCTAACTCATCAAGAATCCAATATGGATGACTTTATCCATTCCGGGTACAACCGCTTCATAAATTTGAGGACAGACGAACAGATTACTTAGGCTATTATTATACAGAGGATTATTTGTCACTTTTCTCACCTATTTGAAAGTACCTCAGCAGTTGCAAGCCTGTATATCACATTCTCCTCTCCACCCTCTCTGCGTGTGTGTGTGCAGGCAGGCGAGCAACCGAGAGGGGGAGGAAGAGAGGTACACACAGAGTGAGAGTGTACAACAAAACTACAATCGTATATTGCCTTCGATTGACAACGTTAAAATGTGTTGTAATTTCATTCCACGTGAAATATGATCGGAAAATGTTTTAAATACTAACTATGATATTATTTAAAAATGAATTTAATTTAAATTTAAACACAGCCTTTCATTTCGGAAATTTTAATGCCCAGACGAAGTATTGGACGTGAAGCTGCTAGTATTGATATAAAATTTTAATTATTACCTTTAATTGTTTGGCGTTTTTTGTAACACATTTTTAACCCCTCGCCTGTGTTGTACATCATATATAATATAGGCGTCTAATGTTTTATACACTTGTGTATCATACGTGGCACACAATGAACTATATTTTATATATTGTAGATTTAATATTGTGTATCACGTGGGATGTACAAGGGTATTATAAAGCATTAAATGAGCCGCTCAGAAGCCAATGCGATTAAGTCCATTTTTTTATATTTTCTGATTTTTGGAAATTTTGATGAAATAAATAATAATCTTCTTAGTAATTAAAGGATTTACTCTTTGATTACTTTTTTCTAGGTTAGCCAGCCCTTTTTTTATAGCTTCCGAATATATTGTATAATAATTTCAGAAGCCATTGTGAATAAGTTCACCTTTTATCAATATTTTTTTACATAAACTTTGAAATAAAAATTAAATTATTATTCTTCTTTCGATATTTGTTGGTAACACTGAAAAACAAGAAATATATTTTTACATAAATTTCTTATATTTTTCACCTGCCAAAAGGTATGTCCTAAAATTTTTGAGATGCTGTCATTATTTCAATAAATGCTTACGTTTTTATTTACACATCCTGTACATATCTTATTTTTTTTTGCAGAGTTTACACCTCGTAAAAAGACTTTATACACTCTTCTAATTAAATTAACCCCTTCCGGTAAAATGACGAGTCTAGCTCGTCATTAGTTTTTCATTCCATACCGCACAATGATGAGCTACACTCGTCCTGCGATTAAAGTTACTGTTAAATATGATAATTAATTTAGTTTAAAATTTCTAGTGTACTGAATTTGGCAACACTTTTATCACTTGTGAAAACCACAAGTCACTATTGCATATTGTTTACTTGGTACAAGTCATTGCCAAATTAATGAGTCAGAATAAAAGAAATGCCGTGTGTGTTACAAGAATCAAATTAAAAGTGAGACTACTTGGCGGTGTAAACAATTAAGAATTCCTTTGCACTTTGTTTTGAAAAGTACCACTAGCTTGAAGACTATTATCTGTATACCTTATTAATGTTTTGCTTTGATATTTTCTTAATTTTACTGTTTCTGATATTATTTAACACTATGTAAAAAGTGGATTTTAATTAAGAATATGTAAGAATTGTAAAATGAAACAAGTTTTTTAAATAAAAATTAAATGCTTATTTCATGCACAGTTTTTCATTATTAAATCATACCGGAAGGGGTTAATAAACCAAGAATTTCAAAAACTCATGTATCAACGAACATTAATTTTCTCAATTTTTGTGTTTTGGACTTAACCGCATTGGCTTCAGAGCGGCTCAAATAGGATGCATTTTAGGAGCAAATGATTAAACACATTGTTTTGGGAGAAATGTGCTATTTTACTTACTAATTTTTTAAGGAATGATTTATAGGTTTATATTACCCACAAATTTATTTTCGTCTTTACTTTCTCTATTTTATTAAAAAAAAAACCTTTTTTGTCCGAAAATATTTTTTTTTTCTTAATTCTTTCCAACTATCTATCAATGTATAAAGCTATCGAGTAAGTCCAATTAGAGCTAGAGTGTTATTCTCCGTGCAAAATGCAGCTGGTATCTTCATTAGATATTTCGAAAAGTCTGGGCAATCCATTAACCCAACATCGCATGTATGAAAATGATAAAATTATTTCATTTCTTCATCGTTATTTCTAAGTTTATTAACTTATTCCCTTTTTTTTTGTTTATTTCCATTTACTTAATGCTGTTGATATTTTGCAGTTGTTATTAAAAATCAAAATTTTAATATTGATTAAATGGGATTATTTTTTTGGCCTTAGTGTCGTGTATTTGCATTAGACTGAAGCACTAGTCGCGAAATATACAAACGCTTCTGAGCAACCGTACCGTTTTAAATCCTACTGTGATCTACCAAAAGAAACCAGGACAAAAATAGGAACTCTTACATTATTCTATTGTCAATATATACATATAGTAAATATGAAATTAATCTTACTAAGACTGCATTTTAGGTGAAATTAATTGTTGCTGAAGATACATAAGAAAAAAAATTGTGTCCTTTGTAATGTGTTAGAAATGTAAGAATTAATTTTTCATCAGACTTGTTAACTTAATTAGAAGGGTAACACTATTTCTGGTCTTGAGAGAATAGGTAGTGGAAGCGGCAGAAATTCGAATAAAGTTGTTCGAATGTTCATCAATTAGTCTGCTTCTGTAGAAATCAACCACATACCGATGTGTAGAATTGAACATATCCTTCACAGACCTAAGTGAGTAACCTAATAAAGATATCGGGTATTTTTCTGTAGGAACAAATGACCTAATGTTTTCAATGTTTGAAGATCTTAAACATAAATCTTTTTCCTGCGATTTTAAAGAATAATCATCACTCCATGTTAGGCATGATACTCACATCTAAAAAGTTTCCCTACGAGTTACACGTTGCTATCATTCGACAGTTGGTGGCTGAACTATTAGCAATACAGTTTTTCCACTGACCTTTCCCCCTGCAACTTAATACTCTCGTATTTAATAATGATTTCGTAGATATGCTTTAAGAAAAAGAATAGCTGTGAAGTACTAACGCAGTAGAAACCTTGAATCATCAGTAGTAATTTCATATACTAGTCATCATATCTAATTCGTTTAAATCAGTGTTTCTCAAAATGTAGTATGCATATTCCTTGGGGGACGAGTAGAATTTGATGGTGTTGAGGATACGGATACGGTACATGGGACTTTGGTCCGCTTGGTGCAACAAGCAGCATTCTTTAAACGATTACATTACAAACGTAGAACAATAAAAAACCTCGTTACTTGTTAGTGTAGCGTATGCGTCGCTTTGTATGTATCCGTAGCGTCGTTGGACGATGAATTTCAAAATCTTCTTGCGTAGAAGCCTTTTTTGCAATACAATAATTTTAATGCCCATACTGTGTGGGAGAGAGGTAGAAAGTGAAATAAAATTATGCGGTAATCTTGGTTTAGTCACTAGTAGTTACCGATGTGCATGAATTAAATTGTTTCCGAATGGCTTTGAATATGGAACACATCACAAGTTAAAATTAGGGAAATCATTATGATGATATGCATTCTTAATATAAACAATTTAATTTTTTTCATTGATTATAATGAATAAATTTTCATTTTCCCTTTATGAATATTTTGTTTATGTACTAAAAAGGAAAAATGTTTCAATTGCTATTATTTATCCATTTCTTTAGTTTTATCTATTTCTGTTATTTATTTAGTAATCTATTTTTATTATTTATTTATTATTAGTATTACTATTGTTGTTGTTATTATTAACATCCCTATTACTGAATATCTATACTTACGAAATTGTTTTAGAAAGGTACACACATGGTTTCCGCGCACCTGGAAAGTCAGGGAAAGTCGTGAAAAATCATGGATTTAGACAATGGATTAATTTTGTCATGGAAAGTCTTGATTTTTCAAGCAAAATGAGTAAAAGTCATGGAAAGTCATGGATCCGCTAAACTACTGATTAAAAAAATACATTGAATTGTTTAATTCTATATTTACATGTCATTTGGCTGAAGTTACTGAGTTTGGTATTTATGTATTATGCTATTGACCAAGTAAAATTTCTTCACCAAGGAAACTCAAAGCAAGAAAGCTTAATGGGTGGGTAAATGTATATTATTCTGGTTTTTTCTTAAATTGTAGATTAAAATTTTATTAATATAATAATAATTATTTTTTAATAAAAATTAGTTAAGATTTTTGTACAAAATATAAGTTTATCTCTAGGGATATTGTATATAAACATTATAGGGTTATATTTGGCTATTATTCATGGTCACCTGGATAATACCAAAGTACCCTGAATTCAAATCGGAAACATTTTGATTGAAAAATTGCTATACGATTAAACTGAGGTATGTAGATACAACAATTTATTTTTATGTGTTTATTAACAACTATAAAGTAAGTTTATATTTTTTTTATAGTAAAATTCCTGTAATTTCTCTAAAAGCATATATTGTATTTGTGTGTACATCAGAAGTTTTATTCATATATACTTTAACGAAAGATTTTTAAAGTCATGGAAAATGATCTGCTAAATCAGGGAAAGTCATGAAAAGTCATGGATTTGAAAAATTTTATTTTGGCAGATACCCTGTACACATTTGACGAAAGTTTACAGAACATTGGTTTTAATGTAGTAGAGTCCTGTTATAACTGTTTTTATTCAATACTTTTTTTTACTAATAACATATATTGGGAAAATCCCCCTTTTTATTGTATTCTTAACGTTTCTTTCGCATTATTAATGGTCTAAGTTAGCTTAATTTACACAAATATAATTAGAAAAGAAATTTAAGAGCGTTTTAATATGAACTCCAGTGTGTTCTGCATTTAAAGTATATTTCGGTACAATTTATTTTAACGTTAATTTGACTTACATTTAAGGCAAATATCTTTTGACATTCTAAATTGGTTCGAATTGGAATTTGTATGCATATATTGTGAGTAATCTTCGGCATCAGCGCCATAGGAATTAAGCCCTGTCCGCCTAGCTTTTTGTCTCCTCTTCCGTTGTATTCACATGTCACGTGCCTCCGAAAAATAATTTATCATCATTATCTCGTTCTCTATCCCTGTCTAGCAGCTCTTAATTTCTTCCCCTTTTTTTATTGATGGCGAGAATACCTTCTAGAAAGGTGCTTCTTTTGGGAAAGAGTATCTCCCAATCCTCGTTGAAAGAAAAGAGGGCTTTGCATCTTTTTAGGTTAATTCTTTTTGCGGAAAAATTCCCTAAATCGCGATTGATTATTCATTACGCTAGCAGGGAAAAGTTTATCTTTTGTTTTCGACGCCTTAAAAATTCTTAAAGAAATTCTTGTTGTAGAAAGTTTTTCTTCTTTTTTTTTGTACAACAGTGACTTGTCAGAACTTTGACTTGAGGGAAATTATATTGATGAGTACCGTTGACGCTTCCTGGAATAAAAATAGTGTACCGTTGTTTTATTTTTGGATATCGTGCCCGTATTATTCTAAAATTTCTTAGACATTTCTTAGACTCTAGTTACGTAAAATTAGACACATGCACGAAAATATTACATACCAAGTTCTTTAATAACACATTTTACGAGTCGAAAGGGAAAAAATTTTTGCAACTTTTTCGGAATAAAGAAATTTTGTGGAAAATTTCGTTAAATCGCGATTGATTATTCATTACACAAAGTTTACAAAGTTTTATCAGTACAAAGTTTTATCATTTGTTTTTGACGCTTTAAAATGATAAAAAAAATGTTTTTTTCTAAACAGTGACTAATTACATGGTTTCCGCGCACCTGGAAAGTCAGGGAAAATCATGGATTTAGACAATGGATTAATTTTGTCATGGAAAGTCATGATTTTTCAAGTAAAATGAGTAAAATTCATGGAAAGTCATGGATCCCGCTATACAACCGATTAAAAAAAAATGCATTGAATTGTTTAATTCTATTTTTACTTGTCATTTGGCTGAAGTTACTGAGTTTGGTATTTATGTATTATCCTATTGACCATATTGCCAAGTAAAATTTGTTCACCAAGGAAACTCAAAGCAAGAAAGCTTAATGGGTGGGTAAATGTATATTATTCTGGTTTTTTCTTAAATTGTAGATTAAAATTTTATTAATATAATATTCATTATTTTTTAATAAAAATTAGTTACGATTTTTGCACAAAATATAAGTTTATCTCTAGGGGTACTGTATATAAACATTATAGGGTTATATTTGGCTATTATTCATGGTCACCTGGATAATACCAAAGTACCCTGAATTCAAAATGGAAACATTTTGATTGAAAAATTGCTATACGATTAAACTTAGGTATGTGGATACAACAATTTATTTTTATGTATGTGAGTTTTAACGACAAAAATTCCCGATAAACGATATCGGCCGTTCGAAAACGACAAAATCGTCAATGAATCAGCTGGTGGGAAAGCGAGTAGCTCATCTTAGTGCATTTTACGTGCTCCGATGTCGGAGAACGACAGTTATCTAAGTTTTATCGCTGGCTTGTCACTCTAAAACTTCTAAGAGTAAGTGAGAGCCTCTCCTCCGCTACCAACACAAGACTTTACCTCTCTCAGAAATCAGTGTTGATTAATGTTTACTACTGTATAAGGTTTTGTAATTAACCTTAAAAATTAGTTCTGTCACGTTTAATAAATACGTATACTGTTGTAATTCTTGTGTTAAATTTGTAAAGTATAAATACTGTTTACATATTTAAAATATTCGTGTACCCACATACACAAAAAATCCTAGGGGTAGATCCTACTTCAGTTTTTCAGCTTTCGCGGAAGGTTCTGGTCCCCATTAACCGCGAAAAACGAGGGATTACTGTATTATTCTTCAACCTTATAAATTATTAAGTGCTTATATACAAAAACCTTATTTATTTTTAAAAATTATTTCCTAATAGCAAGATTTTAAAATAATTAAAAACTTTCTCATGCATTCTTTCTGCATTTTCGGCTAAACTTAGTACATTTTAGTACCAAATATTAGTACGTGTTTTTTTTTTTTGGGGGGGGGGAGAAAGAAATTTCGTAAAAGATTATTTTCTTCGATAAAGTACATTTCGTCTTTAAATTAAAAATCATTTATTAGAAATTACGCAGTTATAATGATTATCTTTTGTAATATTACCTTATTAATTTATATAAAATCTACATTAAAAGCTTCAAAGAAATGTAATATTTCAAATACCCCAGAGTATTAAAAAATTATAATTTTCCTGATTCTTTTTTCGAATTAAAATAAAAGATGGAATTTAAATTTTATTTAAACCATAATGCATTAGCCTTTTAATGCAAAGATACTAAAATTATTCATTCTTGCACAATTACCAAACTATTTTTGTTGCATAATATTAAGTATCTACTTTCATGATTAATTGTATTTCAAATATCGATCTTTACGCAAATTAAGCTGCTTTAAAAGTCTACTTTCCCTTTAATTAAGGTAAGAGCGGAGCAAATTCTATTGATGAAAGATAAATTATAATTATTAAGTAATGGTATTTCTGAGGTTGTTGTATATAAAATGCTGTACTTAAGAGGCCACTCTGAATTAGAAGGTATGCAAGTGACGTAAACTAGTACCATTGATTCATGAGAACTATTATATATCTTTCGTTTACTAATTACGTAAAATTAGAAATTTAAAAGGTGGGGGAAACAGAATTATTTTCCAGACTTGTAATCAATTTTTTTGTGTTGTCTGTATAATAAATATGGATTATTGCTAACTTGTAGGCATGTAAATACTAAGGTTTTTTTTTTTGTGTGTGTGTGTGAGGGGGTGTAAAAAAACTATAGCATAACAGTTTTAAAGATTTGTGAATTGTACCAGAAGTCAAAATTCCGTTTTTATTGAATATTTTATTAATCTTTTTCTTTTTTTACTTTCAACTTATTTAAGTTTTAATCACAAAAAAGCTCTGGAACTTAAAAAAAAACAAAAAAAAAAAAAAAAAAAAAAAAAAAAAAAAAAAAAAAAAAAAACTGCCAAAATTTTTTTCCATGTAATTTAAGAAAAATATATAAAGAAATTATGAATTAATATTTAACCTTTCAATTAATCTATAATTTATGTCAGCTTCAAAATTTTCATGAATATTTAACATAGCTCATTGAGAGTATTGTGTTTCTCAAATAAGTTTTTATCCTTCATGACATTAAAAATTTTCCATTATAGGTTTATGAGGGGAGGGGGCTGCACGCATGATTCGGGGAGGGGGGTATCTGATTATTTAATATTCAACCTCCTTCATACAGGACTTCAGTTACTTAAAATTAAAAGCAAACAAATTTTCGCTTTTATGTAGCCGAAGTACTTGGCGCAGACGTAGGATATATATATATATATATATATATATATATATATAAACTGGGTTTGGGTTGTTTGGGAGCACTACGGTCTACTTTTTGCAACACGGGGGCTAATGAGGCCGGGACCTACTGCTTAAAGCCGATTCCGAATATCCATGCCACAGTGGCACGCGAACCCACGTACTCCGGTTCCGATGGTCAGAGCCCTAACCATTCGGCCATCGTTCGGCATATATATAACACATATAATTTGCTTTTCTGTTTTACATTTCCCTTCCATGACATTTACATAATCGACAATAACAATTTTGTGACGTAGGAACATTATTGGAACCTATTGCAGGTCGCGTCAGTCCCTTCCGTTATACATTTTTGTTGAAAAATTTTTCTTTTGCATATGAAAAAAATGGTGTAAGCATTAATATTTTCACACATATATATATATATATATATATATATATATATATATATATATATATATATATATATATATATATATATATATATAAATGTAGCCGAACGATGGCCGAATGTTTAGGGTGCTGGCCTTCGGAACCAGTGTTCGTGGGTTCGAATCCCACAGTGGCATGGATGTTCGTAGCCGTTTGGAATCGGCTTTAAGCTGTAGGTCCCGGTCTCACTAGCCCTCGTGTTGCAAAAAGTAGATCTTAGCACTCCAAAACCAAACCAAATAAATGTCAGATTTTGAAGGATGTAATTTGTGTACCTTCTTTTTGTCCAAAATTTCCTAAATCGACCGATAGGGTACTATAAAGTTTTAATTGGTTCGACCTCTTTCCTGAAGGCGTGAATTGTAGCCCCCAGTGGTTAGTTTATATTAGAGGTTAAAAAGGGGAAAGTAAAGAAACGCGGGATTTTTGTCCTTGACTTCAGATTTAAAAACCCTAAGAGTTTTTTCAGGCCGTAATGTGCGTTTTCTGCTCTAAAATTACTTCAGTATAATTGAACTATCTAATTCTTGATTGTATGACTACAGTATATTAAGCGGCCATCTGCGGGATTTTATACAAAATGTCTACATTAGTTTACCGATTTTGTTACATATAAATATGCTACAAGGGTGACATTAGTTTTAGATGGATGTTACAAGCCTAACACTCTTATATGAATCCGGTTCGACTGTTTTACGAAATCACATGTACCTACTTGCAGATAGACAGTGATCTTCCTTTTGTGTTGAAAGTCAAGTTTGCAAGATTTTATTAATACATTCTGTGCGGGTACATTTCGCAGCGGAACTGTACCGAGAGCGGGCGTTTTGCGCGTAAATTTAGGTATTCAGTTCAATCTCAGTAGATCGAAGAGTATTTAATTTTTTAACCAACTTTAAGTATTTTATATTCAAATATATAAAGAAATTTTTAAATAGAAATATATAAATAACAATCCTAAGATTTTTGTAAACAAAATATATATTTTTTAGTGGATAAATTTATAATAGTATCGTAAATATGAAAAATCAAATACAGATAGTGGTATATCGTTTTAATTTTTTCGAATTATGTTATATATAAATATTTTTATATTATTAAAAAATGAAAGAAAAGAACGTTCGGCTTCTTTTTCCTGTATATACCGTTATTTTTGCACCCACAAACAAACCCTGTTCTTTCACTAACCTGTACTAGTACGTGTCCCGCGCTCAAGTATCAATCGTCAGAAAACTTACTGGTACGCGTCCCGCATACAATGTGTTAAGATCGGACTTAAACGTGTAGATTTGCATGAATTATACTCAAACCAATAGGCTTTTTTATATTGATATCTTCTGCTCATGGAGAATATATAACATAAACGCTTATGATGTGAATTATAAATATTGCTAATAACTATTCTGTATTTAACGGTGATTAAAAAAAAGGCGAAATTAAATAAACAATAACATGCAAAGCGTCATTATCCCGTTCTTGTCGATGGACTGACTAGCAGCAGATGCATAGGAAATAAAAATAATTCTTTCTCTTTCAGTAGTAGGAGATTATGTATGTCTGGCGAGCTGGCGTGATCGATATTATTAACGCCAGAAGAATGTGCTTGCACATGATACTGTTATCGTTAAATAAGGGACAGCTCGTAAGTCGAGGCAAATGAATCAGTCCTCGGGTTTTTTTTGTTGCGTCGATAACTTCCCGTACGTTTATCAAATGGTGTAAAAAGTTTTTCTTCCATGAATACCCGTTTATCCTTATTCTAAGAATTGGCTGAAAGGATCTTTACAAATAATTTTTACTTTTTTCTGTTTTTATGCTGATATGGATACTTTGGTTACGTATTTAGTAGAATTGAATATATTTTATGTTTTTTCTCCTTTTTCTAATTACCTCATTGTATATCCCCTATATAATAATAACCCAACTTATCTGACCGTCTGTCCTCGAATTTATGAAGCGGTTGGACCTGGAATGAATAGAGACATTATATATTGGATTCTTGATGAGTTAGGGTTAGCAAAATTCAAAGCGAGTAAATTATATCTTCTGCTAAGATATCGATCCAAGTCTAAAATAAATTGATATAAATATGCTTCATATCACAGCGGAAAATAAGTCTATTCAATCCATTTTAAATAAATTAATTTTAAATTTTAATCTGCTGGCAAATGTATAATTACTGATCTTCTTCGTGTAACTCCAAAACAAACCAAACCCCCCCTTTTTCTAGCATTTAATGCCTATATTTCAAGCCCTATTTTCCCCGGTTAAGAGCAGGTGATTAAATTTATCAATTTCTCACATATCATATCATATATAACATTCTTTTCTAGCATTATAACGTCATTCCTTTAATCACCCCATTTAATCATTTCTTAGTTTAAATTATTTAAATATCGTCTGCATTATTTTCATACGTTTTATCACTGAACTTAGATATTATGTAAATAATTTTCTTTTATATTTGGCTTAAATAATAGATTAGATACACATGCGATAATTTTAAATTTAACCATCGATTATTTTTTGTTGCAATGAAAACTTTATCACCGGTTTTTAATTATTTTCATAAAAGTCTAGGGGCCGGTCTCACCAAATTCGTTTAACGGCTAAAGGTCATTAATCTTTGTTTAAACGGAGAAATGCGTCCCGCCATTGGTTGGTGCCATGGGTTAACCGCGATTAGCTGTTAAAATACTTTGGTGAGATCGGCTGTAGGTATATCAAGGAAGCATTTGTTTAATTTTCTATTAATACAAATATTTTCTATTACACAAATATTCTATTAATATATTTTTTACCTGCCTTATATGGTACTTTATAATTCTGGAAAATTAAAAATTTTATTGATACCGTCATATGACGGGCTATATGCTAGTATACATATAATTAACAATATTTACTCCAGCAAAACAGGTTTTTGTATGCTTGATTTAATTATGTTATTCCTATGTCTAGTAAGCACTAGAGAATATATCTTATATAACATTATTTATTTAATCTGAAGCTTCGTTATATTGCTAATTCCGAATTTCACATCCAATGTACTAAAAGCATTCAACATTTAAATACATATTTGATCGATATCTACATACAGAACAAAATGAGTTTGCAATTATTTTAAGTTGCGAAGCTGATTTTGTGTAAAGTTTTATGAATTTACCAAAACGTAATAACGTAAATAAAAACGTAAAAAAACGTTACCGTAACGTAAACGTACCGTTAACGTACCGTAAACATAACCGTAAAAAAAGTTACCGTAACGTAAACGTACCGTAAACGTAACCGTAAAAAAACGTAATAAACGTAAACGCTTTTGACGCATCCAGTTATTTCTAATTGTAGAGCATTTGCCTGTTTCTTTCTGTTAACGTAGTATAAACTTAAAAAGATCGTTCCGTTAACAAGTAACGTAAAAAGTTAGTCTTTTTCCAGTTATCTCTACCCTCTGTGCGTAGTTATTTTAAGGTTATCGTCTTGAAAATAGGTTTATCACTTTATATATACTATGGGGATTGTTGGGGATTTCCAATAATTGTCAATCACGCTCGTGGAGAATTTGAATGGAAAACATTCTTGACTACTTACCTCAAATCTCCTGGAAATTGTGGTGTTTTTAGTGTATAGCAAAAATATTTTTCTACCAATTCAAATTCAATTTCCATTCCTGATAGGGGAACATTTTATAGTATTATAGCCAAATCAGGGTGATGCTATTGAAGAAATCGATGAAACTTATCTTAATTGAGCTCTGTGTCTCAGAGTTAGTTTCATCACTGTATATTTCTTTTGCTTTGATCGTCCTTGTGGTGAAGAGGCCGACATAGCGTCAAGGCCGGCCGTGAGTCTAGTGGTATTTTAAATAAAACTAACTCTTTCTGCTGAATTTTGTTTATTATAATATTAATAAAGATGTGACTGGCATATGCTATGTAACATGGTATTTGGGCTATGATGCAAAAAGAACCACACTAGGTTGAAGATCTATCAAAATGGCGTCTTAGGAGAAAATGGTACTCGAAACTCTTTCTGAAGATCCCAAGCTCCAAGCTTCTTCCTCTGAGCTCTCTCTCCGAAGGGGTCTGTAGATCATCTAAAAAAAAGTTCGTGGGGAGCGTTGCTGGGCCGAAGCGGGCTACTCCGCGGTTAGCAACCCCTCTTGACCAATAGGGTCGAAGGAGGGTCACTCCGCTTTCACCTCTAGGTTGGTTTCGCTCTGGCTAGTTCAACTGTAACTTCTTTGTTACAGTCCTCAAGTGAATTTATAAGCAAATATAGTTTTATTATACACGTAAATGACATTTCTTGAAAAAATCTTTTCGTATCAGCATTTATTAGTTTGTAAATGTAGTTCTGAAGTATAAAATCATAAGCTTTTTATTTTACTTTCAAGGAATGTATTATTTTAATCTTGACGTAGTGTATCTATTATTTTTATAATAATATTTTTTTCTAAAAAGCATAACTTGGTAAACGTATTAATACATTTATTATGTGTTTCAATTTGAGAAAAAAAAATCAACTACGATAACCTTAAATTGCTTGCGCTGTTTTGGTTTCGCATTTCGATCTCTGGTTTCCCACTCTGCTATCGTGTTTCAAATTACGTTTATAAACAGGGTGTTTCTTTGAACGAATATTTCCGTTTTGAAGTTTTTATCTTGCATTTTAATAAAAGGGATACGGAAACTATGTGATCAATTATGAATATTTTCTTCCTTGTTCCTGTAACTTATTTAAATGGAAATTTATTGGAACAGATTTTGAAAATATTTACTGCATTTTTTGTTGTAAATCTTTTATAATATTTTTGAAGGACTTGAACAGGTTAATTATAGAAATCTCTATAATGCTTGTATGTATTCCTAATAGATATTACAATTTGAAATTGATATAATTGTCTGAATATTATATAGTTGCCAGGTTTAAAAATGGAGGTTAAGAATTAAGCGAGTTATAATTAAAAATAGTAAGAACTCATTAACAACAACGTAATAGGCGAAAGACACACTCTCGAGCGGAACTATACAGAGTAAAAGAGCTGTCGCGGAAGTAGACATAGGAGATTTGCTTAGGTAGCAACGCCAAAAAAGACAGTTCTCAGCGGGAACTGGGGCTGATAACATCCTCCACGCTTGACGTGGCAAATTATGAGAAAAAAATTATTTCTAAATGGCATAGGTATGGCCAGAACGATTACAATAAAGAAGTTTTATATATGAAATCAAATGTGTCTTCCATGCATTAACCACTCTTCCATGTCATATATATATATATATATATATATATGTGTGTGTGTGTGTGTGTGTGTGTGTGTGTGTGTGTATATATAATAGTGTGCAAAACTGAAGGAACAATACTTTATACTATATATTTAATAATAAGAGACATTATAACTCTGTAAGAACAATTTTGGAGGTTCTTTACGAAAAAGGAATTCTTGGGAATTAAATTTGGTATATTGATCCCAAATCAAAACACATTTTACGTATTATAAATACCAGAAAATTAATATCGGGGATAAAGCCTTGCAGTTTTCTTCATGGAATAATTTTGGATTGTTAGATTTGTACAAATACTCCTTCAATTTCCCAATGTTAAAATTACGTAGTTAATTCGCAAAAATGTCAAGAATTTGATTAATTCGGTTTCAAGAATTCTAAAAAGTCTGAAATATCCTTATTTTCTTAGAATTCACGAATTTCCATTATAATTTCACTTTCATCCCGTAATTCATTTTTAATATATATTAGTTTAAGTCATAAAATTTTCAATTGTAGATTATTGTATTCATTTTCCAATATGTTCCCCACATTTGTGGGAGTTTGTGGGTTCGCATTCCACTGCTAGCATGAATATTTGTAACCGTTCGAAATCGGCTTTAAACGGTAGGTTCCGGTCTTATTAGCCCTCATGTAACGAAACAGTAGTCCATGGTCTCCAAACCAAATTTCACTTATATAAGTGATTGGCTAGTGCTCCGTCTAGAAAACTAGGTTACAGTAGCATCCAGTGTCGCTTACGGATCACATTTGAATGTCCATCAAAGAGTAGTTTGTGTAATATCAATAAAGATTAAATATGCTGATACATCTGAGGGAAAGAGAGGATAGGGATGATGAGGAACATGAAGTACCAACTCCATCGGAAGTTATAGTTATGTTACACAAAATAACACCATTGAAGTGCAAAACAATATAAAATGTACTTTTTCTTACTATGTAAGTGCACTTGAAGATTTAATACATTATGTAAATCAAAAGAAAATGGTATAATAGATAATTAAATTTTTAAATAAGAAAAAGTCTATTCTTTGAATTCTTCCTTTTTACTTCTTTTACGTGGTTTTTTAAGGAGAAATTAAATAAACTGTTGTGTATTTTTAATGAAATTAGTTAATTAGAAGTGTTTGGCATACCCCACCCCTTGGAGTTCGTATGAACCGAATTTGACTGTATAATAAGTAATTAAAGACTTCTCGCCTGACATGCTGTGTCTGATCCTCGCAATTCTATTGGTCCTCCCTTGCTTGTTTGAATCGTCCAGAAAATGAAAAGTAATCATGTCTACCTTCGCCGCCACAGTGTAAGTTGTTCGTGATCACAACAACATTGTGTGTTTTGTATCCCTAAACTTTCACCGCTCTAGATTTTTGTGTTATGAATTCACGAATCCACCACACTATCCTTTTCTTTCAAGTTTCAGCTGTTTTATCGTCTGCTCGTTATCATTTTATGCTTACTGTTAGAAATCTCTGGATTAGAGAGCTCGGCCCATAGAATCCAGTTGCACCACTGCCTCGTAGGCCATGCTGTAAGAGCATATTCTCTTATACACGCATCAAGACTCTTTTAGATGGTATAAAACTCCTTTAATAATGGTTGAATCAAGAATATTGAAATTGCTATCTTTACGTTTTGCTTTCTTTATTTCCTGTGTGACCACTATTTTTTTTTCAGAGAGTTTCAAGGTTCCTCTTAAGATTTTAAATATATTAACTCTTATTGAGGAGATAAGATAACACTTCGAACGTGCCTTTGTATAATCTTAATGTATCTTCACATTAATTCTGGTTGGGCTCCGATTTTAAGCGCTTAAAATCTCATTATGAGTTTAGAACGGTACGATTTAAATCTTTGATAAGCGTAGTTATGTATTTCGCTGGAATTGCCATAAATTGTTACATACCGTAATATAAGGAAAAAAATTGAAATTATTTCATTTCTGATTAAATCATTCTTAACGAAAGTTATTATTATTTTTTTTATTTAAAAAAGAAGACATTTTTTAGGAATGTTGAAAATTATCTAACAGCTTTGAAATATTTATGTCGTGTGTAAATTACATTCTTTTGATTTCTATTAGTTGTTATGTCAATTTCTTACTTTTACTCTCTTTACTTTTACTTTACTTTTTTAAACTTCAACGTCTTTACCGTAACAAATAATTTTCTTTCTATTTTCATTTTCAAAATTTCTCATGATGTATTGTTTATGTATACAAAATATGAATATTGTTAACATTGAAGGATTTTCAACGAACATTAATAAAAATTATCTTTAAACATTAAATACGCACTGATCAAAACTAGGAATTCTGCTAGTTGCTACCACCAGATACGTACTTCCGTACGTTGCTTCGAACCTTAGTGCATTAGAACTGAACACATGCTACATGCATACACACACACAGATATATATATGTGTGTATATATATATATATATATATATATATATATATATATATATATATATATATATATATATATGAGAGGGATGGAGAGAGAGAGAGAGTAAAATTTTAGTTTAAAAATTTTCCTTAGTTATCGTTTGAATTGAATTCAAACGATATTATTAACGATATGGAAAGATTATCAAAAATAATTTATAATGGTAATTAGCTGATCAAGAATAATTTATAATGGTAATTAGCTGATCAAAAATAATTTATAATGGTAATTAGCTAATCAAATATAATTTATAATAGTAATTTTTCAGCTAACTTTTACTTCATATGCTACAATGTAGATACTTGATATGTAAGTAGTAAGAAGGATATTTCAGGTAGAAATGGAACGAAATTGTTTCAAAAGTTCGTGAAATATAAAATTTCTTCCTTTTTAAAAACATTTAAAATTATTAATTGTAAAAATAAGTTTATATGCGGTGGTAACATTTATATTCTTTCTAGGATGGTTGCTGAAAAACATATTTGCTTTGTATATTTTATTGGTTCAGTGATATATTAATATGGAATTTTCAATCATTTTTCACCGAGCTGTTAAAGTTTTGTAGCCTGAAGACCTTTGCAAATCCGAAGAGATAGTTTTTGGAATTACAACTGTCTATCTGTGTGTGAACATGATTACTCAAAAACGCTATGATCTAGATAAGTGAAGTTCGTGTGCTTTTTTTACAGAGTTTTGTATCTATTGAATTTTAGATTCAATCCCTCATAGGAAGGTACTTTATAAGCACAAGATACTATTATATAACTAGTTTAAAAAAAGACCATTTTGTTCTAATAGGTTATTTTGAGTCTTCGCGTTCTCTGTCAATTTAAAAGCAATGCCATTATTAATGTGACTTAATGTACGTTTATTACTTTCGAAATTAGTTAAAAGTGTATATATTTCTATCGTATTATAAGTATTATTTCAATAATTTAACTTATGTTTATTTTGAAATTTGAACAAATATTGTTTCGTTTTGTATTCTGGTTCTTCTAAAATGCAGCTTACTTTATAAATGTAAATGATATTCTTTTGTAAATTCTATACTTTGAAATTTAATGTTAGTTTGTTTTATTGCTTACTGTACTTTGTTTTCACCGTTTTCAATTGAATGTAGGTCTTATTCTTAGTTTTCGGTGATCCGCTCTGTTCTATAAACTATGTATTTACCTTTTTCGCTTGCTTTACTTATCTTGTTAGAGTAAGATAATTATTACTTTATAAGTGACAAGTTTTTTTAGGTAATTATTGGTTTTATGGCCATCGACTAGATGTTGAATACCTCTCAGAAACTGGATGCGTTGTTAGTAATCATTCATTCATGTTAATAATGTGCGTAATGTTTTTCTCCAATTTGTTTCAGGTGCCGAGCCTGGTGACCGACTGCTGCATTTCTCTGCTCGCCTCGGATTAACGCAGTTGACAAACCACTTGTTAACGTTACCTGGCAGCCAAGCAGCGCTTTCAGCCCTCAACAAAGATCAATACCTACCAGAGGATCTTGCAAGGGACAATGGACATCACGAATTAGCAGCCGTCCTACAGTTGTACGTATTTTTAGTTAATTGGCAGGTGTTTTGTCTTAATTAATGTGCAGATGTTATTTCTTAATTGATTTGCAGATATTTTTTTTCAGTGTTCTCTTCTTTTACAGGACTTATGTAGTACAATCCGTTTTCTCAACTTTTTTGCTTTGAGCCAAAAATTGTTCCCAAAACTTCCTTAATTGAAGTACAAACTACAGGCCAGGGGCAAAGTTAGACTCTGTTATAGGTTTTGTCAGGCTTGATTCAGGCTATAGATTTTAAAATAGTAGGTGAGAAATTTTCAGCGTAGGTCTTTTAAATAAATTGTAATAAGGTCTCGAGGTTCTATTAAAAAGTACGGGATCCCGCCAAATCAGCATGAAATTTGCTGATCTTTGGTTAAACATAACCGATTTGTTGAAAAAAAATTAAAATGTCTAAAACAATCACTATTTTGGCGATACCTCTCTAAATAACGAAATAAACAATTATCCATATTAGTTAAAAGAAACTTCGCCTGTATTTCGGTTTTTACGGCATGGCGACCTCAGTTGCAGGGAAGCTACGATCGATGATGCTTTGCAGCAATTTAAATTTCTTTTCAAAAACATTTTCCAATATTTACAGGATATGCCTGCAATAATGGTGTAAAATATTTTCACAGTAATATACACATTATGCACAGTAGTATGCAAATCCTTGACATTATAGTGGTAGAGATAAAATAAATTATAAAAAACAGTAACTATAGAAAATGATAATTTTATTGTCTGATACAAAAATTTCCAAGATGTAGTTTATATACCTGCCCTATGCGTAATGCTACATTAATTCTTCTTCACGGGCCCTCTCTATCCTACCGTTTTTTCCCCTCCTTCTATGCGCCATAATTTTTCATTATGGGCAAGCTATGCCTGAAAAGATTTTTCTCCGAGGTTCTCCGAGTGCATTTTCTGATTCCAAGAAAAATGTATGAAATTGTTGCCCTAAAAGCCAAAATTACTTTACGAAAATTCTTCAGCTTCTGAGAGCAGAAAAAGAAATTCTTGATAAAACTTTTATACACCTCCAAAAAAAAAAAAAAAAAAAAAAAAAAAAAAAAAAAAAAAAAAGTTATTTTCAAACTTTACTTATTTACGTAAAAGATACATTTTAAAGAAATGGAGCTATTGGTTATGTTGATATAGCGACAAGGAACCAATTTGTGAATAATTTTCTTTCCGGGCGTTCCAAATAGCGTTGTTAACAACTATTTTAATACCCGAAGAAAATTTTCGATAGTTATTTGAGCATACATTACTGAAAACTTATATAACGTTTTACATAGGAAATTTCGAATAAAACTTACCTTCAAATAAAACATTCTAAAAAAATTACCTAACTTATATAACGTATTACATACGAAAATATAACTTTGGTCTCTACCCTGTTCTCTTTGGGAAATTGTATCTCATCTGACATATCTAGATGTCACATTGTGACATATCTAGATGTAACATTTTGCATTTAATTATTTAAAATTAACAAATTGTTTTTAAGAGTGGCAACTTCTGATGATAATTTAAACTCTTCCTGTCTCTATCGTATCTCTTTATTAATAAAAAGAGAGCGAACTCTTTGTGAAACGTCAGAATATGAGGTAAAACTACGTTATTTAAGGATAAAGCGCGCTAAGTTTCAAATGAGAACAGGTAAATATTTTGTGCTGGTGACCTGCTGTTGGGCTGAGTCTCTTGTTCGAAAACAAAATGGCTGATGTGACGTATGTCATTCGAATAAAACTGAAACGCCTGCAATGTCTTTCGTATTTTTCTTCTCATGCTTTGTGCCTAGCATATAATATGTAACTTTTGTGAAAATTATTAATTTATGGAGCATCAGTATATATGGTTATATTTTAATGTTTATATAGCATTGAAATATAACTAATTTATTACAATTAAATTTACTTTTAAATTGAATATTTTTAGAACTTAAATTTTTTTTTTTTTAAAATTTGTTTGGTAAAAAATATTTTGTGTTCTTTTATTTTTATTTTATAAAATAATTTTTATTAAACACATGTAATATACATTAAAATGAATATGCCGGTCTACCTTTCAATTTCATTTACTTATTAAATTTCAGTTTAATTTTAGTATCTAAAATTTTCATGGAAAGTAAACGTTCATACGTGAAACATTTCCTGTTAATAACTTATTTAATTAGAAGAAATTTTATAGAAAAATTAATTACGAGATTTATTCAAAATTATTAAGAAAAAGTTTTTTAATATTTAAAAAAACATTGCTATTTTAAACAAATTTTTTAAAAGATTAAAAAATTTTCTTTTTTAATTTTTTTGTTTCATTGATTTTTATGTTTAATTCATAT
>CM063501.1:88899664-88902164 GCA_032207245.1 Pardosa pseudoannulata
TTCGAGTGGAACACGCCGATTAAAAAAAGTCTCCAAAAAATACGCTAAAGTTTTATTGTGTCAATGGCCAAATCGTTCTATGATTTTTTACTTCACCCTTTGTCGACTAGAATGGAATACGGGAAACCCACCCTCGTTATTGTCCCTTTACTTCCGGTTATAAATAGATATATAAATAGATATTATAGAATGTTAATTTTTAATACACATAAAGCTCGTCAAGTCTCGAAGATCATCCCATAAGAAATAATGGATTCTAAAAGTACAAATAAAAATATTCTTTAAGAGAATTATTTATATTTTTTTACGAAAGCTATTCAAGATATTTAAGTGGTGCAATTAGAGATACATCTGTTACCGCAAAAGAAATACTTCGAAATAGAGATTTACAAAGCCATGAAAAGCTATCAGCGTCTTTGTGCTTCAGGGAGTAGGGGTGCATCCCTCAATAAATGTCAGTCAAAGAGGGATGCAGTTTCTAAACAATCGACCTGACCCTCCTACCTCAAACACTGGCAGAAATGTACATTACATCCATTTTCGGAACGTTTTTGGAGGTCGAAAATTGTACGTGACAACCGCTTTTTAGACATCATCGGTTTGGAGGAATTGTACGTGCGAACCGCGTAGAGGGTTAAAATATACTTATTCGAATTTGCAATCTTTCCTGCCAGAGGTAATTATTTTAGCAATTTGGCCGTATATTTTATAAAAAAAGCTTTCCGATCCTGGAAGTATATTATCAGCATTGTGTATGATGTGTAGTAAATGGAATTTGTAATTTTAGGTGGGTTTTTTTTAGCAAAAGAAAATATAAGATGATATAATGAGTTTTTTTTTCTGTTACAGTTACAGGAAACAGGATATCGACCATTTGCCGCACAAAGCTGCCAAAGAGAAGAAAGAAAAGACCGACGACTACTTAGTAATATCGGCCGATGTGAACCGGAATATAGGTGCGTAAATTATCTGTTGACCCTGTTAATAATTTGTTTCAGATCGTTTGGACTTCTCCTTGTAATATATAATTTTCCGAAGGAGATTTCGGAGTAATGAAAAATGTTTTTGGAAACTACGAAGTACGGAATATCCTAATTGGAAAATTCCTATATACATTATTTCCTCAATCTCATGATAGTAGAGTTTCTGTTTATCAAGCAATATTAATATTATCGTAGTAAATTCGAAGTATCAACAATAAATATGCTACATTCAGGCTGACGACACATTTATTGCATTTAGTGGGATAGAGCTCTTAAAACTTTTGGAAATATTTCCCCCATTACAACGATGGTAGTAAATACTATTCTCATGCTTATTTTGTAAATCCATTAAAAATATTATGGTCCTATTTTTGCTTCGTGTAAAAAATTATCAAAATTAAATGACTTTCAATTATTATCCATTTTTATCACTAAAAATGTTTTTTAGAAGGACAAGTGGCCAGCGGACTAACAGAAGGTGGATAGCGTTATTCTTTACGCTATGGTTTCTGGTACGGGACCTAGATTTTGAATTGTACTAAAAATAGCTTCGGATAATGCACACTTTTAACTCGCTTTAGTCACACATTATTGTGCAATTGCTCATCTAATTGTCCGTTAAATTTGTTAAAGATCGTTACTATACATTCAGTTATATCCGAAAAGAGCATAAAGACATTAATAAAGGAATGGATACTGTACGAGAAATTCAGGAGTCTGTTAAAAGCTATATTTTTACTACTGTTACTCGCTTTATTGGGATATATTTCTTAATTCTGTATATTGGCAGTTATTTCTTATACTATTTGGCTGTAGAATATTTATTTTAATTCGTTATCTCCCTCTTTCACTTGTTATATGAAAATCAAATATGATTATTTAAATTGTTACTAAATTATTAACTTAAAATATTATTAAATTAATTGTATTTAAAATGTTATTAAATTATTTATATTTAAAATATTAAATTATTTATAATTAAAATATTATATTTAAAATTTTCTTCTTTCGAGGACTTCTATATATTTTTTTTAATTGCAAAAAATAGTGTTTAGTTTTCTAACTTTACATTTTTGTTCAACACATTTGACCAAGAAACTTTTAATCTGTCAGAAATGATAGTTTGATATTATTACTACTATTATTCAGTTTAACTGTTAGTAACAGGCTTTTTCTTTATTGCAGAGGATGATATATTAGAATTAGAGAAACGCAAATTCATTCTTTCGGAAATTGAGCCGTGTTATTACGATTTAGAAAATATGAAAGAACTCAATTCCACCTCAAACGGTAAGTGTTGCTTCCTTTTTAATTGAATTTTCAATCTCATTTCAGCCATCGGTATTTTTCTTGGGGGATCGGCATTGAGGACGGATATTGAAATCAGTTTTGAATTGATTCCATTTGACACATCATTTTAAAATCAATATTTCTCTTTTTTTTTCTGAAATATTTTCTCAACCAGTTATTTTGATATGTCTGGGAGGAGCTTCAGATTTGACATCAACTTACTTGTT
>CM063501.1:88912164-88962164 GCA_032207245.1 Pardosa pseudoannulata
TATTTTTTAGAAATATATATTTATTATTTGTGTACAACTAAATTTATCTGTTCCGGGGGGGGGGGGCAATTTTCAACGGTTTTGATTTCGTAATATTCACTATCATTAATCTACGCCTGGGCTTTTCGCGGCGCCGTGAAGTCTGACCAGAGCTGAAGACTTTCGTTGAATTCTTAACTATATTTATCATTAATTATAATATTTTTATTGTTTCTTTAATAGCTTCTTCACTTTTTACGAAGAGAATTTAATTCAAATTCTCTTGCGACATCAGCCTGAAAACAAAACTTGATCATTCATATTTAATGGAGTTTTGGATTTTAATCAAAACTCAGAATCCAACTATAAAACAAATATAAGGATCCTCATTTCCTTTACAACATGCTATCTATGCGAAACTGGGTGTTCAGTTGTCGCTGTAATAAAAACTAAATATTGTTTGAAAATCAATATGGAGGAAGAAATGAGAGTAGCTAAATCAAGATATCTGCGATATGAAAATTTCTGTGGGGATACAAGCTGATGGATTTCCTAACATTGGCTTTATTACTTGTCTTGAAGGAGTTTGCTTTGAAATTCGTATATACTTGAATATTTTCTAGTGAACTAAAACGATTTTATTTCTCCAATAGAATGTTTTCATTTCTTTATTAACATTGCAGATATGCCAACTACTCCGGAGTTGCTCCGGAGAAATGAGAAAATTTGATAACTCCGGAAACTCCACAGATTGTTCCGGAAAATAACAAAACTTTTGAACAGCTAAAAGATTACAATACAGCAATGAAATACAAAGTTTTGCAAAAAATAATGTTGAATATTACTTTTTTCACTCAGTAATACTGCATGTTAAAAGTTTTCAGTACTTTGCTTGACAACGTAACTAAATTTAAGTCAAATTTGAGTAGACAAACTCTAGAATTCCAGGTGACAGAAAAAAAAACTACTACTTATAAATTTTTAAAATGCATAAATTTTAATCTACCTTTTACAATTTACTACTGTGTAAGTATTTTAAATTTAATTTTAATTTAGAAACCAATAAAATAATTATTTATGTATAATCTGTCATTAGCATGTTAAAATTTCAAACCATGCTGTTGCTACGGACACAAGTACCTAAATGTTGGCATGTCTGATATTAAAGTAGAAATATTGCAAATGGGGAGTCCTGAAAAGTTGCAAAATTCTTAAGTATTCTTAAATTATTAATCGCCGCGTACTGATAGAGTTCGGGAACGCCCAGTTTTACACTGATATCTGTTTGTTTTATTTACTCTTTTATATTCAGATTGTTTGATTAAAAAGGACTGGAATGATTAAAAAACTCACTAAAGTAATAAACGGATGAAATGTTATGTATTTAATATTTATCTAAAAAATTATATAGAGATCTGCCTTTATATTTTATTTTTCGTTAAACATTCTCCACATAAATATGTATAACGGCTCGAGAATAACTGTGTATGTATAAATTTTTCACTATTCTGAAAGTTGAAAAGCCTGAGAATAGTCATGTATCGATATTTGCAAATTTTGGGAAATATATTTATTGTTCCAGTGCCTATACTTCGTCCTTTCGAGTTATTTAGTACTAAATCTCTCGCTTTTACCTTTATAAAAGAAGTTGCATTTTTATTTAAAAGATTTGAAAATTTCTCTTTCAAATTTTTAAAAACTTGTGCTGATAAGTAGCAACTGTGCAAATATATGCTACATTTGTAAAGGATACTTCTAATAAGAAGGTATCGGACAATTTCAAACATGTTGTTGCTACTTACCGATATTTAATCAGTCTCATTCTCAAAGAACTCCAGCTTCAAAATAGTTTTATTGATTTAAAACTATTCGTAATTGAACAAATAATGGAAGATTTTTAAACCAAAAATAAGGGGAAAAAAGCTGCTTTTAAAATTGTAACATTTACGTGAGAGAGACTAAAATTCTTCTCTCCTGCATTTGTTTCTCTTTATAGCTTTCTGATTTCATCTCCTTGGGTAGACTATACTTCCATACGGTGATTGAAACAAAAATTGCTTTAGACAGTTGGGCCTTGTTTTAAAAAAACTTTTGAACGTGAATTGTAGTGGATCCAACTCGATTGTTTACGAAAAGTAACGTAGTATCATAAAAATGTTTCCAAGTACCTCTTTTTTTAGAAGGTAATAAAGTGCATTTATTCTGTATACTGAGCTCTTTTTTTATAAAGAAAAGTATTTTTCTCTAAGAATTTCCTGTGTACAGTTTTTAGATAGCTCTTTTTATTGTATTATGCCGACCACATTTATTTTTATTTATATAGTAATAGCTCACGGCCGTTTTATATCGCGCAAGGCTTAATCCGATTTACTGCGGATATATATACTAGTTAAAGGTTTGCGGTTTCTCATAATCATATATGGATTATTTTCCAGCTTCTTAAGGTAGTAGAATTTACACCGCTTTTGCCTTGGAAGGACCAGATTTGTGGACCTGGTCCTTCCCAGGCAGATCGCTACATCCGCTCTATATAGACTTGGTAAACAATGAACCCGTTTATGGGGATTAATTTTCACTTTCAATGATTTATTGCTTAGAATAGAGAACCCACATTTTGTTATGAATGGAGAGGAGAAGAAAACTGAAACAAGATGACCAAATGCAGAGGTTCTGAAACATTTTTTGGCGTCTCACCTTTATTAGGCTAACGAATATTTGGGCCACACCAACTTTTAAATGGATTTGGAAAAACATGCAATGCAAATTTAATGTTAATTCATATTTATATGCGATTAATGAAGCAGTTTGCATGTTTTTTTATTATTTCTTTTATGCTTATAATTATTTCCGCGGCACCAGCTTTCGGAATTGTGAGCCTAATTGTTAGCGTAGGAAACTAGAATCCCAGGACACTGGGGTCGAGCACTGGTAGATTGGCCTAAACGTATCTGTGTATATCTAGAAATCGTAAACGGAAGAATCTGTAGGTCTTGATATCCTAGATCTAGAGCTACGGAATTGGAACCAAATTCTTCTCTTCAAAGTGTGAATAAAATTGAAGAAAATTCTATATGTGGCATCGTGGTTGTATCTGTTTACATCCGTTAGGGTATACAACCGGATGCTAGTTATAAAAACATGGAACAATCACATCTGTTCTTCTGACTGGCTCAGCATAATCAAACTCTTTACCAACCGAACAGATCGACTGTTTTCTAATGCACGTTTCCTAAGGTTCGGAAGGGGTCCTCACCACTTCTGTTATTATATATTCTTTGGGCTCTTCCAACTTACTGAATTTGGAAGTTTTGACTGTGGCTTTTCATAATCAGGTGAAATATTTAGCAGCGACCATTTTTATCGTATAGTATTACGAACGCACAGTTAACTATTTTTCATTAACTTCCATTACGGGAGATGCAATGATTAATGGAAAAATACGCATGATTACCTTTTCTTGTTAAGTCTTCGATTTCAGCCAAATAAGACACAGTATTAGTGATCGCAGAAGTGTTACATTGTCATTAGTGTTTTCACTTTTTGTGGAGAAAAAAGTTTTCTAGAGTTTCCATGTATCAAGGCTAGTTAAGTCAAGAATATTTAGAAACTGTTTATGTAGGAGTGAGAATTAGAGAGAAAAATTTTTTAGCGGCGAAAAAGTTTAATTTCTTAATTATGATCTCTAAGAGAATAAAAAGTTACAGTTGTAAAAATATATATTTCTCTTGTGCCAATGTAAGATTAGTTCTATAGAAGTGTAAATTGTTCTATTCTATAAACCTATGTTCTGTTCTATTCTATAATGTCTTATAAATCGTAAGAATGTCCTATAAGTTAGTATACTAAGTCATTAGTCGATTTCTATCTGCAGTCTTCCAATGCACTGGTCGTTTTCTAGACTTATATAATTAGGAAAAATTATTAACAAACATTAATTAATAAATACCATTATTTCTCTGGACTGATTGCGCAATTTGCATATCCGGCTTTAGATAAACTATGCTATAGATAAGCAATGTTATCTTTATGTAATTCATATTTGATTATTTAGCGACCACATCTTAAAATCAGATTTCTTAGTTACCTTATTTACTCTGATTATACAAACAATTCTTCCTCCATTTCTACATAGGTATATCCTCATATATATCATTCGTATTTTTATCCGCATTACAAATGGCTTATAAAACCTGCGATGCTACGTCCTTTTCATTTAAAGAATGTTTATTCCTCTCCGATAATATTCTAGCGTTGTCCAGCATTTAAAATGAAAATCTTATTTAGCTTCCATTTCTCTTGATATTTTTAATTCTCGTCTGCTGCATGCACTTGTTGAAGTCACATCATCGCTGAATCTTAAATGAATGTTTGGAGCATGTATTGTTGAATAAATAACTTCTGAACGCTAAAATATTATTAAATCACGACTCGATACAAAATATTCAAAAGCTAACATATTGTGTAAATTGAAAAGTAGAAGTGTCTGACAATATGGACGAGGTAATTGTGAAACGCCACTGGATGAATGAATATAAGGAAGAAATCAATACAGGTAAGAGAATAAGTGGCCCAGAAATAACACCCATTTCTTTACTCTTGTGATACAGCTCTTACGCAAACAGTGGAAAACCCTCAATGCGTGATAAACGTTATTTATTTTCTCTGCATCTGACGTTACCAAGGAAAAGAATTACGGAAGTAAAAATCTATTCTTTATTAAAACAAAAAATGGCAAATAATACGATGCTAATTACTTCTTAAGTATTAAGCTTGTTTCAGTACAAGGTATTCACTCCTCACCTTTACATTCTTACACGAATTAAGTAATTTCTTACTTAAGAATAGAGTTATCAGTTCTTTTTTATAATCTCGTTTTTATGGTTGACGCAAATCAATCCGGTCACTAACCCCGTCGTGTTTTTAATTATTATTTTTATTCCTCGCTGTTTGTTAACAAGAGCTTATATTTTAAACAAGGTTAAGCTTCTTCTCTTTAATTTACCAATAGGGGTTTCTAAAAATAAATATTATAAAGTTGACATATACACATCTCCAAACAGATATCCTTTCTATTTCTTACAAATGTGCTTGTATCTTGCATGCTTAGTATAGTCACATTACTATACGCATCTTTGTGCATGAGTGAACAATCACCAAGTCGTTAGTTTCAGACATTTACGTCTTCTTTTTTTCTCTGCAATTAATGAACTTTTTGATGCGTTTCGGTGGATAGCAATCATTTATTGTTTACACAAACAAACACACACACACACACACAAATTGAGTCTGAAGGAATAAACCAAAGACAAACATTGGTAAGATCTCCAGCAAAACCCTTTATAACAGAGATTAACGGAATGTAATATATTTAGTTTCTTACAAGGTAATTATCTAAAGGTGTGACTAGCAATTATGAACACTCTAACATTCGTCTGCATCTTTGTCCTCAGTTTTTAGAAGGTGTGTCAAAATGAATTCCCATGCTTAGCCCCGTAAATATTCAGGTAGTCAGTAACAGCTAAAATGACGTTCCTTATTAACTTGTACCCAATAATAAAAATTTAAAGCCCCTATTGGCTTTCAGAAAAATACGTAACAAAACTCGCATAGATTCTGGTTAGTACATATTTGTAGAGATGTTTTCAAACATTTTCAAAATTTTAGTCTGAGAAGGATTACTTCCCTTTTTCTCAGATCTAGAAAAAATAACTCGCTATTTATTAAAACTGATCACTGTTATCACTGCTATTTTTGAGATTTTAAGGTGTTTACCTCCCAAGAAACGAAGTTTTAATCATTGTATTTTCAACATTTTTCCCGATTCTCTTTAACTTGGAAAAAGTCTCTTATTGTTAGAACTGAGGAGGAAAATTTACCTCTGTAAGGAAAATTTTTTATTGATATTTAAATGGAAATAAATTGTTATTCATGACCCTCCTCCCTAAATGTAAAGCTTTCATATTGTTAGCATGTAAATATTCATGACATCATGTAACCATAAAGGGACGATCAAGATTTAGGTGAAAAATGAAATCAATTACCGTTTATGATACTAACATTTTCTCTGTTTTGTGATGTAAAATTCAGTTTTCACTCAATATTGATGTTTGTGAACTCACTATTGATGTGTGAAAACTGACTTCTCAGTCACTACTGATGCTGGCAAACTCACTGTTCCCCCATTTTTTATCCTTTAGACTTCGTGGTAGCCCTGTTTTAGAGATTGACAAAGATATTGCATAGATCCGTTAAAATCAGTAACAGTAAGTCCTCCTTCCTAAATAACAGTATAACAGAATAACAGTAAGTCCTCCGTCCTAAACGATGCGAAAACAGTAGATCCCGGTCTCATTAACCCTCGTGTAACAAAAGAGATGTCCGTATTTCTCCAAACCAGCCAATCAACCAACCAGTCAAAAGTCTGTGCAGGTGTCACTATAAGAACAATCTATAATGCTTTTCGACTCTCTTTTTTTTAACCCCTATGCATCACATATGATATACACATCTAATGCTTTATGCTATTGTAAATCACATGTGATACACAATGATACAAAATATAAAATATGTAATAGATTGTATGTAAAATATAGTTTATTGTATATCACATGTTATATACAAACATAAAGTATTAGATATGTATACCTTATGCGATGTACAGTCCAGGCAAAGGATTAAATGATCACCTTGTGACAAATAAAGCAATCACTCCTCAAAACTAAAACCTGTGGGACACTTCATTGAATGACCTTCTCAATAACTTAATGAGTGGACGTCTTCACTGTCATTGTGAATCAGAAGGTGTTGTTTCTAATGCAAATTATTTTTATATTTAGGGAGGCCACCTGCACGGAATGCAAGAGATACAACCAGGTAGCAATAATTGTCAAGTTTGATTCAGCTGAGCTTATTATTACGAGTGAAAAATATAATTTTAATATACAATAGAGAGCCTCAAATGTGGATGTCTAATACTCGGAATAGCCCAAATTCCAGACATTATCCCAACTGTTTTTTTTTTTTCTTAAATCGGCAAGTTTTACATCATAAGATTTAAAGTCCTATCTTTCAATTATTTATTTTTATCTACACATAATATTTATTAATTATATAAATTTTGCAATTTTTAAAACTGACAACCATTGTTCTTTTTTAACGATTTCTGAAGACAAAGCTATCTATGCCGTATTTGTTTCAAATGCCAATTCCAGGATACCAAATCAATTGTCTGACATGTATAGTTTTATATGGAGTAGTTTATGTATGTGTACAGTAGAAATAATTTTATATATGAAGAAAAATGTAATTTTCTTCCCTTCTTCAAAAACGTCTTCATGAAATGAGTGCAGCATCGGTCTATGTGTCCATTGTGGTTGAAAGATTACCCACTCCAGAGTTAGTAGATTAGTTAAAGTATTTATATGTAGAGTGCCTCTACAAAATGCGATAACGCCACAAGAAAAATGTGCTTACCAAAGTACCAGTAAATGGGTTGTTCGTGAATATAACAGGGAAAACTGCTCGAGTAGAACCTTTATAAGAAATCAACCATTTATATATTTTCAGACGATTATCTCGAGGCAGTAGACGCCGACAATGCGGAAGAAATTTTTGTAAAACATGGGCAAAATATTACAGCTCTGATAAACTAAATGTAAAAATTCGCCTCACTAATATGAAAGAGGAAAAGAAAAGCCTTTACATTTGTATATTCAATATCAGAAATCTTTGTTGATATCTGGACATTTAACGAACGTCAAAAACAAAATCTAATGTTTTTTAGGTTTTATTTAGTGTTGTTTATAGGATCTTAAGCATGTATGGGTACGGATGTTAACTATTGAAAGCCCAGCGTTCTTATTTGCGGACAGTTACAAAATAGTTTGTAGAATTTTTTTTCGAGCGATTTTAGTTTTTTTAGTGACGGTAAATGATAGTCTTATCAACAGTCCTAAAAATTTTAAGTACTTAAGTAATTTTAAGTTTTGTTTTTAATTTTGATTAACTTTTTATGCTTTTTCAAGCCTTGCTCAAGAATATACCTGCTTAATAATTAGCTAGTATATCATCTGAAATCCTGATAGACAGCTATATCTATTGTAAAAACCACTGTAACAGCATTACATTTATGCACCATAACTAATAAATCTCTTTCCACGAAATTTTTCTTTATAAATAACTTCCTGTAATGTTTAAAATTTTAGCTTATCCCCTATGAGAGCAAGCTATAATATTCAGTTGTTTAAATCTCATATATTTTTTTAAACTCTGTAATTCTTAAACATACACGATTCGCTCATTAGTGGGTTAAGTAAGTAATATCTCCTAGTTTAAAAATCTAAAGATTTTAATAAATATGTGTATTTTTAGTATTTCATTTGAAGTACTGTACAATCAACGCATACAAATAGATCGTACATGTAGTTTGTAATAAACGAACCAAATTTTACCTACACTTTTTTATACTGTTGTTATTAATATTTTCTCTGTCCACCCTGATTCCTGGTGTAAAAATTTAAAAGTTAATTACCCTCATATATACACACGCACGCACGCACATATGCTTCAGCTACTTACTTGATAAATATATTTTACCAATAGTAATCAATCAGCTTACTTTTAAGTACTTCTGTATATGAAATTCAATATACGGAAAATCCAAATGTGTGTGTGTGTGTGTGTGTGTGTGTGTGTGTGTGTGTGTGAGAGAGAGAGAGAGAGAGAGAGAGAGATCTATTGCGTAATAATAATGTAAAATAAGCTAGGGATATTTTTAAATGGCATTGTTTGCGAAGTAATCAGAATGGTACTTTTTTCTGTTTAGAAGGATTTAATTATGATTTACATAATTACTAATTTCTGTGAATGAACTTCTGCTGAATAGCTCAAATATTCATGAGGATATATTCTACATCATTCACCCTTGTTAAACGAAATAATCCCCTTTTAAACCGTTTAATTTTCAAGAAGGCGAATGAATGATTCTGCTCATCAAATTTGCATTCGTGACAGAGCCGTTAAGTGTGGATATCGGCTGGGAAACAAGCCTATAAATAGTAGCCTAGCGTGATATTTTGTCATTCATTATTGCTTCCATTTTATTGCTTTCCCTTACACCTCGCAGTTTAAGTCTCTTCCTAACCTGTATTATCTCATATTAATCTGTAATTTATTCTTTTACTCAGGCATCTGTCTGCCGGCATCTCCGGGCAACTGTTGTTGGTGCGATGTAAGTTCTCCTATGCTCCTATGCCGTTTTAGCTCGTTTTTAGTGACTGCCTGTATTTAACCCTTTTCTTCCTCTCCTTTTCAATTCATACATGTATTTTCCTTTTCCTTACAACCGATTTCTATTTTTTTGTCATTGCATGGCCTGTATTTTGTCTAGTCGCTTTCCTTCTTTTTTTGTAGCTTTCTTTGTTCGGTTACGTAGACATTTACTTACCTTTAAGTTTTGCAAGATGCGTAGAAAAGCATGTTGGTGGAAGATTGATATGCTTTTAATATTCGCTTTGGCACAATGCTGTTCAATCATGTTGTATTCTATTTAAAGAAAGAAACCAATATCCCAAAATAGGAAATTTTTAAATACGCTTTTGTATGCCTGTGTGTTGTTACGGCAACGTGATACTGTTTGCTCAAAAGAACATGAAAAGGCCAAACATTGATGTATGGCTTTTTACTCCTAAATTACTCTATGTTTACATACTAATCCTAATTAAGGTAGAACTAACTGGTTTTCCGGTAATTTATTTGAATGTTATATCATTTGTTTATTTACAATTATAAATGTATATAACCAAAAATTGAAACTCCTTTTCGCTTTTTACAGTCATTGCTTTTCAAGTAAAACAGAATTTCTCAAATTTCAGCAACTATTGTTGTATTGATATTAGTGGATCTTTAAATAAATATCGATACAAAAAGAGTTTAGAGGTAAGAGGCAACTTCAAGTAAGTTAAAAATAATCGAGCTTTAATTTGTGCGACATGTTGGTACAATCACACCGTTATTGTTCATGTCGTGAAACCAAATGTACCATGGGGGGTCGTGACCAGTTGGTATAAGAAAGCAAGAGTCTGCTTCGGTACCGAAGGATATTTTTTACTCCAATATCAGTTGGATATGTTTCCACTTCATTCTGCCTTTTTCTTGACAATTAAAAAATATGTGAAAATCTCTGAAAATTCTACCTCCGGTAGCGTGCATCACCTTTTTATTCAGAATGTCCTAAAGTAGCCTCTAGGGCATTATAAGCCGAACGATGGCCGAGTGGTTAGGGCACTGACCTTCGGAACCGGAGTTCGTGGGTTCGAATCCCACTGAGGCATGGACGTTCGTAGCCGTTCGGAATCGGCTTTAAGCAGTAGGTCCCGGTCTCATTAGCCCTCGTGTTGCAAAAAAGTAGACCGTAGGGCTCCCAACCAACCAACTAGGGCATTATAAAGTTGTAATTGGTTAGACCTTTTTCCTGAGGGTGTGAACTGCAGCCGCAGTGGTCAGTTTCGAGCGGGATTAGAAAAGAAATAGCAGAGACGTGGAGTTTTCGTACCTGACCTTAGTTTTCAAGCCCCCCCCCCCTGAGAATTTTCTTGGGCCCTAATGAGGGCTTTTGGTTATGTATTTACAATGATATTTTATAAGATTGCAAGATACATTTTTTCAGTGTATTTATTAAGGTGTACTCTTCAGAGTTTTATACAAAATGAGTTGCAATGTCAAGTGTTTTTGAATGATGTTTGCTTTTTGAATGTTTTTTATGTATCATCTCTAATATGTATAACTTAATGGCAGATGATATTTGCTTGCTGTGTTTTTGTTAAGCAAACGTGTTCTTGTACTGCATGTATTCAATTTCTTTGAAGTAAATAGTAACCCCAGATAAATGAGTATGAAGTTATATTCAAATTATGTATATAAGGATTTAAACTTAAAATACCTTAATGTGATGAACACCGTTGTTAAAAATTTTAAGTTATGTGATTATTCCTGTATACCTCTGTCTTCCTGCGTTTGTATATTTACTTTCTGTATGTATTGTAGTGGTATTCAGGATTTAAATTTTTATCAAGTGTTACAATTTTATATATATATATATATATATGTACTTAATCTCTCCAATTTTTCTCTGACATCATGGGTAAGTAATTTTATTTTTATTAAATCTAAAATAATTTTGTAAAAAAAAAATTACCTTTGAAAAATCTGAGGCATTTTTTCTTTCCAAATACATTTTAATACTTACGAAAATTATCTGTTTCTTATGCCTGTGTAATGTATACATATATGCATTTAAGCTTTCTAGAGTTACGTGTCAAACTCTTTCAAATTATGTATATATATATATATATGTGTGTATATATATGTATATATATGTGTATATATGTGATATATATATATATATATATATATATATGTGTGTGTGTGTGTGTGTGTGTGTGTGTGTGTGTGTAGGGAAAATTCTCAGGGGTTTTCAAAACTTAAATCAAGGGTAAAATTTCCCGCGTCATTTTCCATTCCCCTTTTTAACCCCTAACCTAAATTGACCACTGGGGCTACAGGTTACACCCTCAGAGAAGGGGCCTGGCCAATTATAAACCTACATGGCCCTAGCGGACAATTTAGGAAATTTCCAAATAAAAAGGAAATACACGCTAGCGGAGACAGATTTTTCTGGAGATATTTTCACACAGATGTTGACCCAGGTGTTACGTGTCTTGTACATAGAACTACATGCTAGTTGACCCTTCAGTTTGTCCCTATGATGAAGTGGGAACCCGTCCTTCAAAGTTATCTTAATAAAGGTCTATAGCTGAAACGGTATCATTTTTATGGCCATGACTGCAACCCCCCATCGCGAAGTCAGTCTCATTACATATATGAGATGAGTGAAAAGTGATAATCCAATATTTTTCTACAGATTTATACATATTTCAGATTGAAAAATTTATTACTAGATACTTTTTACATAATGCAGGGTTCCCAGCAACATGCAAAGTCAGGTAATTTCAAAATTTTCCGGAAAATTCTCTAATATTTTGATACATTTGAAAGTAATATTTTACAAAATAAAATAATTATTCATTTGCAAAATTTCAACTTGAGTATAATATGTATACTACCAGATATTCAATGTAATAGATAATTTTCAACATGGGATTAAATTATTATTTTAAGGGTTCCATGTTTCTGTAGCATACAAGGACAAGTTTAAATCGCCTATTTTCTACGAAGGTTGTGCACTATATATTATTAAACTACTCATTTGCCTCACTGGTCTGTTGACGCTGGTTAATTTACAATGTCCAAGGTCCCGCTTTCTGAACACTACTAAGAACAAAGTTGCATTTACCAGTCAGTAAATTAGAAAGTAACATATTAAAAGTAGTATTTATTATAGTAGGGGTCTCGCACGGCAGATGTCATGCTAGATAATATTCGAGTCTGGTAGAGAGAGATATAGGGATAAATAACAGGCAATGTTTGAGACAATTAATTGCTGTATAAAAATCCAAATTGCAAAATAGAGCATTCTCGGCTTGCACATAACTGTTCAGTAGAGCCAAATTAAATATTTTTTCCGAACGCATCAAATTTCATTTTAATTGTATTCCAAGGGATTTATGATTAAAACCCACACCTTTTACAGAAATGAAATAAATACTTCCCCTTTTTTAGTGTGTGTCTTAAGAATGGCTGGAGAATTAAGAGGCGTATCGTTCTCCGCCTGTAAATTAAATTTTTTTTCAGTGTGTGAATACGTACGTACGTGCCTGTGTTATTTGAAACTGATATCTCTTTTTTTTTTCTCTCTTCCAAACAGCGAAATGAATTCAACGCATAAATCCAAATTTATGAATAAAAACTTTTTTAAGCCATATATTTTCTGCCATAGTTGAGTTTTCGATGTCACACCCAGGTCGTGTGGGAGGTCTAGGACGTATTTCTGTCATCTGCCATATCTTTTATCAAGTTTATTTGCCGCATGAAAGGAGATAACGAGATGGATGTGGTGTGTATTTCCCCCACAAATATCCAAACACGAGGATAATATAAGCTGTTGTTTCATTCATTTTGATGCTATGGTCGTGTTTCAGCCCACATTATGAATAACTGCCTCACAAATGTTAGAGATTATTTGGTCTTATGAATTACTGATTTCCGTGATTTTGTTCGAACAACGGGCTAGATTATTCTTGAAGGATTTATATTTGTCGCTCGCAGTTTCACCTTTTGCCCCTTGTTTATGTGGGATAATGTAAGATTTTTTTTCTGCAACACGTTCTCGGAAACTTTTAAATAAACAATTTTTTTTACATGTAAAAAAAAATCTTCACGAAATTTCACCTTCGATTTTGACATAAAAGACAGTTAAAATTTCTTTTTTCTTTCCCCAGTTTCTTCAATGTAGGGGCAAATTAAAAGACCTATAAATTTTTAGGTTTTCTGCGTAGCTCAAATAAGTCATTTCAACTGGTGTGGGAATACGTGCAGTGTGTTTAGTTTTCTTAGCGTATTATATTTTGTTTCAAAGGATTGTACATTAACACATCGCGCATTCGTGTGTATTTGTGTATATTCGAAGCTATAATACTTAAGCGTACGTTCGATTATACACAATTCTTCCATTAATCACCCGATACTTGGGAGTGGTACATTTATTCATTACTTGCTTTGCAATTCCAGTCCCTAATACACCCGTGACTCGTTCTTCGCTAGACATAAATTTCGAATTGCTACTTTTAGCACTGTATGTCTTCTAATTGGTAAATATATGCAGAATTCAGTACATTTTAAGAAATTATTCAACGTAATCGTACTTCATATTTAATAATATGACCACATATGATACACAAGATATACTATTTACAAATTATGTATGTTTGTGTGGTGATAAAATTAATCCGTAATTTAGAGCTCGGAAAACACAAAAACAGCCGCTGTACCACCTTTATTTTATTTCTTAAAAACATCGTCATGACTATAATAAAATCCAATATGGCTTCTCGCCTTTTGTAAGAAATACTGGAAAAGCAACATGGATACTCTATAATTAAACGCTATCGTCGTACTTGTACACCTCTTCCACTGTATCTACTTTTAAAAACTTCGTTTGATGATACTACAGTTTCACACCCGTGTTAACACAAACCAAGACGAAAGTATCAGCAATATTCTAATATACTTATATTAATTTTGTCTGTTAAAAGAAAGAGATGAGAAATTTCGGATTTAATAATCGATTGCGGAAATAAATTGATTCTGGAATTATATGCACATACTATATTGAGTACTTTTATTCCTCCTATTTAAACCTTGATATTCATCCCACGTGGGTCATTTGCAGTGAAATAAATACCTTGAACAGACGACCTTTATTGGTTTCTCAAACAACAATGCCAGCTTCGGCTGTTCTTGTAAGGGGCTCCAAGAACTATACTACATAACACCACATTACAGACATTTTTGTATACCTTTACACTTCTTATATACCCGTAATTTTATATCTATTTTTTTTTACACCCATCATATTGGCGGACAAAGGCACCACGTATTTTCTAGAAAAGGAATAATTTACAAACATTTGATGGCAACACTAGAACTTCCGATAACCGTCAGTTTGACGGATTTGTAAATGTTTCCATCCATGTATGGTAGATTTAGTGTCAACATACTTTATGTAAGTTAATTAACCCCTTCCGGTATGATTTAATAATGAAAAACTGTGCATGAAATAACCATTTAATTTTTATTTAAAAAAACTTGTTTCATTTTACAATTCTTACATATTCTTAATTAAAATCCACTTTTTACATAGTGTTAAATAATATCAGAAACGGTAAAATTAAGAAAATATCAAACAAAACATTAATAAGGTATACAGATAATAGTCTTCAAGCTAGTGGTACTTTTCAAAAAAAAAAAATGCAAAGGAATTCTTAATTGTTTACACCGCCAAGTAGTCTCACTTTTAATTTGATTCTTGTAACACACACGGTATTTCTTAGTAGGTTTTCTTTTATTCTGACTCATTAATTTGGCAATGACTTGTACCAAGAAATTCTAAGTAAACAATATGCAATAGTGACTTGTGATTTTCACAAGTGATAAAAGTGTTGTCAAATTCAGTACACTAGAAATTTTAAACTAATTTAATTATCATATTTAACAGTAACTTTAATCGCATGACGAGTGTAGCTCGTCATTGTGCGGTATGGAATGAAAAACTAATCACGAGCTAGACTCGTCATTTTACCAGAAGGGGTTAAATCTGTTAAGGTAGTGTAAACATAAATAAGCCACAAACTTTCATAATCTTTTATTATCCTTACATTCTGTGCATCTTTTGCAAAGATATTCACATAATTCGTCACAAACTTTTTTTTTAACATTTAATACAAATTCTCTTATTTTTATTTTTGCTCCAACAGCCGTTTTTGACATGATTTGCGTAGTTGTGAACCACTAACATGTGGAAGAATGATCTTTGATTCAATTCCTTTGTATTCCCGACAAGATATCCGGCCAATTGAAACACGAAACCTTTTCGGAATATTATCTCTCACATGTACTTTTCTTGTACAGTACCCAATCTGTTATGAGTGATGAATCTAAAATATAAATAATTTTCTTTTAAAAATGATTACGATTAACTATGAAATTAACCTATCCGTCAGAATGTATACATGACACTTAATTCTGAAATTAAAGAGCTGATTTGAGAAATAAATTTCGGTATGTATTCGCCTCATTGTATCAGTACTTATCATCGCAAATAAGAAAACTCTAAAAGTTATAGTTTTTGTAATTAAGTCTGAAAGCTCTCAAAAATGACGGGTCCCATACATCTAATGCTAAATATTTTTCTAGAAAATCGGATAAATGTCTCGCATTCAGCTGTATGTACGTTAATTAAAAATAAATTAAGTGCCAAAACAAACAAAATAACTGTTCCAGTAAAAAATGAACATATGCAATGTTGTAATGTACTTACAGCATTAACACCAGTGTTCGTTTACAAAGGGAAAACACAGTAAAAATATGATACCTTATATTGAGATTAAGACATTTATTCTATACACTATTTACAAATTGATATCCTTGATTACCATATAATATAACCAGCAATTATCTATGTTTTATATTCATATTTACACCATAATTATTACAATTCACTTTAGTTATGCGTTATTCCTTAATCACAATATTGAATTTCTAACAGATGCCTAAATGACCGTCATGAATGTTAAATCTGTTTTACCTCTAGTAAAGGCACAGGGGAGCAGGCAGGGGCTTTCCTCACGGGATGTGTCGATCCTCCAGTCAGTACAGGGAATCAGACAGGGGCTTGGGATTTCGATGTCCAGCTACTCTTGAATCCCGACTTCGACTGCTTTTCTTAACTCTCTTTCCCAACTCCTGACCTCGGTTTGCCGAACGCTCGCCGATTGGTTAGGGCGCTAATCGTCGGTACCATAGTTCGTGGGTTCGAATCCCATTATGGCATGGATGTTCGTAGCCGTTCGGAATCGGCTTTAAGCAGTAATTCCCGGTTTCATTAGCCCTCGTGTGCAAAACAGTAGACCGTAGCGCTCCAAACTAAACCAAACCTCACCTCGGTTTTAACGCCCCTTTTTCTTCTTTGCCAATCACTTGTTTGGGGAAATTTTCCCACATCTGCACCCCCTTTGGAAGTGTAGGTGAGCTCATTAAAATAGCCCCTTTTGTGAAAGCTGGCATTATTTTTAGCCCCTGCCCCCAAAACTGACGGTTGCACCTCTGTGCGAGCTTGACCGTTACGTTTGTCATTCCGTGATCTATACCTCCTCCGCAAGGCTCCCTAAACTCGAAGTCAACAATCGAAGTCCTAAATTCTTCTTGGAAATTTCTCCCACAGCTGTGCATGCACGTGCTGGCCATCGTGGGAAAGTACCTCGGTACATGCAAATTGGTTTGATGAACAAGATCGGATACAAGATTTTTAAATACCTGGCTTCTAATTATATCTCAAAACTCTACTGATCAGAAGATTTTTAACGAAGCAGCCGCTGTTACTTCTAAACAGATCATTTGAATTGACTGCAAGGCTATTTGCTTAGAGTTTGCTTTTTTGTTACGTTTATAATTTTTTAGTTCAAAGTACTAGATCGGTTGATAGATACCCGGGCTTTATGCAATGTTTTGAACAAGTTAAACAAATTCTTTCATAACCACATGCATACATAAATAGAAAAACAGGGTATTTGTTTACCTTTAAGGATGAAAAAAACCGAGGCATCTGTGACTTTTAAGTTACATCTTCCGACATATGCTCATTTTAACTATGGGAATTATTCTGTTTTTTTGTCTTCGAAACTGTCAAGATATTTTTTGTTTATCGTCTACTGTTTCAAATTGTAGAATTCCAGAGATAGAGAAGTTAAGGTGTTAAATCGGCAGAGATTTTCTATATCCTGATCGTTTTAAACGGATGATTTTCCGCTTGAATAAAGCATTTTGTAGATATTTCCATAAATCATCATATCATTAGCAGTAATATCCAGTATTCTCGATCTTTGAATTTAAATTCATATGTATTCTAACTTGTAAAGTGTGTATTTATTCTTTCTTAAAATTCCCAATTATATCTGTAAAACCTAAAATAATTTGCTTTTTAAACGTAATATCACCACAAAGACCTGTGAGTGTGGTATTCTTCGATAAGAAAACTAGTGCAGTTTTATCTTTAAGGGTTCAATGATTCCATACATCTAGATAAATTATTATGGATGTTTCCGACAGTTCTTTTTTAAATAAGTAGGCATATTATTTCTGCAAAATTGCTTAAAAAGTGTGAAGTATATATATTTTTTACTTCCGTGTACGAAGTAAAGAAATAAAGTATTCAAGAAATTTTCTGCGTTTAGATTTAGAGATGGAGATAACCATTTTGATTATGCATGAATCAATTTGGACTAGTTTCGACTTAACTTTTGTACACATGTACACACTGAATTGTATCTACGTATGTACGGTTCTCGTATAACTTAAAGTCAGTTGGATGTAGAATGATGAAATTTTGTATTTAGAACTGTCGTAACATCTAGTTGTGTAACTTTCTTTTTATTGAAGTCTGTACTTTATGTAGCGAAAAATTTCTATATAACGTATATTAACACAGTGGGGCATAACTCAACAAATTAGACGTAAAAAGTTGAAAGTTTTTATTTATGACTGATGTAGCATGTAGGCTGTGCAGCTCCATTTTCGACTGCAATCCGCACTATACATAGCGGAAAATTTCTATATAACTTTACAAACACATTGTGTGCGGGTACATTTCGCAGCGGAATTGTACCGAAAGCGGGTGTTTTGTACGTAAATTTGGTTATTCAGTTAAATCTCAATAAATCGAAAATTATTTAATTTTTTTAACGAACTTTTCGTATTTTATATTGAAATATATTAACAAATATATAAATGTTTCATCACAGTTATCTTCGTTAAATTCATTCCTTTTCGTAAGGATAAATAAAAAGCTAATTTTAAATCTAAATTGAATTTTTAAACAACCTTTCCGTTCTGTGGTTCCGCATCGACTGATGTAAAAACTAGTTTTTATTTGTCTACATTTTTCCAGAATCTATGTAGTAGACAAGAACATTCGGCTTCGTTTTCCAGTATATACCGTTATTTTTGTACCCACAAATAAACCATGTTGTTACACTAACCCGTACTAGTACGTGACCCGCTCTCAAGTATCAATCGTCAGAAAACGTACTAGTACGTCTCCCGCATACAATGTGTTAATGCTCCACTAAAATCAATATTTGAGCTGTACTTATTAATATATATTACTCATTGTTAAATACAATTATACTCGTTGTTTGCTCAATTCATATTACGTAAATTTTTGTTGTTATTAAAAGGTTATAGTTTAGCATTTATGTAAGGTGCACATTATAAAAGAGTATCATACTTCAAAATGAAATAAATAAGTGTAAGTGAAGTCCAGCAGAAATGTGTATAATTTAATAAATGTACAAGAAATGTTATGTCCACATCAGAATGTTTTTAGAGTAACATTTGCTGTAGGCTTAAATCCTCTCGTGTTAATCGCTATGTTATTTAGCATATGCCTACCATTTTGCTATAGCAGGTCTTTCTAATGACATCTCAAACCGTTCACTGTACTTGGCTAACAGCGGCTCTATTAATTCAATTTTCTGAATGCATTTGATTTAATGCAGAATTAAGGGAATTTATCGAACGCCATTCGAAATATCTAAATGGATTTCTGATCAGTTTATATCCTCTACATTAAGTATTGACAGTTGGAACCGAATAAAACTTTGTCGTGACTTTTAATTAAAATCGACGAGATTTCTCTGTCGTCGCTATTAAACGTAATTGCTTTTTTTTATGAGCATATGGAAGTAATGCAAACTAATTGTTTGGATTTTTTTTCCTTTCATTCTATTTAAACTTTCAGACTTGTGTGGATTTAGTGAATTATTATTAAATAAATTGGAATTTATATATATTTTTTACGTTTGGAAATCCGTTGAACTTTTTCTTTTGTGACACATTGCAGCTCTCTACCTAGGTAATTAATCGTATAGATTGTAATTTAGTTATATTGTTTCTGCAATAACCGTAGTTGGTTGCTTTTTTAAATATTCTTCTTGTTTATTAGAAAGAAATGACTAATTTTTTAATAATTTTAAACCGTTTCTGATGGTTAATCGTTTCATAAATATATTTTTTTTATATTTTCCGCTTAGTCTTAATTTTATAAAGGCATCGACGTTCAAGTTTAACTCACTAAGTCGAAAAATTGATTTTATGGGTATTATAAGAGGTAAGTTCTTTTCAGCTATAATTATAAGTTTCTCACCTCTAATTTATACTTGACATCTATTTCATGGCATGAATCAATCATTAAAACTTCTTATTAGTAATACTTAACCCCAAGTAAACCTATTTGTACAGTTGAAAATCATTGCAATTGGCTATATATCGATTTTTGATTTTGTGACTTTTGCCTAAACGCCGACAGAATCAATCTAATATCTTTTAATTAGTATTCCCTGATTGTTTAGTAGCGTTTTAGTACTTGTTTTTCTCTTTGAATTTTTATACAGAGGATATAAGATTGTAAATTTTAAAAAATCATATTTAATATTAATCGCCTATGACTCGCGTTGATGAATTGGATATTTCTTTTAAATGCACGTGTATATTTTTGCTAAAACACAAAAAGAAAAGTTTTTTAGCAAAATATTCAGAAAGGGGTATTTTCTCAATTAAATGTTAATGTCAGATTTTATGGAGAAAGTTATTTCTACAAAAACGGGAAATTGCCAAATCAAAGGCAATTCCTTTATCTAGGATGTAAAGGCAAATCAAACGTAAAATTTATGACATCGGACATCTGCTTCACGTTTCAAAGTAGAAACGCGTTTTACAACTGTCATGATGAATGCATTTTTTTATTGTATAAATGTAAAATTGTAATTATTTGACAACTTAACGAACACTTAACCTTTAAAGCCGGGCCGCCGAACGATGGCCGAGTGGTTAGAGCACTGACCTTCGGATCCGGAAATCCATTGTGGTATAGATGTTCGTAGCCGTTCGGAATCGGCTTTAAGTTGTAGGTCCTGGTCTCATTAGCCTTCGTGTTGCAAAAAAGTAGCCCGTAGTACTCCCAACCAACCAACCAACCAACCAAAGCTAGGCAATGTCCGAATGGTAGGACTCTGCTCTTCGGTGCCAGATTTCAAATCGTGCTGTTGCCATGGATGTTCGTAACCGTTCGGAATCGGCTTTAAGCAGTAGGTCCCGGTCTCATTAGCCCTCGTGTAGAAAAATAGCAGACTGTAGCACTCCAAACCAAACAAATACCCTTTGATTACCAATTTTATCACTGCATAGTTAGTTGAAGATTTCGATTCTTATTTTCCTTTTTTAATAGTAATATTTAATCCCCAAAATATTAAAATTGTATAGAAATGTTTTGCAATTTTTTAATCAGTCTTGGTTAATCTAATATAACAAGGGAGGCCAACTTACGGCTCGCGAGCCACATGCGGCTCTTTGAAGGATTACTTGTGGCTTTCATTAAATGTACTCGAGTTCCCTTTTCCTTTTTGTGTTATTATATTTTAAAAAATTATTATCGTTCCGTATGTGTTTCAAAATGTCTTTTAAATTACTGGCAAGAATTATGACAGACTAAGTGCAACGTTGTAACAAATTTCATTTCCGTCCAAATAAAGAATGATAAGACTCATAGAAAACTGCGCGAACGAACATAAACGGTGGCGTAATAGTCCATAATCGACCGACTCTAGACAGATTTTGAATTTGTAAACTTCAATTAAGGCTGCTTGTTGAATTATTTCAATATTCGGAACAACGTACTTATTTAAATCATTGTAATCCACTTTAAAATGTTTGAAATCCAAACGCCGATCAGTATTAACTAACCAGCATCTCAAAGAATTACTGAGAAGTGCTCTAACCAATTATTCACCAAATTTTAAATAATTATCAAGAGAAGTAAATATAATATTTAATTTTAATATTTAAATTCAATACACATATTTTGTAGTTTTATTTATATGTGTTCAATAAATATAATTTCTGTAAAAAAAATTTTAATAACTTTTAAATACGTATTTAATTCGTCTCGCAAAAAAATTCAAATTTTGAAAAATGACTCGGACTATCACGGAGCTTGGCGACCCCTGTAATATAATTTAAAATTTTTCTTACTAACCACAGATTTTTTTTCTTATGATTGTTTTATTCTTTTAATTAAGATCTTTAAGGTGAATCTAATTTTGGCATATCATCTTCAGGTAACATTACCCCCTCCCAAGCAATTTTGTAGCTATAATTATGTGTCCTTCACTTTGTTCCACCGGAAACCACCCACGTTGTCTGTCTGTAAGTGCCTGCAATGATGCCCCTATCTACCTTACCTCTACCTTCGCAGCAAGGACATCCAGATGCGCCTAAGTCCCGATAAATCAGCGACGAATGCGAATTTCTGTCATAATGACCCTCATTTCGTCCAAATACGAATTTTCACCCGAGAGCCCTTTTTTTCCGCATGATAACGGGACCCGCTTCTAATTAATTCTTCGCTGCTTCGATACCACGCCCTTATAAAGAGTACAACCTGTTAGTTTCCAATTATTTGGTTGTTAGTCCCGTCTGTTCAAGGTCAGAGTTGTTTTCCCCCTGCCTGTTGTTTCCAAATGAGGCAGGATTAATTCGGGATATAATTAAAGAGGATTGACTGCAACTTTGTAGGTCTCTCTGTATCTCTCGTAGAACGATTCCATTTTCATGAATAGATTTGTGCTCTGTGGGAATTTTGGTGAACCTTAACCCTTTCCTCTACAAATTTTTTTGAAAAAAATTGCAAAAAATCATTTTTTTTTATTTTATTATTAAATGAAAGGAAATGATACAATACAAAATGTGTACGTTTTCAGTTGAATTTTAAATTTTTTTAGAGGTGTAAAAGCATTTAGTTTTAATATTATTTTACTAGCCCGAGTTATCTCGAGCAAATGGAAAAAAAGTTGAATTTTAGTCTTTGTATGATAGTTTTTGAAACAAGGGACAGCACAAAGTGATACCTGACATTCTCAACACTGGTGTCTGGTCTCTTTTATTATTGGTTTACCTCTGAAATCTGTATTACGGAATCACAAAGTACACTGCCTCGTTGGATTTAATTTTTTTTTTTTCAGTAGCAAGAACAACATCTGTAAAATGCCTTGAAGTTAACCTGAGTGATAAAGGACTAATACTAAAATTTCTTGATGTGGCAGAAAACTCGTCACGATGATTTTCTGAAATTAGTTTTCTAATCAATGAAAAACACGTGACCAATTCCGCCAAAATGACCGCGAAATTATCAAAACTTGACAAACTACCTATCAAAGAAGAATATTTTTTCATTTCCTCCAGACCAAAACGTATCGTACAGAGAAATTCTGCTTCACCCGAGTTTTCTCGGGATAATAATTAACTGCAATATGTACGAAACCGAGATAACTCGGGAAAATTAGACAAGCGGTTAATAAAGTCATTACGAAAGGCTCATATAGCTAGATAAATTCTGCTTTTGAACAGTCTTAAAGAACGATTGTTATGGACTAGATTATGAGTTTTTCTACAGCTTAATCACAAATTTTACTTTCTTCTAAAATTTCTAATGTTAGTAAATTCTAGTAGTAGTAAAAGAAGTAAAAATATTTAACTAAAAAATGCTAACTTTTCGAATTTCAAGTAATTTAATTTTTGATTAAATTAAAGTCAAGTAATCATTTAACAATTTTTTAGAAGCCTGTTGAAATGAAATCGATATTAATTATGTCCACCTTTTCAGCATTTGAAAGATCTTATGACATCCTTTAAATTTTAATTAATCATGCAGTACAAATTATTTTTACGCATTATTTTATGCAGTTCAAATTATTTCTACATTATTAGAACAGGGTGACCGAGTTGCGGCCGCTAGTAAAACCTCGCCGCCTGTGGTGAAATTCACGAAATTTATAATTGAACACTTTGAACTTATTATAGTAAATATAATACTATTCGATTTATTTATTATTTCAACTATTTATGTATGTTTATTAAATTTAAAATTCTCCTTTTTTATCTACTATTGCTAAAAAACTATAATAACAGTGTATTGTTTTTAATTTTAATATATTTGTAATAAGATGGACTTCACGATGGGTGGTTGCAATCTTGGCCCATAAAAATGACACCGTTTTAGTTAAAGACGTTTACTGACAGAACGTTGGAGGACGGGTTCCCACTTCATTATAGGGCCAGGACAAACTGAGGGGTCAGCTAACATGAAGTTGTAAGTAACAGGCCCTTAACACCTTTGTCAACATCTCAGTTAAGATCTGCGAGAAAATCTCTAGGAATATCTGCCACTGGGCCATGACTGCAACCACCCGTCGTGTGTGTGTGTGTGAGTGAGAGTGAGTGAGTGAGTTATCCATCAAAATAATACATTATAGCCCATTATAGCCGGACATTATAGCCCCTATTATTTTTAGTTGCCCGGGCTACTGGGAAAGGAGAAATCTATGCTGGTATCAGTAATGAGGAACGATGCAGTCTAGTCACATTGAAGAGAACGCCATAAGTCTTATTAAAACTTTATTTCAGAGATGCTAAAATGGACATCTTTACTACTCAACGACAGACAAAGGAAAGACACAAAAATCACTCTTCTCGAGGTGTACATAAGAGCGAAGACAGAAAGAATTTTCCCACTTACTCAGCGAATTTAAGTGTAAGATCAGGAAAAACGCGGAGCCATTTGCCGGCGATACCTGGGAAACGTGTTGAATAGACAGAAAATTTACATCTATTTAATAGAGAGCTTTGGAAAATGGATCGAAAAAATTTTAAGTCGAGAACGCTCCTTTGATTAAGGCATTTAGAGGCTGGGAAAAAGATTTTAAGGAATTATAATGGGAGAAAGGAGGTTTCTAAGGAAATATTAAAGTTGAATAATTTTGATATATTACATATATATATATATATATATATATATATATATATATATATATATATATATATATACATATATATATACATATATATATATATACATACATATATATATATATATATATACATATATATATATATATATACATATATATATATATATATATATATACATATATATATATACATATATATACATACATACATACATATATATACATACATATATATATACATATATATACATACATACATACATATATATATATATATATATATATACATATATACATATATATATACATATATATACATATATATATACATACATATACATACATACATACGTATATATATACATATATATACATACATACATACATATATATATATATATATATACCTACATTAGCTTCCCGGTCTAGTTTATTTTTCCTTACGTATGTGTGTTTGTGTAATATGTGGCCATGTCGTTTCGCTTGGCCAATCGTGACCTAAAATACCATGATATGTCTCACAGTATAAAAAATATTTTTTTTTTTCATTTAATAAGTGAGCCAGAGAATAGCAAGTACTATTTCCTGAGGTAAAGGTGGATGATGAAATAATTTCGAATGTTCATTCTGCTTGCACAGTTGTGTTTTTAAGACGTGTATGGCCTATCTGTAACCAGAGAATGGTTCTTCCATTAATTAGCAGCCGAGTGTCCTTTTTGTAATAACCACACCCGATCCGAGTTGGTCCCGTGTCAGCCGTTATTAAGCACTGTCAATTATCTTCCGCTGCAGAGACATTTGTCTCTTTGTTGCGCTTCTCTTCGAGGTTAAGATGGATGAAGCTCAATTGAGATCGCATTAATCATTGTTCGTAATTACTTCTGATGTTCGCCGCCTTCTTTGAAGGATTGGGCTTCCCTCCTCTTGTGCTGATAATGGGAGGGAATTGTCCATTAAGCAAACCTTTCTGCTAAACATGATGTCCAAAAATACTTGTTGTGCTTGATGAATTGAAATTCATCTTTATTATAATGAAAGAGTTATTTTCCAGCAACAATGTTTCCTGCAACAAGTTTTCCTTATTAGTAACAAAACTGTTTTATAATTTTATAAAAAAAAATTGATACCTTTTTTTTTATCAACCATCGCCTTTTCCTCCTGAATTCTACTAATTTTTTTGTCAGTTCGAGGGTTGGTTGCTGAAGCCCTGTACCTTAACGAAAATCATGAATTAATAAGAAATCTACAAAGCATAAAAAAAGATACCATGAAAACTTTTGTAAAAAATGTTCTTATTTATTGTAAAATAAATCCTAAAAATGTATACATTTTTATGAAAATATTTCTTAAATATATTAAAGAAAAATAAAATTGTGAAGATAAACAACCTAAACCTATCACGCACTGTTGCTGATATAATATTTGGATCCATATTTAAATCAATTATTTTGGTGTTGTTTTAACCAAATGGCTTTTTTGGAATAGCGTATCAAGGCGTTTTTTAACCAAATAACTTTTTAAACCAATAACTGTCCCCATATGGGAGAATAATTTTATGATTATGCAGAATGCTGTTTCAAAGCTACGAATGAATTTCATTATCAATGCGAGCAGGGCGAGCCGTAGGTGGTAGGCAAGGTAGCCGACTGCCTACGGCGACAAAACCGCATGAACTAGAGTGCAAAAATTAAAATAAACATAACAGGACAATATATCAATTACTGAAATCTAGAAAATAAATGAGTAATAAGGTGATGCCTATATATATATATATATATATATATATATATATATATATATATATATATATATATATATACGTACATACATACGTACGTACATACATACATATATACATACACGAGGTTTGGGGCAAAATTCATGACAACTATTGCTTGAATTGCTTGATACGAGTCTAATTGGAAAATGTGACATATACAGACGAAAGAACAAGGTGGTTACTACATATGTGGAACATGAATAGTACTGAAATATCGTAACACACTAATTTATTACGGTAGTATACAAGGCAATATGACCTTTACGGTGCAAAAGAATGACAACACAGTACACATAATGTTGACATGACAAACCTGGGCCTAAACACCCTCAATGTAGCACTCAAGCAGGGCAGTATTCCCACTGGCTTTCACTAATACCAACTTTCACCAACTGACTCATTTCACAGCCCTCACTGCGTTACTACCAGCTATCACAGAGCCATCTGATGTTCTGCATACACACTATATCTGCAGCACTTCCACGCGACAAGTATACGTGTGTGACCCGTTCACATATCTACAAGAAAAAAAATAGTTGCGATGACTTATGCCCCAACCCCCGTATGTATATATGTGCATATATACATACATATATACATACACACACATACATACATACATACATACATACATATATATATATATATGTCAGATTTAAAAATGGGTTTTAAGAATTCAGCGAGTTATAATAAAAAAAATTGTTAGACATTATTACCGATAACGTAATAGGCGAAAGACACACCCTCTAACGGAACTATATAGAGTAAAAGAGTTGACGCGGATGTAGACATAAGAATTTTGATTAGGTAGCAACGCCAAAAGAGACAGTTCTGAGCAGGAACTCGGGCTGATAACATCCTCCACGCTTGTCGGGCAAAATATGAGAACAAAGGATATATAAATGGCATAGCCATGGACAAAAAGATTACAATAAAGAAGTTTTTATATATGATATCAAATGTGTCTTCCATGCCTTAACCACTTGTCCATGTCAGATATATATATATAAATTCAGTTTTAGGGCTGTCAAAATCGCTTGGGCCGGCCTTGATGTAAGTGATCTCAGTGGCTAAAAAAGCGAGTTGAGTTCTCTATGATTTATAGCTCGAAAGTGGATGCAAAACAGTATCTGCTTTTAATCCGTTTCTACTTATGTCTTATTTAAGTTGACTGTTCATTTATTGCTATTCTTGTACGAAGTTTTACCTTTTACTAACCGTATATATAATAACTATGTGTGTTATTTTTCTAGTATGTTCTTTGCACGACTTTTCTGTTGCTAATATATATTCCTCGGTATTACTTTCTGTAAATTGATTTATCAAGATCATCAGTAAATACATATTTTGTACATGCTATCGACTGTCAAAAATTTTATACCTCATTACACACGTGAAATTATTATCTTCTACGGGTATTTTTTATTTCCTCCAAGAGTAGACACACAGTGGCGCCCTTTTGAAAACTTTTGAGGAAAACCGTTCTCTTGTGTCTTTGAGAGCATATAATTGAATTTCCACCGCTATCTAATCTGTCTTTCTCCCCGATATCTGTAATAAATACATTATTAATCGTGGGAAGCTTTCCAATGCATCCAATCGACGAATCTTTCGCATGTCGCCCAATTAATTTCTCCCGAAGGTTGACACTGGAGTGAAGTGTCCGAATGCCACACCCTCGTGGAAAGTAGCTGTCAACTACTCTTTAAAAAAAGGTAGTGTCTGCTCTTAAATCATTGTGCATATTGCCAAGAAACGACTGTTTTTTCTTCTTCCCGTTTCGACCAGTAGTTAATGAGGGAATTAATTAATTTCGTCGATAACGACTGGGGTGTCTCCAGATAAAATGCGCCTTCCCATGCATACAGATGAGCGCATATTTGTAGCAGATAATAATTTGCAATTCTTTGTTCCGATTCCGAACTTTTTGAAAATGTTAGAAGCTTTAATAAGCTAGGTTTTTAATCTGTGTGTGTCTCATGGTATTTTAACCAAAATAACAAATTTAATTATATTAAAAATAAATTTCTGGTGAGTCTATACTGAAATGACAAACTTTCGCTACGAAAACACCAACTTGATTTCTGCTTATATCAACTTCGTGTGTTACTACTTTACGTAGCTTAGTTTCAGATATCAGCGTACCCAAGTGGTATACTCTTAGATGGCACTTTTGTGCCCTTATTGTACTACTACGAGGGTCACTCTGAAATTTTTGAGATACAACTAGGTACAAAATTTTAGGTGTATTCAAAGTAATCTCCTCCAGCATCAATGCACTGTTGTAGACGAATTTTTCACAGATTAAATGCCTTAAGGCATTCACTGCTTGGAATAGATGAAAAATGCATTTATAGCCACATCAATCTCGTCTTCTGAATGAAAACGACGTCTACATAGTTCTTTTTTAGATTAAAGAATAACCGAAAGTCACACAAAGCTACATAAGGTGAATACGGATGTTCTATCACTTTAATTTGTTTTTGTTTAAGAAACTCAACTGGTGACCGGCTGTATGTGAAGATGCGTTGTCATGGTGAAGCATTAGTCTCCTAACATTCACTTCCTGTAGAGTTTGCGGAAGACATTTAGTGGTATACCAGTTTGCTGTTCCTGTTTTTTGTCCTTCCAACTTTGTGGCTTTGACCAATCCCGTACTTCTGAAGAAAACGGCATACATCACTTTTTTCAGTGCGCGTTGTCTTTTCACCATTGTCGGAGTGGGATCATCTTCAAAGACCCATACTTTGCTATCGTGATGTGTTGGAACGTCAAGAAACGGTATATACGTTTCATCACCCGTTACAATTGTAGAAATGATGCGCTGGCCACCATCATTTAGCAATTTAAGAGTTTCTTTACTGATTCTGACACGCTCCCCTTTTTGGTGCTCAGTTAGATTATGGGAAACCCAACGGCAAACTACCTTTTTCATATGTAATTCTTCATTAATAATTTTGTGTATGGCTGCGGATCCAATGTTAAGTTCCTTCTGTATAATTTGATAGGTACAGCGATTATCATCCATTAACATTTTTCGTATGGCAGACACATTATCCGGGATTACTGCCGACGGCGGCCTTCCTGTGTGTTCTTCATCCTGAAGAAAATTGCGACCTCTGCTAAATTCTTTAAATCATCTGAATACAGTATCACGAGCTGGAGATTCGTCACCAAATGCAAACTGCAGCTGTTTAAAGCCTTCTTCTTGATTTAGTCCTGCTTTAAAATCGTAGAAAATCATAGCCCGAAAATGTTCTCGCGTGAAATCCATTTTCTCTTCTGTTTAAAATTTATTCTACGCTAAACAAGTTGAAGTAAGTTATTAAAAATTTGTCTGCTGTGTTAAAATACTTTGTATTTCAAAATTAAACCGTTATTATTATTATTTTGTAAATTCTCTTCTGCGCGTATCTCAAAAATTTCAGAATAACCTTCGTATTTAAGTGAATGGGCTATGTTTCGATGGCAGATCGCCAAAGTCGGATCGTGTCAATAAAATGAACATTTTATTTTCATATTGTGCTGTTTTATTTCATGGCCTAACTACTGTTCTTCATACAACATGGATATAACTCTTAAGCCTGTATTTAGTAAGAAACCCAAATTACAGATATATGTTTTGTGTATGTGGGATGTATTATAAATTATCATAAGGGACTAAATTGTACTTCTCAGTTTTAATTACCATTCTTTATACAAATGAAACCCCGATTCAAAAAGCGCGATTACTTAATTGTTTCGGTGTGCAAGCTCAATAACTTGCACTGACTAGAAATACAGTTTCTAACGATTATACACCGTTTTTTATTTTTATATAATGTTCCGACAGTCTACATACTTGATAAACTGATGTAAATTAGTTCGGACTGGTAAATTTCTGTATTCTTGCAAGCAAATTATGTTGATAAGTTAAAAACTTTAAAACTTTTTTTTTAAATTCAGTATCAAAACTAACCGGAATCCAAACAATATTCTTTAAGTGATGAGCGATATTGTAGCGTACGATTTCCTCTCGAGATCGATTTGCTTCAGAGCATCTGTTTCAATAAAATTCTTTCACAGCTTCCTTTCGTCTGTCGTTTGCACTTACTTTCCTCTGGAGTTTGCGCATTTCGAAACGTTTTTGAGTGCATGCTTTGAATTCCCGTGAAATATTTTCCAAAGTATGGCTTACCTGTTTGGAGCTCATTCGGACTGCAGGATTTTGTTTCGAAACTTTTCGCATAGGGCAAGATTTGTTGCGTTTTGGACAGATAACTGAAATTGAAGTGGACTGGGCTTTTTTAGCCTTAGCCCTCAAATTCAAGTTTTTATGTTGTCTGAAAACTAAACATTGGTTATCGATACATCGGACTTATGGATTTCAAGATAAGAGTTTAAGGATTATTACGGGACACATAACCTCTAAAACAAAGGTTCCCAAACTTTTCTAGCCGTCTTCCACTTTAGAATAGAAAAAAAAATGCAACGCCCCTCTTCCAATAACAGTTAACTATATGGAGTATTTAAATACTGTTGCATCTTATAGATACATATTGCCTTTGTTTATCTAATAAGAATTTCAAACTAAAAATTTATTAAAAAGACTATCAAATGTAGTAAAATATTGTTTATTAAAATTTTAAGAATAAGCACAAAATCAATTTAAAAAGTTGAGATTGTTGAGTCGTGCGGAATTTTAGAATTTGTTAGTGTCTGGTGCAGTTTCGTTAAGATCATAAAAATTTTAGACAGTTACAAGGTAAAATTATTATTTATTAAGCAGAAAGAATTTTCAAATTAATATCTTAATTTTCTAAATAGATAGGTATGCCATGGTCGCCCCCAAGATTACCGTAACGCTCCCCATTTGCCTCTGAACACTTCACCGCCTGCTTAATAAATAATTATTTATTAAGCAGAAAGTATTTTCAATTTAATGTTTTAATTTTCCAAATAGATAGGTATGTCATGGCCGACAAGATTACCGTAATGCTCCCCATTTGCCTCTGAACACTTCACCGCCTACTTAATAAAGAAATTATTATTTATTAAGCAGAAAGAATTTTCAAATTAATATCTTAATTTTCTAAATAGATAGGTATGCCATGGTCGCCCCCAAGATTACCGTAACGCTCCCCATTTGCCTCTGAACACTTCACCGCCTGCTTAATAAATAATTATTTATTAAGCAGAAAGTATTTTCAAATTAATGTCTCCATTTTCTAAATACATAGGTATGTCATGGCCGACAAGATTACCGTAATGCTCCCCATTTGCCTCTGAACACTTCACCGCCCCTGAAAGAAAGGTGGTACTGCTCCATTTTTGAACGTATGTCTATAAATAAAATTCGATTTTTCAAAATTTAGTTTCTTAAGCAGATTTTTTTGCTTTGTCTTTAGCCGCAGAAAGTGTAAAAATATCTCCAAAACTCAAATTTTGATAAATAAAAAAAAATATTAAATCTAATGGCATTCCATTATCATGATCGGTTTGAAACTGGTATTACTTAAAGCATAGTTTTTTTTAATTAATTCGCATGATATCTAAACATGTATGTATAAATTTAAAATTTGGTACACGTATTACCAACGATAATAATGACGAAATATCGTAGACGAATATCAATATTTAAATGCTTAAAATTTACGTTTAACCAAAAAATATTAATTTCAACTGTTAAAAAAATTGAACAGAAAATATTGAAATCGTTCTTTAGTTTTTCGTCATTATTGTCATGTTATGTTTGAAATATATTAAAGAAAAATATAAGAAAAATAGTAGATAGAATTTAATATAACGCAAATACAAATTTAAAATTGTCATCTCTGGCATTTTTTATATTATTAGCATTTACTGCGTCCTAATCGAATAAATCCAGTAAGGTATTAAAGTATGAATAATGAATTCCGCTTAAGGGGACAGTGGACTTTGAAAACTAATTTATTTTGTTTTTAAGTAATCTATTTCAAAATTTAGTTTGTTGTTAATAATAGTTGTATGTAAATGTGGTCAAAATTTTAATGGAAAATATTAATTATTTTAGAAGCTATTAATTTGAAATTCGAATTACCCAAGTTCGACTGTATATTGTTTCTTAAGGTATTAGAAAGATATTACTGTTAGGTCATTTCAGCCTGTAATCTTTCAGGCATTGCCGTGTAACCGCTTCTTGCTGTGCTTCTAGATATCAATGCTTTTTAATGTTTCGTAATTTAACTCTGGTAGCATAGTTTTTTTCAGTGAAGTAAGATCGCAATCTCATCGTCAGAAATGAGGTATTAATTCTGAATAATCCCGAACCTGTCGGAAGCTCTCGAAAATTCGCCTGCCCTTCCTGGTTTCTTTTGTTTCGATCGGCTTTGTTTTTGGAGCATTAACGTCGGTCGTGACTACGAAATTCATCTTACTTTATATAATTGATTTGTGCGAACGAACTAATTTATCTTTTCCTCTAAGGGGAAGCAGATCCTTTTTTTTATTTTTTTTAACCATGTGAACTTCCGAATACGACCAGAATCTGGGGACCATTTTAGTTTACCATTTTGATAAATATTATTCATAGTAGGATGCATGATACAATGTTTTACTTATTCCTGAGGAATTTCCTTGGATGTTGTCATGAGTTGACAATTCTTCTTTTATTCCTTTTTATTAGATGTGTTGACCATCAAAACACACACCACTCAGACATGACTCCACTATTCATTAAGATACTTTAATGAATCAGAAATTTAAAATTTTACATCAGCTCATCAACGGCCCTTTCAGAACCCTTATCAAAAACCAAAGAGACATCTACGCGAGAAGTAGAAGTTGTAGTTCTTTACAATATCTTCATATAGCAGGTTTAGTCGTTTTATTCAGCTGGTCATCAGTAAAATGTTGAAATTATATATTTTTAGGGCTTGTTTGCTGTGATTAATTAAGTCTACTGTTTCAAATTGTATTTTTTTTCGTTGTTAATTTTATTTACATTATTTTAAAATCCAAACTAAGTATTCTTCTTTCATTTTATCGCTTGCATTGAGAGAAATTTTAGATACAAGATTCAAGTTCCTGTATTTTAAATAGTATTTATTATTTTTACTTCTTCACTGATATACAATTTTTTGTTTTCATTTTTTTGGTTGTTTCTATATGTCGATTTTCTTCAGGATTGTTAGTTTTATGAAGGAAAATGGGAAAAAAGAAATGCTTTCATGTTTAGAAAAGTTTTTTTCTTTTTTTATATAGATCTTACATTAAATAAACGTTTACCCATTTATAAATTTTTCTGCTTTAAATTTCACAGTTATATTCTAGTAAAATTTTAGTTGGAACTGAGCAGACCAAACGAATTTTGTACAATCTGAAGAAAAATAATATGCTTTGAAGGAATTTTCTTTTGCAACCATGGTTAAGTAACCATAGTGTTGTTAAATTAAAAGGACAGAATTAAGGTAGGCAGTGTAAGACGGTAGTTCAATGATTTTAGTAAACTCAAATACATTGTGAAGCAATATCTTTATTTTTATACGATGTTTATTCAAGGACCTTCATTTTATTGTTTCGAGGCCCTGTCAACCAAAATCTGTTGAGTTGTTTGTGTTCTTGCAGTATAGCACATTGCTGTAATTTATACTGCAGCTGAATTCTGTATGAATAGAGTTCCTTTTTAACTAAAGCCATGGGTTTACTATTTATCCATGAATAAAAACTCGTGAAACCCTGCCGCCTATGCCAGTTAGAATCAGCAGCGTTAAAGAAGGGAAATTGTGGTTTTATGCTTAACTATTTACATGAGCACATTGAAGTTTCATCCAATGATCTGCCATTTTTATTATTTCTCATTAAATAAAGCTTTTTCTCCCCTGTAAAAGGTAAAGCAAAATTCTATGATGCAAGATGAATTTGCTTCACAAAACAATCATAACAGTTTCAGAAATCGTGTCCATGCCTGTCAGTAAGCCGAATATCTTAAGTTTCAACTTTAACTGATTGGATTATTACAATTATACAAAATCTAATAGTCTTCTACACAAACACAGAAATGTGTAACACTAGAACTGTTTTAACAATTAGTTTGAACGGCACTGTGACACTATTCAGGTTTTAGTGTGATTTAGTGATGAGCAGTTTTTTAAGAGGAATTTTGGGAACATCGCATCTTAAACAACATTAAACCAGTTGTAAGACACTTCCGTGCAGACGTTTCTTTATCTCGCAACAAAATAGATGATGTATTGAAATTGCGCTATACCTTTTATCAACTATGTAATTTTCAAGTATTTATCAGATTGATAGTATTTTTTCCTTCTATCCTTTGTGTGTAAAAGAGACACAGAGAGATGGTATGGAAGAAAAAAGCGACAGATTAATCGCTTTTAGCTTTCCTTTTCCTTATAATAACCACATTTGTCCAACTGTACATTTTACACTCGTTTTCTACCAACTTCCGGTTTCAGATCTAAAAATAAGTTTAATAATTCGTTCATTGTATCTGTATTAAGATTATTTTTTAAAAATTATTTATTTCTACTCGAAAATCCCAAAATTGTTTCCTCTTTGGTAATTACCTATAGACTTATAATTACTTATGGACATGTGGTTGATAAGATGAGTGAAACACTAAATTTAATCGAGACATATTATGAATAAACTTATTATTAACTTAAAATGCCCTCGAAATCGAAAATGAATGAATACATTTTAGGATTAATTCCAGTGTAGTAATATTTTATTGTTTATATTAAAGATAAAACAATTTGTAAATTTAATAAAATTAATATATTTTAATTTCGTATAGAAATAAAATTGATTTTATATTTGCGTTTTGTAAATTTCTGACTGACTTTAAATATGCAACGGTTCAAAAACCTCGTTGATTTTCGCTAATATTGAAACTGCATAATTTTGTTTAATGTTCCTCCGTTTCTATATTATTAACACAATATTAAACTTTAATCTGAGCAAAATTTCGATTTTGACTGAAAATCCGATATATTTATCTCATCGTAATGGGAAATGTAACTAAGAATGATAAGTAAAAAATTGTGTGTGCCTGTAACTTTATAACTCATATAATTAATAATAATTTCAAACATTTTTAATGAAACAATTTTTTTTTTATTTTTCGTCATGAATATGTGTAATATTCTAAAAGCATTCTAGCTCTTAGAATATTTAAAATTTCTCTTTAGAATTTTTATTTTATGTACCTGCTTGCGTATAGATTAAATTCAGTTAAAATTAGTGTATTTCGAATCATGAAACCTAATAATTCTGGACTTTAAAGAAGTACTGTCGACAATTTGTGAAGGAAAATTGAGTACTTATATTTTGTTTTTTCCTCTCAATATTGTCCATCAATGTTCGTAACAACTAAGTTTTATTTAAGGCATAATATTATAATAATATTATATATATAAAAGGTGCGGTATGTGTAAAAGGAATGTGAACATTTTCAGTTAGCCAGCCTGTTTTTAAAACAGTTAATATCTATTAACAGTTACAAAAATTAATATTTTATATTTAGAATATTAACCAATTTTTGATAGGGGAGTGTCTGTTTAAGGGAAAAGCGTGCTTTAAAATTACTAAAAATCAACCAAAACCTCGAAATTTTTTTCACGTGTATAATGTTTATTATAATCATCTATAACATATACACCAAATCTCATTTTAATATCTTAAATTTTTTTAAATAATTTATACGCATTTAAAATTTGGGAATAAGACTTCTTGGTCCTTTTAAATTTGGACCAAAATGTAAGTAAATGAATTACAACTAATCTGATGCACAATTAAAATCAGTTGGTTTTCTTTTGATTCACTGGTAGTGTCATTTTTTAACTGTTATTTTACAGTCAGTGAGTTAAATTTTTATTTAAATACTTTATGTGTAAAATAGAAGAAAATAAACCTCTTTGTAAACTGCCCTCGAAATAGAAAATGAATGAATAAATTTTAGGATAACTCCATTGTAGTAATATTTTGTAGTTTGCATTAACGATAAAATAATTTGTAAATTTAATAAAATTAATATCTTTTAATTTTGTATAGAAATAAATTTATTTTATATTTGCATTTTGTTAATTTTTGACTGACTTTAAATGTGTAACTTCTGACTTTAAATGTTGATTTTCGATAATATTGAAATTGCATAATTTTGTCCTTTTGTGCTTATTGGGAAAAAGCGTTACACTAAAAGAAGTATGACTGATTGGAAAAATAGAAATCAAAGACGATATAAAACACTAATCTATAATGCTAATATTAAAAAACTAAATTTATGAAATGCTTTAATTTCATGAATTTCATTCCTTTAATTTCATGAAATAATAGTCCAAAAGGCTAAAAATGCATTATCTATAATAAAAATTATTACTTAATTATTCTTTATTAGTTCGATTATTAACTTATCGGTTTCTCTCAGCTTAGTATCACAAGTAAGATAAAATAAATAAATAAATAAAATATTGTGTTTTTCTCAAAGGGAAGTTTTTACCGTTTTTAATTATTTAAAATGCTTTTGCTTCACAATTTTTGTTGAAAATGTTCCGTACTTGGAACAAACATAATGCTGGTTTAAAAATATGGACCCGTCTTAGAATCCGTGCACATTTAAAATCTTAATTTAGTACTAAATTTTATGAAATTCAGGTAAAATTATGCCATCTAATCACTAAATTCTAATCATACGAAGAATTTTCTATCGGATTACAAAAGGGATACATATTTATTTTAATCAACACCTAAAAAGCGTTTTGATGCAGGAATTGAAATACAAATTCTACATTGTGTTGCAGATAGCCCTTTAAATTTAATTTTAGTCGTACTATTATATAACATAGTACTATTATATAAGATAGTGCATTAAGATATATGTGTAGGAATTTGCAGGTTTATTTGACAAATATTAAAGAACAAAATGAAGATCCAATTCCATTTCTTTAAAAGGTCACTATTTTGCCATTGAAAAATTATGTAGTTTTTCTGTATAAAAAAAATAATTTTTTTAGCGGTTGAATTCCGTGTAATTAGGGCCGAACGATGGCCGAATGGTAGAGCGCTGCTCTTCGGAACCGGAGTTCGTGGGTTCGAATCCCGCTGCTGGCATGGATGTTTGTAGCCGTTCGGAATCGGCTTTAAACTGTAGGTCCCGGTCTCATTAGCCCTCGTGTGCAAAAGAGTAGACCGTAGCGCTCCCAACCAAACCAAACCAATCCGTGTAATTAGTCAATTATAGAACTCAACTCAGTGCCTTGAATATTTGGGTGAATAAGCGATATGTTCCGAATGTTGATTTCAATCTTTTACCCCTCTATCTCGATCTTGTATGCCGGACACATTTACCTCCAAAGAACAGTGTACGGAAGTTGTGATGGATGCTGTTTAATCCGTATTCCTTCTTTGCTTATTCCATTTGTTGTTGGAACCCATCCTATCGCCTTTGTTCGGCCCATTGTCATTCTTCTTATTGTTTTGGGTTGAGTTGCGTGTACCCCATAATGATTCGTCTTCAAATATAATGTTCATGGGTGGCTTCAATTGTCCGATGACAGAATATTCAATGATTTATTCAGAATTTCCGAAGGTGATTACGTTGAGGTTTGATATATGTTTGCTTTTATTTTTTGCGGTACTCTTGTCTTTTAGTTTCTGGAGATGATAAGATCGTTTTCTTGTTATGTTAATGAATTTTCAACAGCGCACTCAGACTTGAACACAATTAGTTGGCATATATATCTTGAACTTATTTTTATCGATTGTGTTCATTTTGGAGCTTTGATTCTGTTGTTCCTTATCATACAGCTGCAGTACTAATTGTTGATTGATCTTGTTCATGTTATTTTAGGATACACTTGAAAGGGAAGACATTAAATTTAGCTCATAGAAGATCTCATCATTATTAAAGATATATGATGTATATTATTTTTTCTTTTATCGACAGTGAGAACCTACCTAACGTCATGAATATTTGTATATTTTCTTGTTTAAAAGGTGAATATAAAGTGACAGAATATCAAAATAAGTTAGTTCTCTATGAAAATTATCACATTACTAATTTATCCTGTCGTCTTTCAGCATTTGCTTTACTTTAATGCAGTGGCGTAGCTAAGGGGGATGTGAGGATTTCAACTTCCCATAAGGAATATCGTTCAGCTCTCTCTCTCTCTCTCTCTCTCTGTGTATATATATATATATATATATATATATATATATACATATATATATATGTACATATATATATGTATATATATGCACATATATATGTATATAAATATATATGTATATATATGTGTGTGTGTGTGTAATATATCAAAATTATTTAACTGTAATATTTCCTTAAAAATCTCCTCTCTCCGATTCTAATTCCTCAAAATCTTTTTCCCAACCTCTAACTGTCTTAATCAAAGGAGCGTTCTCGACTTAAAATTCTTTCTATACGATTCCCAAAGCTTTCTGTTCTATAGATGTAAATTTTCTGTCTATTCAACATGTTTTCCAGCTATCGCCGGCAAATGCTCCAGGTTTTTTTTAATCTTATCACTTAAATTCGCTGAGTAATTTATTGTTCCTTGGGAAAATTCCTTCTGTCTTCGTTCTTGGGTGCACCTCTGTTCGAGTAGAGTGTTTTTGTGTCTTTCATTTGTCTGTCGTTGACTAATAAAGATGGCCGCTTTAGTAGCTCAAAAATAAAGTTTTAATTAGACGTGTGCCGGTCTCTTTCAATCGCCCGACATCGTTATTACTGTTAGCTTATCAGGCTTCTCCTTGCAAGTAAAAACAATAGGGGCTACATAATTGTGTCTAGAGGAAATAATTTATTACATATGTGTGTGTAGGTGTTTAATATGTAAAGGACTGTTGCATTTATTCTATAAGTTGAAAAAGAAGATAAACCCCCATGAAAAATTTCTCGTTAGGTCTCTGTTTTAATGCATATTTCCATAACTGTTTATAATATTTTTTGTTGTTGTTAATTTGACGCAAACATCATTAACTGTTATCATGGGACACTTCTTTCCCCCATAAGAGTATTAAAATATAAACTTGATCACTATTGATCCCTGCTTCTTTTCTATTCAAAACGCGTCGAAACTATTTAGAAAAAAAAATAATTTTCTGATATCTACTTGAGTGGTTATTTTAAATTAAATTTCGTTGAAATGTTATTGAAGGAGATGAACCCTTGTCGGGAGTGCCGTGGGCAAAGATGAGATTTAAAGAATTTCCAATCTCCGACACTGTAACAGCGGCAAATCTCTCCGGGGAAAATAGAGGATTTGACAAATTCTTTTTTAATTTTATTTTACTGAGAATCTTCTCTATAGGGCTTCGTTGTTTATTTTTTAATAAGTGACGTGTCTCATGCTTCCCTCTTTTTAACGAAATGAATATATATATATATATATATGAAAGTGCAATGGCCGAATGGTAGAGCGCTGCTCTTCGGAACCGGAGTTCGTGGGTTCGAATCCCACTGCTGGCATGGATGTTTGTAGCCGTTCGGAATCGGCTTTAAACTGTAGGTCCCGGTCTCATTAGCCCTCGTGTGCAAAACAGTAGACCGTAGCGTTCCAAACCAAACCAAACCAAACCAAATGAAAGTGCAATGTATATATATATATATATATATGTAATATATATATATATATATGTATATATATATATATATATATTATAAATATATATAATATATATATACACATATATATATACATATATATATTTATATATATATAATATATATATATATAGGTAATACATCAAAATTAATACCCCTAAAGTATATAAAATTCTTCTCATTTTAAAGTGCACGCTCGAGTTAACTCAAGGGCGGTAAACTGGCCTAACTGTTCGCACTCGAGATAATTCGAGCGGTGTTGTACTTTATGTTGCTATAATTTTTTTTTCACTCTCGAATGCAATCGAGAATTGAAAATAACAACGTGAAAAAAAAACAATCGTTTTATTGATATTTATTATTTACATGGTATTGTAAGCTATATTCGAGTATTTTCTGCAAAGTTATCAAAATCCAAATTTGCAGTTAAAATTATGATTATTTTTGTGTTTTTTTTTTTTACATTAAAAGAAATTGATTTTTCCCCCGGCTTTTTTAAAAAAAACTGTGCATTAAGAGGTTAATACTAAATTTCTCAGCCATAAAATATTAGATAAAGGAGTGTTTTTTGGCTTAAATTTCTTTTTACCCATCTCTTAAAACTAAAGCTAAAAGTAAACTAAACTAAACTAAAGCTAAAGTTAATCTCCACTCTATCAACTCGCCACATTTTTCAGCTGTCCCAGGAAAATAGTATTGCTTCTACAATAATTGAATTGCAGTCTGTGTGGGCCGAACGATAGCCGATTGGTTAGGGTGGTAACTTTCGGTACCGGAGTTCGTGGGTTCGAATCCCACTGTGGCATGGATGTTCTTAGCCGTTCTATAAGGAATACATCAAAATTAATACCCCTAAAATATATAAAATTCTCCTTTCTCCCCGTCTCATTTTAAGGTACACGCTCGAGTTAACTCAAGGGCGCTAAACTGGCCTAACTGTGCACATCCGAGATAATTCGATCGGCGTTGTACTTTATGTTGCTATAATTTTTTTTCATACTCGAATGCAATCGAGAATTGAAAATACCTATGTGGGGGAAAAAAACAATCGTTTTATTGATATTTATTATTTACATGGGATTGTAAGCTATATTCGAATATTTTCTGCAAAGTTATCAAAATCCAAATTTGCAATGAAAATTTTGAGTATTTTTGTATTTTTCTTGGCAAGACAACCTTCTAAATTGGGTTTTTTACATTAAAAGAAATTGATTTTTCCCCCGGCTTTTTTAAAAAAAACTGTGCATTAAGAGGTTAATACTAAATTTCTCAGCCATAAAATATTAGATAAAGGAGTGTTTTTTGGCTTAAATTTCTTTTTACCCATCTCTTAAAACTAAAGCTAAAAGTAAACTAAACTAAACTAAAGCTAAAGTTAATCTCCACTCTATCAACTCGCCACATTTTTCAGCTGTCCCAGGAAAATAGTATTGCTTCTACAATAATTGAATTGCAGTCTGTGTGGGCCGAACGATAGCCGATTGGTTAGGGTGGTAACTTTCGGTACCGGAGTTCGTGGGTTCGAATCCCACTGTGGCATGGATGTTCTTAGCCGTTCGGAATCGGCTTTAAGCTGTAGGTCCCGGTATCATTAGCCCTCGCGTTGTAAAAAGTAGACCGTAGCATTTAAAAAAAAAAAAAAAAAAAAAAAAAAAAAAAAAAAAAAAAAAAAGCTGCTTGTGTGGCTTTCGATTTAGTCTAAATGATCAACGTTCGTTCTGGCTTCCCAAAAAGTATTGATCCATCTTTTAGTCTCATGGAAACAAAATCACGTAATTCATTCGGTCGGAAACCAACATCAGTGACAAATATGTATATTTTTGGAATATTCTATGCAAAAGTGTTGCACTGAAATGATGGTCTGTAGACTAGTGTGTATCGATTCTGAATTAATGTGAAGTTTCACCATGTTGTACTTCGTTTTCTTTATTGGATTCACAACTGCATTTCGACTAGGAGTTCTTTTTCCCCAGCAAGTCTGCGGAAATTAAATAATATGGGTTCCCCCGTAATTAAATATTTTTAGTGGTTACATATTTATGTTAATTAGACATTTAATATAATAAAATAATTTATCTGACAATACTCGTTGTTAGTAGTTTGCATAAATACCGTTCTTTCTAGTTTTGATTAATTTTCATAGTATACAACAGGGGTGGCCAAGCGCCTTGATAGTCCGAGCCATTTTTCAAAATTTGAAATTTTTCGCGAGCCGCACTTAAATACGTATTTAAAAGTTTTGCAAAAAAGGTATTAAATTTTTTTACACAAATTATATTTAGTGAATGTTATTTGAAAGTTCTTCGTCCTTTGATTTTTCAAGGAAATTTTTGAATGGTCGATGATTTTTTTGCATTGGTACGAAAGTAATTTACAATGTGTTACACTGTTTATAGAACATCAGGATATTTTAAATATTTTGAAACGAGATGTTCTAGGTGAATTATGTAGTGAATTTGTAGGAATTGTGGAATTTGAGAATCATCTCTTAAAAGCCTAATAAGACAATTTTTTTACCCAGCATTGCGGAACAGTTGTAATAATTTTTAAAAAATATAACAACACAAAAATGAAAAGGGAACTCGGGTACATTTATCGAGAGCCACAAATAATCCTTCATAGAGCCGCATGTGGCTAGCGAGCCGCAGGTTGGCCACCCCTAGTAAATAGTTTTGATCAGTACTTTCACAAAAGAAATTTCAGGCTACGGCCTTGCTTGTCGGACTGAATGGTACGAATATATTAATATTTTCCTTTTTGTGCGTGTATATACGGAAAAATCAGTTTCTGTCTACAGCTAGAATACAATTTTTGTCCTCCGAATGAAATAAAGAAATTAACCGTTTTCCTGTTTTCGTTTTGATGTCATCTATCATTGCAGAAGTTTATAACATATAAAATATGAAAATATGAGTCATGCCATATTAATATCCTATGACGATCTATGTATTTACTTTAAGCTAAATTTTTTATTAAAAAGTGTTAAATATTTTTGATTAATATTAATCTCGTATTAATAGACAAATTCTAAATTTATAAGGAGGTAATTAATTACTTTAACTGTTTGTGCTTGCATCTGATTTTTTTAACATACTGCCACTATGGCTTTAGTTAATATTTAAACTTTGAGAGTATGATTAATTTTTGGAAAAAGCAAGTGCCGACCTTTTTGTTATAAGCGTTTTTAATACCCGTAAACTGATCAACTGGCAAGCATACCTTCAAAATTTTAACCAGTAAATTAAATTTCATTTTACCGGTATTTCCTAAATTGAAAATTAGCATTTGAATATTTTGTTTACAATATTAGTAGAGTATAGTTTATATCTTAACACATTGTATGCGGGACAAGTACTAGTACGTTTTCTGACGATTGATACTTGAGCGCGGGTCACGTGCTAGTACGGGTTAGTGTAACAACATGGTTCGTTTGTAGGTACAAAAATAACGGTATATACAGGAAAACAAAGCTGAATGTTCTTGTCTACTACATAGATTCTGGAAAAATTTAGACAAATAAAAATTAGTTTTTACATCAGTCGATACGGAACCACAGAAGGGAAGATTGATTAAAAAAATCAATTTACATTTAAAATTAACTTTTTATATATCCTTGCGAAAATATTATATGTATGTATATTTATATATTATATATATTTGTTTATGTATTGCAATGTAAAATACGAAAAGTTGGTTAAAAAATTAAATACTTTTCGGATGGAATATACTGTTGGAATATGCTACTTTTTAGTTAATAATATTTTTAAATTAATAACTGTGCTAATACTGATAATAAATATCATCACTTTTAAATTTAATTACATCTGAGCTAATATTTAATATCATTTAGGGAATTTTTGAGTTCTGGTCAGGGAAAGTTAAAATTCAGGTAAAAAGAATCTGGATTTACTTTTTCTAATTTTATTTTGTGTTAGTTTTATATAAATCAATCTATAAAGCTGATGGAATATGCTACTTTTTAGTTAATATTTTTAAATTAATAACTGTGCTAATACTGATAATAAATATCATCACTTTTAAATTTAATTACATCTCAGCTAATATTTAATATTTAAGGAATTTTGTGAGTTTTGGTCCGTCAAAGTTACTGAATTTATCAGACAAATTTTGCTGGGTATCTTGAATTACCTTCCTTCGTTCTAAAAGCGTTGTTATAGCTAAAATTATTCAATATTCCTTTTTTGAATATCATCGAAAGTGTCGGTTAAACTTGGAAAGTCGAACTGCAGTTTTTTCCCTTCCCCCCTTCCGCTCTGTCGATTTACTGTTGCAGTATCTGTCGGTGTTGAAAGCTTATCCTTTCTGGTCGTAACCGCAAAACGTCAAATTTGGCCGTCAAACGGAGTGGAGCCAACAATGGTGTGCCTCACAGAGGACCTCCGAAATGTCAGATGCCGTAACGCCCTCTTCAAAAGCTTGTGACACTTTATTTATCAGTTATGGATCGTGCCTCCCGTCCAGGCTTTTAACCGGAACATAGACTCCCTTTTGAAAAAATAAATACGTGAATAAAGAAAAAAAAATTGAAATTGCGTGACGAGAGAGTTTCCGCGGATCACTGATATTGAATTCGGAAACAAAATATCTTAGCTCGGAGCGTAAAAGGAGAATTTCGCATTTCTCTTTCAACGAAATTTGTCTTTATTTGAATTTTTTCTCGGTAATTCGTCTCAGACAATCTTAAAACGTTAGATATCTGCATTTTATGTACTGCCGATTGCGAATTTCATGTGTACTAAGTAAACGCTTTCCTCTTTATGTTGCAGTGGTATTTTTAAAAGTTTTGTATTAATCCTTTTTATAAAGATATAAAGGCCGGGCGAGGGCCACATTCGTAGGACGCTGCCTTATTGGTACTAGAGTCAGTGGGTTCTAGTCCCGCTGCTGACGTGAATTTCCATAAGCCGTACAGAATCTCGTATTGCTCCACATCACACCTACATTATAAGAAACATGTGTTATTTTATTTGTTGTTGATTTGCTTGTTTCTCCTGTTTTATAAAACTTCAACAGGTTGGAGGGAGCCAAACGATGGCCGAATGATTAGGGTACTGGCCTTCGGAACCGGAGTTCGTGGGTTCGAATCCCACCGTGGCAAGGATGTTCGTAGCCGTTCGGAATCGGCTTTAAGCAGTAGGTCCCAGTCTCATTAGCCCTCGTGTTGCAAAAAGTAGACCATTGTGCTCCAAAACCAAACCAAACCAATCAACAGATTGGAAACTCAAGATTTAGGGTTATTTACAGACATGCCAACGACCCCGGATTCTCCTGAGTTGCTCCGGAGAAATGAAAAAAAAAAAGGGGATAAATCCGGAAACTCCTCAGATTCCTGCGGAAAATAACAAAAACTTTTGAACAGCTAAAAGATTTCAATTCAACAATTAAGTACAAAGTTTTGCAAAAAAATAATGCTGAATATTCTTCCACACAATAGTGCTGCATGCACTACTGTGCATGCATTTGAACAGCTCAAAGATTACAATTCAGCCATTAAACACACAGTTTTTTGAAAACTAATTCTGTATACTACTCTTTCCAGACAATAATACTGCATGCTAAAAGTTTTCAGTACTGTGCGGAAAAACGAAACTGAATTTAGTTGAAATTTGAGTAGACAAACTGTATAACACTTGATGATAGAAAAATGTGAATATTTGAATCAGGGTCAATGTTGCTATAAGAAACACTGTTCTGAAAAATAAGTTGTTAAAACTAATAAAGCTACTCAAATTTTTATATGTATAAATTTTAATTTAACTTTTACAATTTACTACTGTGTAAATATTTTTAATTTAAAAACCAATACGATATGAACTTATGTATAATCTGAAATTAGCATGTTAAAATTTCAAACCACGCTGTTGTTCCTGACCAAGTGCCTAAATGTTGGCGTGTCTATATTTATTTTATATTTGTCACTATAATAGAGCCATGTGTGTTTATTGTCAATGAACAAAAGAAAATAATAATATTATAATATTAAAGAACTGCTCGGAAGGAAAATAAATATCGTCTGCAAATACGTAATCTAGAGCCGATTTTTAAACACAATTATGATATTTTTTCCATCGAGTCCTATAATTGCGATGTATTAATTCTTCCGGTCTATCCCTCTATTTGTTCTATAAACATTCTCTAAATTGATCTTATTGAAACGTGTTAGAGATCTATATAATGAAATTAGTTTTTCTTATAATACATAAAAGATAACTAGTACAAATGAAACAAAGTGTGGAAGAACTAAAAAATAGTTTTCTTTGGTTTGTTTTAGAATAATATTCTTTGTAAATGGAAACGGTTTGTTTGTTTGTTGGGTTTACGGTATTTTATTTCCGCATTTCTCTTAATTTTGTTTGCTTTAGAGAAATCGTGTTAAAAGGCTTCTGTTAAGTAGTTTATCACATAATCTGTCTCAATTCCTTATTTTTCTTTCCCTTACCCAAAGATATCTTAGTTTTTATTATCTGATTTATACCAGGGTATGTGACTAGGACATTGGATATTCGTTTTATACACACACACACACACACACACACATATATATATATATATATATATATATATATATATATATATATATATATATATATATATATATATATATACTAGCATATAGCCCGTCATATGACGGGATCAGTAAAATTTTTAATTTTCCAGAATTGTATAGTACCCTATGAGATAGGTAAAAAGAATGGTTTATTTTTTTGGCTGAGAATTATTTTTCAACAAAAATAATCGATTAAAGTTGTCACATATGTACTTAATCTATTATTTAAGTCAAATAAAAAAAGAAAATTATTTATGTAATATCTAAGTTTACTGGTAAAACGTGTGAAAATAATGTAGAAAGTATTTAAATAATTTAAAATAAGAAATGATAAATGAGATGGTTAAAGGAATGAAGTCATAATGCTAGAAAAAAATTGTTATTTTTACCTAGTATGTTATAAATTGATAAATTTATTCGCTTGCTCTTAAAATGGGGCTTGATATAATGGCATTAAACGCTCAAAAAGGGGACGGGGTGGATTTCGAACATTTTTAAGAGGACAGTATTTTTCGCTGCGATACGAAGCTTATTCATACCATTTTACTTCAGAATCGGATCTATAGTTTAGGAAAAGATAAACTTGACTCGCTTTGAATTTTGCTTACCCTAACTTATCAAAAATCCAATATGGATTCTATATCATTTCCAGGTCCAACCGCTTCATAAATTCCAAAATAGACGGACAGATAACTTAGCTATTATTACATTACGAGAAGAAAGTTTAAGGATACACAACATGAAATGTTTATGTGGCCAGGGACATCCGTAAAGCAATACGTGAATTTAATAAAATAAAAATTATAAAAAGTTGAAAAAATAGTAAACATTTATTTTAAAAATAATAAAACAACTTTCGGAATAAGAATTTAAGAGAAAAATCAGAAAATATTAAATTTATTAGACTTGAAAGAAAAAAAAACTGGCTGCTTCGGGGATTGAAACGTCAACCCGCGGAGTACAACGATCAAGTAGGTAGACATTCTACGAAGCGTACAACACCAGCACATTGCGAGCGAACTAATTAGAGTATATGAAGTCAGGTAGTTAAGTAGAAACAGTCCAGAAATTTAAATATTACTCTTCGCCTTTACCATCCTATCAAGAATGAATTTCGTATAGACTATGGGGTGGATTTCGAACTCGATTTCAATTTTGCTAACCCTAACTCATGAAAAATCCAATATGGATGCCTGTATCCATTCCAGGTACAACCGCTTCAGAAATTCGCGGACAGACAACTTAGGCTATTATTATATAGGGGATATATATATATATATATGACAGGTCGTGATCCAGATTTAAGGCGAATGGAAAACAGTCTTCTTGATAATAATAAGTTTTATTAACTCATCGTTCTTAATTAAAGCAACATGCGCCATTTTCATTAATCAACCCGGAGCTATGCGTGAAGGTGTTGACCGCTCCATGTCCACGCGCCAAATCCAACTTATCTGTTTGCAAGCTCATCAAATAGCTGAGAAATGCTTCCGCCTGACCGGATTATCCTGAAAGCTTACGCGAGCGTGGGTCTTTTTCATTTATTTTATTATTATAAAAGAGTTCTCTTTTTAAAATCGTTTTTAACTTACATAATTTCTAACTACCCCTTTTTTAGACCTGATATATATATATATATATATATATATATATATATATATATATATATATATATATATATATATATATATATATATATATACACACACACACACACACACACACACAGTGTCTCATTTTTTAAAACTCACTAAAGGGATTCTCAGAAATTCCTGTACGAAAACTTCCCTTGTTCCCTTTCTCATCTTCGTTTCACCCGGAAAGAGTTGCAGCAAGAAAGTTGCTGCAAATGGCGCCTAAAAATATCTTTTGAGATCGATTGGGATTTTAATATCTCCGATCCTGTTATCGCGGAACGATAAAGTTTTTTGAAAAGTGATAGCGGAATCGTTTTAACAAATGTTTCGGAGCTCAAACGAAGTTGTGTCTAATCCAATCAGCAACGGAATCCTATCAACCAACGGGAATTCTTTGCGCGAGTGCTTCAAAATTTTCCTTAAAATATTTTCCTTTTATCGTGATCCGCAACTGAAGGTACTTTTTTAAAGTAGATTAGAATTTTAAAAATTAGCTGACTAAAGAAAAGAATCTACTCTTCTTTACGGAGATTATTGCTTTTCATATCTATATATATTTTTTTTAATGCTGTCGAAAACTGTTTTTAAAAAGTAATATTTTGTAGGTAAAAGGAAAGAATTGAATGTTTTGCATTCAAGATATTTATGTGCAAGTGGCTTTTGTTGGGTTATATGTTATTACAAGCCCGTGAGTGGGTTGTGTAGTGGATTTGACTAAAAAATAGTGCAATTAGAATGACTAAAGTCAAAGTCCATTAACTAATTAAAACCACATGTCATCATGTATGGCAGAAATATAAGGCATATTTTTTTAACGTAAACAGAAATATTTATTTAACAAGAATAAATACGTAAGGAAAAACGTAAAATAGTAAACGTAAATAACAAATAAATCAAGAAAAATTTCACAGACGAGGCTCTTCTTTACGAAGCATAATAAAACCTAAAAACGAATTGTAATCCACTGTACCTTTATGATGTTATGACTTTACTCAAACAGTAACAACTTTACTGAAATGACTTTTGTACTTTTCTTAATATTTAAGCTTTATTTTTTTTAATTTTATCGAAATTCGGTAATTTCTGAGCTTAAAAGATGGTGAGGAAAATGAAAGCGGTATTAACACAATGTATGTGGGACACGTTCTAGTACGCTTTCTAACGATTGATACTTGAACGCGGGTCACGTACTAGTACGGGTTAGTGTAACAACATGGTTTGTTTGTGGGTACAAAAAATAACGTATATAGAGGAAAATGAAGCCGAATGTTCTTGTCTACTACTTTCTGAATATATAATAATATGTTTATAGTAATTATATATATGTACAGTGTTATTAACACATTGTATGCGGGACACGTACTAGTACGTTATCTAGCGATTGATACTGGAGAGCGGGTCACGTACTAGTACGGGTTAGTGTAACAACATGGTTTGTTTGTGGTGTGTACAGAAAAACGAAGTCGAAAGTTCTTGTCTTTCATATTTTTATAATGTAAAAATATTTATATATCGCATAATTCGAAAAAATTAAATTTATATACTACTATTCCTATTTGATTTTTCATATTTACGATACTATTATAAATTTAACCACTAAAAAATATATTTTTTGTTTACAAAAATCTTAGGGTTGTTATTTATATATTTATATTTATATATTTGTTTATATATTTCAATATAAAATACGAAAAGTTGGTTAAAAAATGAAATAATTTTCGATCTATTGAGATTTAACTGAATAACCAAATTTACACGCAAAACGCCCGCTCCCCTTACAATTCCGCTGCAAAATGTACCCGCACACAGTGTGTTAAAAAAAAGTACTATATGCATAAGCAAGAACTTTATCGATGTTTCAACTTTCTTATAAATCTGTTTTTCTATTATTGTTTACGAAGTTAGT
>CM063501.1:88967164-88979664 GCA_032207245.1 Pardosa pseudoannulata
TTTATAAATCTCTTGTTCTGATGAATCGCTTTCAGACATTGAACCTCATGCTTCTCGTCATAACTGAATCGAAATCTTTGCTCCATTTAAGAAAAAAAATTTTTTTTTCTCTACTTTCTTTAAAATCATTTTGAGGGGGTATTGGTAATCCTCCTTCATTCACAATTTGCACACACTCACACACAAATTCAAAGCATGTGAGTGATACATTTTCCCATCAACTCCATAAATTTTATATACTCATTATTTCAATCCATATTTATGTCCGTAATTTCACTCATCGAGTTATCGCGTGCTGTGACATTCCGTACGTCAGCGGGAGCTCTACTACATTTCTGCCTCACTCCGCCATTAATGAATTGTTATATGCATCTTCCTGCCCTGCCTTTCATCATGATATGACAGAGAAGATAGAAGTTCGGTTTGCTTTTTGTACTTAGCACTCATGTTCATTAGTGAGATCAGTGCTGCTGCCCTGGGTTAGTGTTAAATTGAACTGAACTTCCCCCTTCTTGGTACTAAATTTTTTTTGACTTTCCTAAAGGTATTGCTGTTAGATAAAAAAAATAATGGAATTCTTTATTTTGTAGCTTAATTTTTAAAAATGGCAATAACTATTTATCTTGTTAGCAGTAGGATACAAATAGTAACCTTCTTCAATTATGTTAATTTTTTCATAAAACTAAATGTCTTAACTATGGTGTCAGTAATGATCCTTTTCAGAGTGTTAGGCTTAACTTATGTTACTGTAATGAATAATATGTGTAGGGCGATAGAAATTTGAAGTAACGATCGTATAGTAAAAAATAATCAACTGTGTTGCACCATTTTATCTTTTTGATTTATAATTAACATGATCTCTCCTACGGCAAATTTCTCAATCAAAGTATGGTTTGGATATCTGCCGACCTCCAGACAAAAATTCTGGTTGTGGTACTGCTTAACATAGTTTTCTATATTTATGCATTTTCTATCCGTTCCTTAACTTTATTCCACGTTAGTGTGAACATCAGATAAAGTGGCATGTCCTCAATACTACTTTTATTTTGTAGCCTATTTATAATCTGTGGTTAATTTTAGTCGGGAAATCGCTTAGTAAGTCAGAGTTCTTCTCTGTTTACGTTTCAAAAGCATTCTGCCGCCAAACAGATCCAGCTTAAGACTTTCTTGAGCTGGGCCTCCTTTGAATACTAATAAAAGTAACTTTTAGTTTTGCAGGGGAATAATCAATTTCACGCTACTAAGTTTGCGGATGCCCCGCGGTCGCGTAATCGAGCCTTTGAGGGATCCTTATCGCAAAGTGCATGTTATCCCGGATATTCCCCGATCGCCCTTCAACACTTTAAAATCCACATGAGATGGATGGTTTTGTGAAGCAAATACTACAAGAAGGATTTCCTGCAGTTGAATGCTTTTTCCCTCATCGCACACTCTTTCGGTATGTTCCAAGGGGAATTGAGTTCCATTCTCCAGTCTCTTTCATCTTGAGTGCATAGAATTGGCGATCATTACGAATTATTCGTTTCATGTTTTATATTTATTGTAGTTTAGGCTTATCCAACCTATAAGACTTTGTTGATTGTCTACATTTGGTCCAAAAAATGGTTTAAAAGGAATGGAACGGGTAACGGTGAATCAGGAAAGCTATGTATATGGGAAATGAATGCCAAAGATCCATATAATATATCATTGTGTATAAATTGTTTCTAATGCGAATTGAAAGTATTTACCTTTTATAATATATAACCTGCTTTTGCATAAAATATAATATTTAGAATACTTAAGATTAAAAAAAATGTTTTATAATTAATCATTGTTAGAAAAAGTGCAAGAGTTGGTCGATCCTGACTGCAAAAAATGAGCGCTCTGCTACCCCTTCCTTTGCAAACTATCACTGTCACTGTGTGCACTACAAAACTGATCTTAATATTGACAAAGCTTTGTGTGTTTCAGAAGTACTTAGTACTGATTCTGGTTCTTTTTCGATTTCCTCCTCCCTTTCTCATAATCTTGTTTCTGATCTATGCATACAATCTCAACTATTGTGACACCATATGGTGTTGCGTTTCTAACCATATTGGAGTCTAGAAAAGCTTATGATGAGCCAGAAAGCTTTTTTACTGTCCACGCGACCCTGAAATATTATTAACACATTATTATTAATAGAAAGAAAGGATACATCCGTGTAGACAACACGACGAAACCAAAATATTTCATAGATAGATATGAAAAAACGAAGAATCCGGGAACGATAAATGAGAGAATATTGACGTTGTTTTTATGGTAATAAATTCGAGACCAAAATATCTTTACATTAAATAATTGGAAACTGTCTTTGTGAGAAACCTATTCCTGCCCCTCTTCCACACTTTTTTAAATTCAACCAATCCAAAGTTTGTTTCAGCAATTATCATGTTCTGATAAAACGAGGAATGAAACTTTGATACAATTCTAAATTAATTACCGCCATTTGGATCAGATTTTATGAGTAACCTATGTTAATTCCAATGCTGCAGTATAACAACAGTCAACAAATCCATCTTATAAAGTTTGTTACTATAAATGACATAATTTTTTACAGCAGTTCTACATCGCGGTGACACAAACCGATAAATATTTCCGTAATTCAATCTCAACTTAAGGCGTTATCACACGTAACCATGTTCGTGTTGAAAAAGCAACGGATTCAGTATACGATTCCTTTTTCCAATGAAGAATGCGTGGATTTCTGATGTGATTATCCAACAGATTTGTTTTGGTTGATGTGTGATAAAGACTTTAATCAATTGAAAATATTTCGCTATCATATTAGATCCGCGCATTCTCCATTAGGAAAAGAATTCATAAATTGCATATGTTGCTATTTTAACACGTATGTTTGTGTGTTATAAGGCCTTTAGTGAACTCACACATAAATTACATTTAATTGAAAGGACATATCTACGTATATGCAACACCGATTGAGGTGCGCAATTAGCTACCTATTCTTGTATAATGACTGAAACAGGCGATAATACGTTTGTAACGTTTCTCGAGGACAATTTCGTAGAGGTGGACTAAGTGAAAGTGATTCACAGAGATTCAGTAGCGGCTCGTGACGTGAAATAGGGGGAGGGCTCCAAATCTTAGTCTACAAATGCGTCATATATGTGTGTTGGATAAAATTAAAATAAATAAACATAAGAAAAATAAATTTTCCATAAATTTACGCTTTGGTATATCTTACTTCAAAATTTCGAAATAAAATCCGTTCTTCTTGTTTAATGTCTATGCGACTATTGAGCAGTTTTTCTGGGACCAAATCACTGTAAGATCATTTAACTTATCTTAATTTATAGCTCAGTTGGCAAAGGTAGCGATCTCATAAATGAAAGGCTGTGGGTTCGGAGCTCGAGCCAGTTTAAGATACACCGTGTTCGTTAAGGTGACTGGGGCACGTAAAATAGGTTCGTGGTCACAATGTCCTCCAAGTTCTCAAACGATACCTTTGGGTTGTCAGGCCAAGCTTGGGTGTCTTCTGTATGGCCCCTGCTTCTAAATTACGAGGGCCCAGCGGGGGTAATGTTACTCGCGTCCTTAAGCTGCACGTGCTCATCGGGTGATGCTAAATGGGTAACAGCTTCGAAGCTATGTATTGGCATGAAGGTATATTTGCCTGTATTCTCAGCTGCATTGGAAAGACAAAATAAATTTATAGAGCTTCTTCAAAAAGTTTTTATTCCCTGAATCGTCTAAAACAGCTTTCAGACTCTGATATACATGTAATAAAAACTATAAAAAAATTTTATATTTGTATCGGCTTCATATCCAAATATTTGATTAAGGTGTAAATACGATAGACTCTATGAACCTGTTACAAACTACTGCACGAAATATCTGTTGAATGCTCAGTATTTATTAGATTAATTTCACAATAACACGAGACTGAAAAGGGATGTTTGAGATTGAATGAAGACGTAAAAACGGAAACGAAACATTTTAATTTGTATTTGATTTTTGTGTTTTGAAACAGTTTTTGGAAATACCATTTTTAACACTGTAAAGTTTTTCGTCTAAATGCACTTTTTTCTTTCTTTCTAACTAAACATACCAACACTTAATACATACCTATTTCTATCACAGCCGGTCAAATGACCGGACTTTGTTTCCTGATTAAATGTATGAAATATGGACATGGGAAGGAAAAAAGGAAAAAAAACAAATAAACTTTGTTATAATGAAACAAAATTGTATATTGTCAATTTTTATGTATTACAAACAGTAAGAATTTTGAATTAATTACCCATCGCATTTTTTGCTCATACTTTACCGGTCATTTGCCCGGTTATGGTATATTTAGTGTTAATTCGTAACCTACATCGTAGACGTGTTCGCAAGTTTGGGAAACCACTCACGTAGTTTCACTCATGCCCCATGCAGATGAAGATGCGGCTTACGTAGGATATGGCACCCCGCTTCGGGAATATTTGATTTTAAACAATGTGGTTCTTAACTTGTGATACGCATAAGCTTCCAAGTGTCTTTTATGGATCGGTCCATAAAAATAATACAAAAGTTAAATGACTATATAGAAAAAGAAGTAAATATAAAGAACCTAAATTTAAAAAAAAACTCTCGAGTTTGTATATTGTTGATAAATAAGAATCGAGTTCAGATATGCTAGCTGTCTGTGGGAGTATTTGCATCTAAACTTGTTTCCAACTGTGTTACACATAACTTTTCAGTGGCTCTCTTGCATCGCTCTAAAAAATAAAACTAAAATGGAATGAGATTATAGAATAACAAATATATGTAAAGAATTGTAATAAGAAAACTGATAAACATTTTTACTATTAGTGACTAAGAATAAGTATATTTAGTGTTAATTCTTAACCCCCCTTCTTTTCCATCTCATTCAAGCATCAAACTATTTTTTTAGAGTTAATATTTTAGTATATTAAGAATGCATCGTGACATTTATACAGTTTTTGATGATTTGTTTGAATTTATCTTTTCTTGCCATGTAATGTTTATTTTTGGTAGATAGAATAGATTAACCTTTTGAAGATCACGATTACAAATTCTTTGGTATTTAATGCAATTAGGTTATAAATTTTATCTATGAACCTTATAGATTTGAAATATATGAAAAAAATATTTTTACATTCTTTGGGGGTGGGGCGAGATTTAGAGAGGGTTATTTAACTGTGAAACCCACCCCCCCTTGTACAGTAAGAAAATATTTCTTTCTTAAACTAATTAAATTAGTAGAGCAATGAATAATTACCCTTAAAATAATGTAGTTAATAAATAGCTAAATAATTTAAAAGTAATGTTTTAGGTAAGTATTTTCATATGAGATCATGAAGAAACTCGAACTCCTGATTCTTCCAGAGTTCGATTCTTCCGCGTAAAGGAAATTCAAAAAAGTATATTTCAAAATAAGAGATTTGAAAAAAAAATTTCAATTTTACAACTCCTCTTCAACCTCCACTCAAAATACACTCAAAATTAATTTTACAATTTACACTAAATCACAAATTTGTGATGAAAATCACACTCAGTTTATTTAATTTGTGATTAAGTGAATGTTTCAGTCTATTTAGTATGAATGTTATGTGTTTCCTTTGTGTTTTCTTTGTTAATTCAATTAGATTTTAGATATTCAATTTTTGTAAAATTTTTCCTCAAAATGTTGTTTTTGTTTATGTATCAATTTGTGGAGTTACGATCCCCTCACCAGATTTCAAACGCCACGCTGCAAGCACGCCAATTTCCGCAAATGTGGTTGAAGCACCAACAAGATCCATGATTAGAAACAGGAGAGTGGGCTAAGAAGAGGAGTTGAATAAGAGATTTGAAAAAAAAATTTCAATTTTACAACTCCTCTTCAACCTCCACTCAAAATACAGTTTCATAAAAGACAATGTGTTTCCTTTGTGTTTTCTTTGTTAATTCAATTAGATTTTAAATATTCAATTTTTGTAAAATTTTTCCTCAAAATGTTGTTTTTGTTTATGTATCAATTTGTTGAGTTACGATCCCCTCGCCAGATTTCAAACGCCACGCTGCAAGCACGCCACGCACGCAAGCTGCAAGCACGCCAATTTCGCCAAATGTGGTGGAAGCACCAACAAGATCCATGATTAGAAACAGGAGAGTGGGCTAAGAAGAGGAGTTGAAAAAAAAAACAAATTAATTGTAGTGATACCAGCTATTTATAGTTTAAAGTGTCAAAAACAAAGAAAAAATTAATGTGTTTAAAACAGAGAAAAGGTATTAACAGGTGGTTTCGCTGTACCACTGTCCTTAAAAGGGTTAAATTGATAACGTTGTTTCGTTTCCATGCAGCATGCATTTAGAATATACTGTCCGTTCATTTCCAGTTGCTTTACGTGACAAGTACTTGCTTCTTTATTTTTCAATAAAAAGTTTTTTCTACATATCTTAAAAGATGTTGTTTGATATTGAATTATAAAAATGAAGCCGACGAAAACGTGTCTTTTCCAAAGTAGCATTTTTTAAGAAGTATTTATTTTATTTATTTATTTTCTTTGTGTACTTCTTGTAATAATTAATCGAAGGAAATCTTATATTTAACTCTTACTACAAGTGTCTGAGAATTCGTTATATATGATAATTAAAAAAAGTTTTAATTATTCAGCGATGTTTCGTGAGTATTAATTTTCGCTTCCCTGACTTCAATCTTAATTTTTTTTCTCACGCCCTTAGATACGAAATGTTTTCCATTAAAATGATAAAATTGGACTCCTTATGTTATTTGAGAGATTATGTGCCCTTTAATTAGATGCAGTCGGTCTGGATATTTCTTAATTTCCATCTGCCTGTGTGATATGTATGCAAATATGTTAGGAGAAAAGAATGTCGAATGTCTTTTCTAATGTAAATTTCATGTTTTTGTTCTGGGGAAGAAAATAAAAGTGTTTGAAGAAAAACTATCTTTTTTTTCTTTAAAAGATTTTAAAAATTATTATGCTTTATTATTAAAGGAGATATGGTACTCCACATATAGTAAAAATATTGATGTTTTATCATTAACCCCTTCCGGTAAAATGACGAGTCTAGCTCGTCATTAGTTTTTCATTCCATACCGCACAATGACGAGCTACACTCGTCATGCGATTAAAGTTACTGTTAAATATGATAATTAATTTAGTTTAAAATTTCTAGTGTACTGAATTTGGCAACACTTTTATCACTTGTGAAAATCACAAGTCACTATTGCATATTGTTTACTTAGAATTTCTTGGTACAAGTCATTGCCAAATTGATGAGTCAGAATAAAAGAAAACCTACTAAGAAATGCCGTGTGTGTTACAAGAATCCAATTAAAAGTGAGACTACTTGGTGGTGTAAACAATTAAGAATTCCTTTGCACTTTGTTTTGAAAAGTACCACTAGCTTGAAGACTATTATCTGTATACCTTATTAATGTTTTGCTTTGATATGTTCTTAATTTTACTGTTTCTGATATTATTGAACACTATGTAAAAAGTGGATTTTAATTAAGAATATGTAAGAATTGTAAAATGAAACAAGTTTTTTAAATAAAAATTAAATGGTTATTTCATGCACAGTTTTTCATTATTAAATCATACCGGATGGGGTTAAGTCGAATTCCTTATAACAAACTTTAAGACAACAAAGATTTTCTTCGTCATATCGAAAACGTTAAGAAAAATGATAGATATAACAAAACGCATAATTCATTAGTAGCATTCATCAGTAATGAAATTTAAAAAATATGTAAAAATATGTATTATTCTATACAATTGGTTAGTTTGAATTAATAAAATTAAATTGGCCTACTGCATATTAAATTGACTAAAAATAGATAAAATAAAAATAAATTACATTTAATAGTAAATCACTAATATGATTTCTGCTGTGTGTTCTGTTGTGTCTGTGTGTTAGAAAACTTTCTAGTTTTACGCATTTTGTTATGAAATTAGTAAAAAAAAATTGCTGTTTTCACAGCTGCGTAAAACTTTCAACTTCCATCCCCTCTGGTATATTAGGATTAATATATAGATTTCAGTGTGAGATAATTTTATGTCAGCTTCATGCTGTTGGCCTTTAATGCTCTTACTCGTAGCTAGTAAATGTCAAACTTTCGTCAAGTGTTCATTATTTCTGGATGGTAGGGGAGACTGGAGCACCTTGGGACACTTTTCAGTTAAGCATTTTTATGAATTTTTTTTAAAGCTAATTAAAAAAAATAAGTATGCATGCATATATTGTCATCATATCTGCTTCTTATAAACATTAAATCTACTTAATATCTCATTTAGTTAAAGAGTAATAAAAGAAATAAAATACCTTTCCAATGTCCCAACCTGCCCCACTGTATGGGGTAGGTTGGGACACTAAATAACAAATACAAAATACTGTTCAAATTATTTTTATTAACAGTTATAAAAAAGAAATGGCTGAAAATTGTTCAAGTTAATACATTATTTTAACAAATCTTATATTTGATGCCAACAAATTGAACCAACAAATGAAGAGAAATAGATTTAGCATGTCTTTTCATGAAGCCAAGGTACCAAACTACACCAGCTTTTTCTTCCCGAATCCAATTTGGCAAAATATTTTTATTAGCAGCTAGAGCAAACTGAAATGCAAGAGTTCTACATTACTTATTGTTAGCCCATAGTGAAGTTTTGAAGCCTGTAATAAAGGACTAACATTATCTTTTCTTCCTCACTAAAAATTTGGCGACTTTTTATATTTGACTAGTATTTAAAGCCTGTTGTGGATTAAGATTTGCTTTTGAATTTAAGTATATGGCGGCTAAGGGTACTTTTGCTTACACAAAAGGTTCTTGTTGCTTCTTTTACAGACAACACACCAGCCAGATCTTTTTATGCAGCTAATTCAAGCATTTTAGCATTTACAGAAGAGTACTTTCTGTTTGTTTTTGTTGTTATCACCATTTTTTTCTGAAAAAAAAAGGTTAATAAATTAATATTTTGGCATGTTAAATCATCAATTAAAAATTAGGCACCAAAATATTAATTATTTTGCTGGAATTGATATTTGTTTACACTTTTTAAAGTGTCCCAAGGTGCCCCATCTATGTGTGTTCCAACCTGCCCCATTTTACATAGTATTTTTTTGTAACTACTATACAGTTAGATTTAACAATACAGTATATTTATTAGCATAGAAATAATAATAAATGAATTTTCTTTCATAACAATACACATTTTTTTAAATATTTAAATTTTTTTCAAAAAAATTAATTTTTTAAATGCACATTGATGTTATCCAAAACAAAGAAAAGGAAATTGTTCCTTACCTATAAGCACTATCTTCATCAAAATGCTTTGAGAAGGGAAGAGAAATGTCATCTATTAATACACATGAGCACTAATTCCTGGTTGCAAATTAAAGCCTGAAAATAAAGGTGTCCCAAGGTGGGCTATGCCCCAAAGTGCCCCAGTCTCCCCTACTGTATTTTGTGGAGTTCTCCGATTCTACATGGCATATTTTTAGCGTCTGACATAGATCCTCAGTTTCACGAAACAGTTGGTAGTGTGTATGCTTTTATTTAAATTCCTTCATTACTTAAATAACGCTGACGTAAGGCCGATATTAAATCTTTCTCCGTAGGCCGTGAGTAAATAGCTTGTTTGCTCCATGCGTCATCATCGGCCGTCGAGTTTAATTTTCATTGATGAATTTATTACTTCGAGTCCCGCCTACATCGTAGACGTGTTCGCAAGTTTGGGAAACCACTCACGTAGTTTCACTCATGCCCCATGCAGATGAAGATGCGGCTTACGTAGGATATGACACCCGGCTTCGGGAATATTTGATTTTAAACAATGTGATTTTGAACTTGTGATACGCATGTTTCTAAGTGTCTTTCATATATAAATAATACAAAAGTTGAATGACTATATAGAAAAATAAGTAAATATAAAGAACCTAATTTAAAAAAAAAAAATCTCGAGTTTGTATATCTATATATATAAAAATGAATTTGTGTCTGTGTGTCTGTATGTATGTATGTACTCGATAGACTCAAAAACCATGCATCCAATCGCCGTGAAAATTTGGGAAATTATTAGGTACATCCCTGGGAAGGTTTTTGTAAATTTTTGACGTTCGAAGTCCATTCCTTCCCTCCTTTTCGAGCATTTTATATCATTATTCCCAGCATTATTTTCCCAGGATAAACGCAAACGATTAATTTTTTAATTTATCGCATCATAACTAAGGGAAAGAAGCAATAATTTCTAGAAATGTGACGTCATCCCAAGTAATTGTTTTAAACGCAGTTTTTCTCGGTTAAAAGCAGGAGATTAAAATTTTCAATTCATCACATAATAAATAGGTGAAAATGTTTTTTTTATCATTATGGCGTCATTACTTTAAATATCTGATTTATTCATTTCTTATTTTATATTACTTAAACATCGTCTGCGTAGTATCAATTCGATTTGACCTGGAAATTGAGATATAAAGTGATTAATAGTAATTTCTATGTGATGCAAATTATAGCATTTATATATGAGAACTAATTTTAAATTTAATTCTTGATTAATTTTTACGTTACAAGGAAATGTTTATCAATAATATTCTAACATTAAAAAGTACAAATTTCAGTGACTGTATTAAAGCTTACATGTACTTAACTTTAGTACTTTAACAAGTACTTTATAAGTCATAAAGGTAACACAGTGCACTTACTGGACATTCGGCTATTAATAAACTGTTATAATCGTCAATAATCTGAAACATACGAGATTTATTTAGCATTTCTATTAATACGTCTTAATATCTTTAATAGTGGTTCTAAACCTTTCATAAAATTATTTTAAATTCCAGACCGAAGGCTGGGTGCGAAGCAGCTAGTTGTTGATAAATAAGAATCCAGTTTAGATATGCTAATTGTCTGTGGGAGTATTTGCATCTAAACTTGTGGTTTCCAAAGCGTGTTACACATAAACTTTTCAGTGGTTCTCTTGCATCGCTCTAAAAAAATAAAACTAAAATGGAATGACATTATAGAATAACAAGTAAATGTAAAGAATTGTAATAAGAAAACTTATAAACATTTGTACTATTGGTGACTAAGAATAAGTTCAAGTATGCTAAACTTCACTTCTAAAATCCAGATTCATACTGAAGACATTGGTAATAGTTTAGATACCTATTTTATTTCCTATCTGCGTTTCCTCTTTATCTACACATTGATTTTGGTGGTACTGAATTCTGTGGGTATGAATCAGATTTTTAATGAAGTTGCCGGTCGCTGATTTCAATTTTGAGGAAATAAAACCCGTAACGGGGAATTTTAAATGACAATAAAACATTTCTCGGATTTTTACGGCGATATGTGAATTTTAATTCGCAGTTTTGTTTCTTCAATATACCTTTTTGTTTAACAAGTTTGAAATTGTACAGACAGTTTTCCAAACCGAAGGGAACTGGCACCTACTCCTTAAAACCAGTTCTGAGCGGACATCCATGGCAACAAAGGTATTCGAACCTGTGAACTTAGAAAAAGCAGCATACTACCATTCGGGCATTATTCGGTTGTAATTCTATTGTCAAAAGAAGAGATATTATGCGATACAATATGAGCGAAAGAAATACCTTATCTTCATTTCCTATTGCGTATCTTCTTATTGGGTTTACGGATATTGTTTCTTACAGTCAATATCATGGTCCTGTAAAGTCTTTCTTTTTGCCATTTAAATATTCTTTATTTTACTAGAAACAAGATTTTATTACGGTACTTAACACTTTTATACCGTTTCTATGTACAAATGTAAATTGATGGTGAGCGACATGCTCATGTATTTACATTTTGTTTCCACTGGAACTGTCCATTGTAATTACAATTAATTGCCGTTTTCTGATACCCATATTAATTTAAGTAAAAATTTCCCTCACTCGTGCATTGTACAAGAAATTTTATACAATAATCAATATGGATTTAAAATAATACATCATGGTATTATTTTAAACCCATATTTACTCCATAAGAAAAAGGTTTCAATGCGAAATTGCGTTTATTCCGTAACAGTTCACAAAATTGCAAATCAGTGATAAGTTTAGTTTGAGATTTGTTTTCATGTATGTCATTTCTACGAGTCACCATCGACGATTTCGCTATCTGTACAAAACAGCAACACACCACAATGCTTTCTTTAATGACTCCGCTTTGTAAAATAAACCCTGGCTGCATATAATTATTACCGCGAAATAATTACGTAAACAAAAAAAAATAATGATTCCTTCCACAACTGGGTCAAATCGTTTGTGACTGTAATTAAACATTTTTTCCCTGCCGCCATATCATTAATGCATCAAAAGCGCGGCGAAACAACGTGCACCGTGAAAGAGACAGCATTGTTATGACTCTACAATAATATATATAGCAGGGATTCTCAGCCCTATTCCCGTAGACGTGTTTGCATACATGCGCTCCCTGCAAAATGTTAAAATAATGAATAATTAAAATAAAAAATAATTAAAAGTTTATC
>CM063501.1:88984664-89002164 GCA_032207245.1 Pardosa pseudoannulata
GACGATACATCAAATCCAAACGACAACTAGGACTTTTTGAGAGTATCATGTACACACACATTTTTAAGTAGGGATTTCTCAGGTAAAAAAGACTACGAATAATCCCTAAGCACATTTGATCACGTGATAAAAAATACCCATGTTGTCATGTTAAAGCGTTTACTATTGGCTAAAGAAGTATAGACAAAGGCTGAATTAAGTCTATAGCTTGTCTGGAGGGAATAATCAGAATTACCGCACAAACCTCAATAACATAATTTATGAACAGAAGTTATCAAATCAATATTAAAACATGTAAATAAGGGATTTTAATACTACACACACACACACACACACACACACACACACACACATACATATATATATATATATATATATATATATATATATATATATATATATATATATATATATATGTATATATATATATATAATATCAATGAGAATATGAAGCAATTTATCCAAAAGATCCAATAAATTCTATTGGATATATATTATTGGATATCTTCTAAGAATATATCCAATAAAATAATGTAATAAATGATGAATGTTGATCGCATGTAAAAGATATTTTATTAATCCAAGATGTTAAGAAAAAGTTATCCAAAATGGAAGGGAGGAAAAAAACTGATGAACTCGAATAATCTTTGCCAAATATTCGTTTATTTTCGTGAATATCAAACAATTCTATTAATTAGAATCTTAAGTATGGCTTCAGAGTCATTTTCTTTCAAATTCACTAAACGCGGCAATTGGGTCTACGGAGGAATCATGTATGAGTAAGAACAGGATTTCTTGCATTTTAGAATTTATAAACTAAAATTACTGATGTTATAACTTTTAACTACTCTGCTGATGCACGACTATAATTTTTATATTGAATTATATGTTAAAAAAATGAAAAATAGTATTTGATTTTTTTTTCTTTGCAATTACTTACACACTCAGATATATATGCTCAATGCCAAGTGTTTCAGCTCGTTGAAAAATAAAGCACACAATTTTCTCCCAATTTCATTTTCTCGTATCATTCAGGCAGATCGCATTATTTTTTCTCCCCAGAGTGCATGTCATCATCCATTGCACTCGAGCCAAAATCTGAGTAGCCCCCGGGTTGTCGACGGGCATACTTCCAAATATCGGAAATCATTTTTCTTCTATCTGTTTCATTAATGCGAAGAGAAAACAGCTGCTGCAGTTGGGCTTCCTAAACTTACCTTCTCCCTCCCTCCTTTTTTTATTTACCGGAAAAGGGAGCATCGGAAGAATATGGAATCGCAATTAGTAGCTTTAATTGGAATTTCTGGAGAGCCTTGATCATGAAATGGTTGCCTCTTGTGGATTCTAGATCTCTTTCTGTGGTTGAAGTGTGTCATGCTTTTCTTATTTTTTTTTCATGGGAGTTTAGAAAAATATTTTCTTTTGTCGTCACTTCTGTTCACCTTCGTTTTTGTGGATGTTTTCTGTTCCCGAATTTTAGATTGATTGACTAAAACTTCGGTCCTGCCAAGTTGTACGCTTTAACTGTACATCGGGCGAATTATAATCGCGTTGTATAATTATATTTCTTCGTGACACGGGTAAAAAAAAAAACAATGTAAATGTGTAAAGAAGGTATTTTAATGTATTTAACAACAAAAAAAATCTCTTTGGCTAATGCGTACACTGAATACGTTTCTCGCTCTATGTAAATTGTGTATTGATGCTACTTGTGCATTAAAAAAAGGAAAATATTCAAACTTAAAGATTTTTATGAAACTCTGGTTATATTTCAAGTCAAAGACTATTGCTATTTATATTTTGCCGATAAGGAGCGTGTAAAGCACCACTTTCTGGGGCACTATGATAGCGTGTGACATGCCCGCCCACTTTACTTGTGCAGGTATGTTCGTAGATCGTCGCTGGGATGTATAACTAAAATAATTCCTCCAAAGCTTAGACGGACAACACAAATTTTTTTACAAGATTGATGAAATTTAAATATATGACAGAAATATTCTCTCGGCGTCCGTCAGCCTGACGTAAGGAAATCACATGAACGAGCGTTCCATATCAGAAATAAAAACGACGTAGCGTTCTCTCAAATCAAAACAGAGATATCTTTCCAGGTCGCAGGCTCTATCTCGACTCCTCGAATTCAACTGCACTGCTCGCAGATCTTCTCTCCCTTCTTCGAGGGGGTCAGCTTCTGGAAACTTGATCCCTTCCGAAAAGAGAAATCCTCCCTTCAGATGCACTGCCGCCTTGCAAATAAAATAAATAAATATATTAATTAAATTAAATATAAATAAAATAAAAATAAATAAGCGACACATCCGAAAAACCTCATCAGCCCCCTTAGCCGGCCGGCTCCGATTTTCCTTAAGGAACGCCGGGTCAATGGGGTCGATTTTGCAGACATAGAGAAGGGTGTACATCTGCGAAACACAGGTCGTGTGTCCAAATTCTTAACAGAGCCTCTGTTCAGTGCCGGAATTTGTGAGTTCGAATTCCGCTGTTGGCATGAATACTCGTAACCGTTCGGAATTGTCTTTAATCAGTAGGTTTTTGCCTCGTTAGCTCTCGGGTAGCAAAATTGCAGATCGTAGTGTTAAGCACTAATCCCTCCAATGCCTTTAGTTCAAAAAAAGCATTTGACGCCTTCCATACAAATATTATAAGATATTAAAAAACAGTCTGTCGGTACTTAGCACTTAAGGAACCGGTTTTTACCCTGATTCTCAGTTTTAAGGCACTTATTAAAAGAATTAAACGTGTATGAATGACTTTAAAGCTCGTCGACTATGTGAAACAGTATTAAACCGATCATCAGGTAAAGGTAGCAAAAACCCGAAGCGCATAAAAATTTGAATGTGATAAAAACTAAAAGAAAAATGTAAATTTGTGTGGACTTTCTGTTAAGTGTTAAAATAATACTTTATTTGGTGTTAGTTATATTGGGATCGAAAATTAAGAAAAATATTAACTCATTAGTTAATAACTTATTTCGATATATATTTGGCTTTATTTCTAAATCCTTATTTTCAATAATTGTGCAGACCGGCGGATGCTACTAAACTAGCTAAAGCGCCTATTTCGATCCATTAATTCAAATAACAGTAACTTTAATAGGTGATTAAAGCATCAGGTTTTTTTTTTTTTCCATCTTCATTTTTCTAGTTCTTCAGGTTTAATACATCTACCACATACACTCCCTGATTATGCATATATACATATGGTTTTATTTTTGTGGCCCTTTTATACTTAAACAATCTTTCTTTCGCTCGTATTTTTCAGTTTAACTTGCTTGCGTTACATCATTCGAGTTGTGATCCTTCGCTAGTTTACATGAAAATTTAAAAACTACCTTGATAATTATTAAGCGTGTTTGAAAATACTTTTTAAAAACTGTAATTTTATGCTATCTTTGAAGCTAAGAAGATTGTGGAAACTTTCGAGTACTACAGAGAGAAAATGCACAGGGTTAGGGCAAGTGTTGTCACGGAAATCTAGTTTGCTTTAGCGAGGTAATCCAACTTACGGTCAAAAGGAACCATTTCCGTACTGAAAAACAGGGGTTTAAACCGCTGGACTATGGTTTGCTAGTTATAAAAATTGCTTAACACTTTGCGCTCCGAATTATATTTCATTTTTTGTTGTCAGCTGCCCCTGAAGCTTTTAAGTGTCTTAACTAGTATAACGAAGTAACTAGTATAACTAAGTAACTTAAGTAACTAGTATATAGCCCGTCATAGGACGAGATCAGTAAAAGTTTTAGTATTCCAGAATTGTAAAGTACCCTAGGAGGCAGGTTTAAAAAAAAAAAAGTTTGTATTTTGGCTGAGAATTATCTGGTACACGCACAATAATTTATCTTCATACTCGTCTAAAGTCTCCCGATACTGTGAATGCAGTTTAGAATCACGTTGAATTTATTTAGAAAGATAATTCAGTTTTCTTAGCTACGTCGAAATTATCGTTAAGTTCTTCCTAAGTTTTTTTTTCCCCCACAGTAATTAATGGATGTAAGGGAATGAAACTATCATGTCCACTACACCCTTGAGATATATAGAATTTCTTGTTAATGCCGCGATAAAATTTTCATTGCAACCAAAAATAATCGAATATGATTCAATTTAAAATTATCTCATATGTACCTAATCTATTATTTAAGCCAAATTTAAAAGAAATTATTTCCGTAATATTTAAGTTGAGTGATAAAACGTATGAAAATAATGCAGATGATATTTAAATAATTTAAAATAAGAAGTGATTAAATGAGATGGTTAAAGGAATGACGTTATAATGCTAGAAAAAAAATGTTATTTTTACCTATTTATTGTGTGGTAAATTGATAAATGTAATCGCCTGCTCTTGAATGAGGAAAATAGGGCTTGAAATAATGGCATTAAAGGCTCGAAATGGGGAGAAGGGGTGGATTTCGAACGTTGCTAACCCTAAGTCATCAAGAATCCAATATGGATGCCTCTGTCCATTCCAGGTCCAACCGTTTCATAAATTCGATGACAGACATACAGATAACTTAGGATTTTTATTATATAGGGTATTCACTTCAATTCAAAATAAGGCAAAGTAAATAAAAGAAGAAACAATTTCAATTAAATGTTAGTTTTATAAATACTATTGTTGTATTTTGTAATTGTCAAGTGCATCTCTTGGAACAATTTCCAGGGTGCATTTCAGATTTTATTTCGCCAGTTAAAATTAAAAAAAAAAAAAAAAAATTTTGTCTCTTTCTCGCTTTAGTTGTATTTCTATTTGAGCATTTGTTGGCTTGGACGTGAAAAAAAATGTCGTGTCAGACTTACCAAAGGAGCTCATGAGATACAAACTAGATAGTAGGATGACTAGGAAATCAGTTATGTCGGTCTCATCCAACATAGAAGTGCAAAGGTGTAAGTCTTTGCCCGTTTTGCACGTTCACTGTACGGGTGCGGTTACCGTGCCTTTAATGATTTGCAATCTGATTTCTTTGTCGTTCTCACTGTTTTGGTCATATCTTTTGTATTTTTAATGTAAAATTGGTCGTATAGATATCCACAAGATATTAGTTTTGCAAGTGTATTCTGTTTGGTTTAAAAGCTCGGGTTTTCTGATAGGTTTTGCATTACTCCGCAAGTTTTTTACTTTGAGTTTTTGGGAGAGGGACCGAGAGAAACTTTTCAGAGGTAGTTCCATCTACAGTCAAAAAGATAGTGCAAACCAGTGCTATGTGTATTCACTGAAGAAAATGACATTGGCTATAGAATTAGAAAAGAGACTAATTATTTTTGTCCGGACGGTAACTTTGGACTATGCCTCTTGCCCTCTTTAAGATTTATCGCACTAAATCTGGTGTTTGAAAAAACAGGTTAAGTAAATGTACTTGTAGTATTTGCATTCGAAAATAATTATGTAGTAATTGTGATCAAAAATATTTGTATTTTGTATATACAAAGCTGTAAACGTAACTTCCCTTTCTGGTGTACATGAGAAAGGAAAGACAACTTCCAGGGGAAACATTATTTTAAGTTTTGTATAAAAAGTTGTTGTACATGCTTAAAATATTTAAAACATTACTTTTAATTACATTTTGCAGATTACAATTGTAAAATAAACAAAAATGTGCAATAAAAAATGTGACATTTTTTGGATCGAATTCGTGAAAAAAAAAAAAAAAATGAAATTGTTAAGGGTTTAAAGCAGTTTCTTTCATCAATTATTTATTCATTAGCCAATCTAAAACTAATTTCTAGGTGGAATCGCTAAATTTGTTCCAATATTTCGAAATCATGATTATTAACACGAGACCTTGATATTTAGTTTATCATTTAATCAATAAATTACCGCTAAAATGAAGATTTTAGTTTATCCACCATTTTAATAAATCTGTTAAGTCTTCTCATTTTTAACGAGATAATTCGTCTCTTTTCTTATTATTTACCTTCGAAATAAATGCTATAATTTCAAGTTCTTAGTTTTACGCAAAACTTAAAAGATAAATTTCAAGGATTTTTTGCATTCGCTATTTTCGTGCTCTTTTTCTAATAAAATACCTCCTATCAAATGTTGATATTGCGGAAAGTCTCTAATAGATGGCCGAGCTCCGTTCATATTGCTGAAAACCTTGAATTTGTAATTGTTATTCTCTGCGCGATTGCCTCTGTCTCATTTCAAGAAAGCGATTTAGTAATCCTTTTTATGAATCTTTTCGGCTCATAAAATAAACAAACTGTTTGTCGGCTCGGAACTTTGTGTCGGGAGTTCTGAAAAGAACTTGTGAAATAGATGGGCTTTTGAAAAGGATTGAATCGCGCTTCGTCCGAATTTATTCCACCCGTTAAGCATTAAACGGGCAGCCTTGGAGCTCCACTTAATCCCGGTTGCCATGGGGACACTGGAGCAGGTAACGAGGAAAAAGGGACACATCCCCAACACAATTTTCCCCACGTCTTCTTAATTTTTATTTTCCCCGGACATTTAAGTTGGGAATCTATTACGTTATTCGATATGGAATTCACTCTCAAATTATATTTTGCAGAGGAGCTAGCTCTCCTTCGAACGATTTTTTTTTTTCCTTTTTCCGAGAGGCAGAATGGAATGGAATGAAGTAGAAAAAAAAAAGGATGCATTCTGGGCGTTGACAAAGAAAAAGGAAAATGTTTCAAATTCAATTTCGGAGAATTATTTAGATGTTATTGTTGTTGCCGCTCGTTTAAAATAAAATAATAGAAAAAATTTTCGTTATGTGCGCCTTGTTTGGGTTTTTTTTTAAATTTTTACTCTCTTTTTTATTTTATGTTTTGATTCCGACTTACTCCTTACTCTCCTGTGAATGCCGATTCCAATTTATAATCAGTTTTTAAATGTTTTTCCAATAACTGTAACCGTATTATAAATGGTTTAAAAGTGATTTTGTGAAAGTGTTCTCCAAAATAGTTTTTTTTCCAAACTTTGGAACAAATCTTTCTTAATCTGAAACCTCTTTTCTAGCGGTTTGGCCTGGATGTTCGTAGCCTTTCGGAATAGGCTTTAAGCAGTAGGCCCCAATCTCATTAGCCCTCGTGTAGTAGACCGTAGCACTCCAAACCATACCAAAACCAAAAACTGTTCTGGGGATTTCCTTGTTGCGGCCAGCGAATGCTTATGGAGAAAAATATTTCATAAATCGCAATTTTTTTTCCGGCGAAATGCATTAAAAATTGGTACAGAACTCGACTTGTTATCGTTGATTCATTTTTTGAGTTTATCATTAGTAGAACTGGTAGTCGTAATCCATTTATTGGTTTATGCAGGTGATCATGCAGAATGCTCTCTCTTATTTATCTCTTTTTAATGTTACGTGGATTCGAATTCCACTGCTGGTGTGAATGTTCGAAGCCTTCTGGAATCGGCCTTAAGCAGATCCTGGTCTAAAGAATAAACTGTAAGAACTTAAAGAATAAACTGTAGTGCTTTAAAAACTCGATGGGCACGCTGTATACGGAATAGCTTTTTCATGCGCCTGAATAAAAACAGGTATTTAATTAAGATCATAAAAAGGTTAATATCTTATATTGTAGAAGTATTGTTGAATCTATATTTAAGTCTTATTGCTCTTTGATTCAAAAGGGTTGGCAACAGTAATTAACTTTAAATGTGGAATTTCCAACTTGAAGCACGGATTTCACTTCTTGTTACCTATTGCACTACTTGCAACTTAAATGCTGCAGTATAACTAGATCTGTTCATTATCTTTCTCTCAAGTTTTTTCTAAATGTTCTCTTCTTACAGAATGCAGAAAAATGGGAAAACACAATGGCTCGCATACTGGGAGAGTTGGGAGAATTCTTTCAACTCATATATTTAATACAGATATCTTTACATATGTAAATTATATATTGAGAGAGATACAACCTCCCTATTCTCATCTTTTTTACACCACTGCTAGTTTATAACAAAAACGCTATAAAACGCGGTGCGGGTAAGGACTTTCAAACCTCTATTTTACCCCAGTCTTCTCATTGCAGCTAAATCCCGCACTCTGACCTAAAACCATTAGCAAGTGTGACGCACTTTGTTAACACATTCCGGGACACGTACTTGTACGGGTTAGTGTAATAACGTGGTTTGTTTATGGGTGCAAAAATAACAGCATATACAGGAAAACGAAGCCGAATGTTCTTGTCTACTACGTAGATTCTGGAAAAATTTAGACAAATAAAAACTAGTTTTTACATCAGTCGATGCGGAACCACAGAACAAGAAGGTTGATTTAAAAAAAAAAAAAAAAAAAAAATATATATATATATATATATATATAATATTATAGATTTAAAATTAACTTTTTATTTATCCTTGCGAAAATATTATATATATATATATATATATATATATATATATATATATATATATATATTTGTATTTATTTGTATTTATTTGTATTTATTTGTTTATTTGTCTATTTATATATTTGTTTATACATTTCAATATAAAATACGAAAAGTTGGTTAACAAATTAAATAACTTTCGATCTGTTGAGATTTAACTGAATAACTAATTTTACCCGCAAAACGCCCGCTCCCGATACAATTCTGCTGCGAAATGTACCCGCACACAATGTGTTAAGAGTCCTCTGTTGAATGATTTTGAAAGATCATTGAAATTTTAATCATTTGTTTCGCGTAGTAATTACTTTTCGATTTGGAAAGTTACTTGCAAAATTTAGGTGTTATGCTTGACTTTTTGTTATTTTTTTAAACATGAGGGTGCTTGTTCCTCACGAGTAAATACGATATTTGTTTGTATTTCTAAAAGTATCTACGACACAGCACAAATAATTGATAACTTGGCAATTGTTCAATTTCTAATTGCACTATACTTGAAATTCCGATCATTTTTTTTACGTATTGTTTCCTTACAAAGAAATAAGTTTTAAAACCGGCTGTCCGCAGTTTTTTCCTTTTAAACAAAGATATTTTTGCGCGTTTCCTATTTCTCGTTAGCTCGATAAACACTCAGGTAGATTTTCAAGTCACTATGGCAACACCACAATGGATCTTTGGAAGTCACGAGTAGCGGGGAGGGGATTCGATCTTGTTAGTATAGGAATGGAAATAATTTTCGATGCGATTTAACAAGCCTATCGATTTTGTGTTTCGTTTTTACCGCCGGGAAATATTCACTCCGAATGGTTTCGAAAATTGGTCATAAAAGTAAGACAGACTTACAAAAATTTGCTTTCTCTGATCCTTTAATGGAATATCTTCATAGATATTTTTTTTCAACTCCTCTTCTTAGCCCACTCTCCTGTTTCTAATCATGGATCTTGTTGGTGCTTCAACCACATTTGGCGAAATTGGCGTGCTTGCAGCTTGCGTGCGTGGCGTGCTTGCAGCGTGGCGTTTGAAATCTGGCGAGGGGATCGTAACTCAACAAATTGATTCTTAATCAAAAACAACATTTTGAGGAAAATTTTTTCAAAATTTGATTATTTTAAATACTTTTAATAATAAATTTTTAATAAATTAAATTAAATTAAATAAAATTAAATAATAAATTTTTAGATACTTGGTAAATTCTTTTTCCAATTTTTAAGTAAATCGACCGATCTTTGCAGAACACGTTAGATACTTATTTTTTATTTCAATTTTTCAAGTAAATCGACCGATCTTTGCAGAACACGTATTTTGAGTGGAGGTTGAAGAGGAGTTGTAAAATTGAAAATTTTTTTTCAAATCTCTTATTTATGTTTGATAGCTGATAAACAGGTATCTGTAAAAAAAAAAAAACTGTGCTTAACTTTAAAGCGTACGTATATACAGTGGTCTCCGCTTAATGTGATCAGTTTGGTACACCGTGATTTCGATAACAATAACCGATATACAAAATTAGATAAATTTATCCCCCCCACTTTAATTCACACATACTACATTTCAAAATAAAATGAAAAACACACACCTTATATTTATGTACTGTATATTATCCTTTAAGACATAAGAATATTTTAAAATTATTATGAAGAAAAGAAAAATAATTGATCAAAATGTTGACTTCTACAATTCTTTTTAAGAAGCTCATTGATAAATCGTTCTCAATCATACTGTTTTTTAAAGTCATCGGAGCGGTGTTGTACTCCAGGTTTCAACACTTCAATGCAATTCAGAAGCTGGGAAATGTTTAACTGCGCTGCAGCATTGCGCCGACTCATATTTGGTAACTTGTCATAACGATTTAAAATTTCGATATTTTGCTTTGATGTTAAATCATTTCGCTTTCAGTCTTCCATATCGACATGCAAGCGAGCAAGGCATAAAATGTGAATACTCTCCTTCTCAGTTCCGAATAGAATGTGTTGCCTTCTGCATATCTGACAACTATTGACCACCAGCAGGGTGTGCATATTTCTGAAAAATTCCAGCAACGTGTAATGTCCCACTCCTTTGTTTTTTCTCCTTTTCCCTAGGCGGTTGAGGGTGAATTCTTGGAAATTCAAACATCATCGAATGGAGAGAAAAGAATGGGTTCCTTCTGAATACACTGTGAACGTTCCTTTTACCAGTTAAAATGATGTTCGAAAAGTGATAACATTAATCAATGTAACGATCCCTTAAAGCGATCATTTTAACATACAAATGAATAGAGAAAATCGGGACCGAGTGATTTCGATAACAATAAGCGATTGATAACATTAACCGCGATCACATTAAGCGGAGTTCACTGTATTTGTATGTGTTTTGTGTGCATGTGTGTATGAATGTATCTATACAATAATAAATATACAAGGCCCGTTCAGTGAGCTAAAAATTATATTTTTGCAGGAAACAGATTACCATTAATCTCATTTTTTACATAGTATTTTTCTGCAATACATTTACCTAATGTTCTCGCTCCTTCTTTAAAGTATGTGAAAGTTTAATTTTGGGAAATTGTTTCAAAACCACCCCTTCATCTTTTAATAATCTCAACCAGAAATCGCACCTGCGAGATGAGGACTGCATGCTAAGGGAATGGCAATCAATGGCAAATACTATTTTATTCCAATGAAAAGGTATTTGCCATTGATTAACCACCTGTGAAAAACGAAAGACTTCATGCAGTCAAATAACACAAAATCGTTTTCTCTCTCTTACCACTCCAGCATGCTACAGAGCCATGCTGCATTTTTTAAAACTTTGTTGCCAATTTTTATATCACCGAAAATTGTTTCAAGCAGAGTAGGCATTGACTGACTGACGAAGCAGTGAGATCTGGTCAAATAATTACAGGAAATAAATCATAATTATCTGCTCAGTATGGCATGTGCCAAGAACAACATGGCACCATTACTACTGAATACATATAACAGCTACTGAGTTCTACAGTTTTTGAGGTCTAACATTTTTTCTTGACGGTTTGGGTGTAGCGAATCACTGTATATAACGAACACCTGAAAAAATAATAATTAAAAAAAATGAGCAAAGAAATGATGCAACAGTACATACCTAGAGAACACTTCTATTCATTTGTATTTACATTACTGAATTTTTGAAAAAAAAAGTCTTTTTTAAGTTCAAGTTTTTCAAGGCTTGTTTCAAGTTCATTTGGGAATTTTTCATTATCACTGATTCCATATCCGTTACATTTTGAAGATTATCTTCAGAATTAAATTGTACTTCAAATATTGACGCAAGGCATTGATTGCATTGAAGACTTCTTTTTCATTCACTTTTTCAAAAGCTTCGACGATTTCTTCTCCGTCGTCAGAATCGCAGATTTCTTCATTTCCGGTAATACGGGCAATAAAATCGTCCTCACTCAAATTTTCTTCGCAGTACTGTAAAGTTTCATCTACCGCAACTAACTAATCAAAAGAGAATTGAAGATCCGGAAATTTGACACTGAAGAGCTGGTTCATTTCATTAGTGTCTGGAGTGTCATCTACCTAGGACATCAATGTCGTACTTGACCAAAGGGTTCTTTAAGCAAACACAAAGAGAGGAGTGCTGGTTTCTTGAAGTTGCACCACAGTACAATAATTTTAAAATAGCCCACTTGCTCATGAGTTCTGCGGTCTCCAATTGGCGGTCGCTCTAACGAAAAATAATACGCTTGGGATCGTTGTAATGATTCAAAACTAATATTATTCCTATGGTAAAATAATTGGGACTTTTTAAGATGGTCGTTGTTCCGTGGGGTCGTTAAAAAGAGGTTCTACTGTATATATGTATGTATATATATATATATATATATATATATATATATATATATATATAATATGTGTGTGTGTGTGTATATATATATATATATATATATATATATATATATATATATATATATATAATATGAGATGTGAGAGAGATGTGCGTGTGCTTTATTCTAGATTCAGCAGAATAATAATAAGAAAAAAAGTTTTTGAAAATATATTGTTTTGGAATCTTAAATATCTAATACTTTCTTATTTCTTTTCTTTCTTTTTTTTGTAAAGTATATTAGGTTAATAAAGAGTAACGCTAGAAAGTTGATGATAAAGACAGTCAATTTTCAACTTCATAGTGACGATCAACACAAGTCTGAAATTTTAATTTATTTTCCAACAACTTTTGTTAGTAATAAATTTCATGTCGTTCACCTGAGATGCGTAATGGTTTCTTTTTCTAAAACCTGCTTAATGGATTTTTTCCAGTGCTATATGAAATATTGTCAATCAATAAAAACATTGGAGATAAGTGAAGGCCATAACTTAATGTAACACGGGGACGAAATGCATTAGAAATGTTTCCGCTCGAGGATAGAAAAATAATCACATAACTTCTGTTTCCTCTGTCTTTTAACTTCAATCTTGATTTTCTTTCCAAAGCTCTTTCACTTTTTCGATTGCTAAATAAATATATTCTTTTTTCCAATCCTCGGGTGTATTGTTTCTTCTAAGCGGTTTATAGTTTTAAATTAGCTTTGCAATATAAACTTCTTTAAAAATCTTTCTGGTTTCAGATTATGCAAGTGCCTGTTTCTAGTCAATACCGCATTTCATTTAAATTTAATTTTAAAAAGTGTTCAACAGTTTAATTTTTTTTCCATTTTGGATACAACATTTTTACGTTATATTTTCCGATTAAAGTGGAAAAATGCCTTCTTACAATAATAATTTTTATTTATTTATTTACGTCCTTGTAATGTTTACAACCATAAACGGAGGCGGGGGTTAATTTTAAAAGCTGTTTTTAATAGTCTAGCAAAAGTTAATTGTCTCTTTAGTTTTTCTTAACCTTAAAAACAAAGTCTGCAATTTCTATGTGATTTCATACCGTCCTTAAAATTCTTAAGCTATCGATTTACAGTAAAATCTATTGGCTTTCTGCCAGATGCAGTTAAACATTGAAATATGCTGCATAGTGGCTCTGTTTATGACTTCCTATTAAAGTATTGTTTCAGAGGCTGCAGCTTTTATTGCAGTCGATTTAGTGAAGTAAAAGAGCATGTTAGTTTAGAGCTGGATCAGTTTAACTTACTGCACTTATATTATTTTTCTAGTTAAGTTTGTTTTCATGGTTATTTTGGGTAATTCAGTTTCTTTTTATGTTACTTTACATTTCATAACGCCTATTTAAGTGCAAATTTTGCTCTTAATTTTGTTACTAATGTGTATTAGGAGTAATTTAAGTTAAGATTTGAAAGTCTGTTGATTTTCTATATGTACAATAATTTCGCGTAAAATGTAATATATAATAAGTCAAAAGTGAGTATTGCAACTGAAATATAGAACTTTAATAACTCTCAAGCTGCTTATATATATATATATATATATATATATATATATATATATATATATATATATATATATATATATGTATGTATGTATATATATATATATATATATATATGTATGTATGTATATATATATATATATATGTATGTATGTATATATATATATATATGTATGTATGTATGTATGTATATATATATATATATATATATATGTATGTATATATATATATATATATGTATGTATATATATATATATATATAGTATGTATATATATATATATATATATATATATATATATATATATATATATATATATATATATATATGTGTGTGTGTGTGTGTGTGTGTATAATATATAATATATATATACATATATATAATATATAATATATATATCATATATATCATATATATATTATATATATAATATATATACATATATATACATATATATATAATATATATATACATATATATACATATATATATATATAATATATATATACATATATATACATATATACATATATATACATATATATACATATATATATAAATTATCCTCCCCCTTTTATATATATATATATATATATATATATATGTGTGTGTGTGTGTGTGTGTGTAATGAGACGGACTTCTCGATGGGTGGTTGCAGTCATGGCCATAAAAAATGATACCGTTTCAGCTAAAGACCTTTATTAAGATAAAGTTGAAGGACGGGTTCCCACTTCATCATAGGGACAGGACAAACGGAAGGGTCCGCTAGCATGAAGTTCTATGTTCAAGAAACGTAACACCTAGGTCGACATGTGTAGGAAAAAATCTTTAGAAAAATCTGTCGCCGACAGCGTGTATCTCCTTTTTATTTGGAAATTTCCTGAATTGTCGGCTAGGGCCATGTAGGATTATAATTGGTCATTCCCCTTGTCCGAGGGCTTAAACTGTAGCCCCAGTGGTCAATTTAGGTTAGGGGTTAAAAAGGGGAATTCAAAATGACGCGGGATATATATATATATATATATATATATATATATATATATATATATATATATATATAATGTAATATCAAATTTCCACTGGTCTCAACGATTACGTAGCTCCTATTGTTTTTACTTGCCCCGGCTACTGGGCAAGGAGAAAGCTGAATCAGCTAACAGTAATCGATGCAGTCTGGCCACATTGAAGAGTACGGCACAAGTCTAATAAAAACTTTATTTCAGACCTGCTAAAACGGACATCTTTACTATTCAACGACCGACAAGAGAAATACACAAAAATCACTCTGCTAGAACACAGGTGCACCCAAAAGCGAAGACAGAAATTTTCCCAGGTGACAAGAAACTTACTCAATAAATTTAAGAGTTAAAATCAGGAAAAAAGCGGAGCCATTTGCCGGCGACTGCTGGGAAACGTGTTGAATAGACAGAAAATTTACATCTATAGGATAGAAAACTTTGAGAATTGTATCGAAAGAATTTTAAGTCGAGAACGCTCCTTTAAGACATTTTGAGGCTGGGAAAAAGATTTTAAGGAATTAGAATGGGAGATAGGAGGTTTTAAACGAAATAATTTTGATATGTAAATAATTTTGATATATTACATATATATAAGGAAAGGTAAACTAATGTAGCTATTTTGTATAAAACCCCGAAGACGGCTTCTTAAGGAATATACTGTCATGAAATTTCCCCTAATCTGCGAGTTCAAATATGCCGACGTAAATTTATAGTGAAATCTAAAGTCAAGGACAAAACCCCATCTCTTTTCTTTCTTTTTTATAACCCTTAATCTAAACTGACTACTGGGGCTACAGTTCACACCCTCAGAGAAGGGGTTAAACCAGTCAAAACTTTATAGTGGCCTAGCATCCAATTTAGGAAAATCACGAACAAAAAGAAGATGCACGGAGACAGATTTTTACTCAGAATTCGACGTAGCTGTTAAAACTATACGTTTACTTAGATTTCTACTGTTAGCTGATCTTTCACTTTTCACCGTCCCTATAATAAAGTGGGAACCCGTCCACCCATCGTTCTGCTAATAAAGATCTTTGACTAAAACGGTGTCTTCTTCTGACCGTGAATATACGTATATATGGGATTGCGACACTAAGAATGCATTCTCGTCGATATTTTACGAGAGAAAACAGACATTTTTTTATAATTTAATTTTGACATTTTTACTTGTCTGACGATTTTAGCCGCTTACCGGGAAAGAATGAATGGAGAGACAGATGCATTAGTCAATTAGGGGTTAGTTCTATGATTACAGGATGACGTCAATGATATCACTATACGTGTACATATTTTATATAAGATAACTATGTATGGAAAACTAAGTGGACAAAAATATGGCTTGGCGATTTAACTCGCCGATAAGATTACTAGGATTTAAAAATAGAATAGGAACTTCGCCAAAGGACATGGAAAGTTGTCTTTTTGGTTTAGAATCGCCAAAAAATTTCTATATAAGGTACTTGTAATTAAAATCTGTTAATTGATGTAAAATGTCATTTCACATATTTGAGGCAAAAATAAATAACTATTAAAATCATGTATTGAAAACATTTGTTGTTATCATTGTTGGTATTTTATTTCTCCTATGATTGCTCCCGCTCTACAATAAGCTTGTAAACGTCTGACTAATCTTTGTAGCTATATTGCAAAAAATAGTCACCGTCATATACAACAAGCTTATTAAGCATTAAATCTTATCGTATGGAGATCTATGATGGTTGACTCTTCTGAACACTTAGTTTTGCTGAAAATTCACCAGTAGCTCCATCGAGCTCGGCTCTACCGTTTTTGCATTCGTAGGCAAACCCTAAAAATGCCGCTCCCCATGCTTACAATTTGTTTTAATTAAACCTCTTTAGAAAGTTTTTCATCAAACTTCTTAAGATAAAACAAAGTAATGAACTTAGCTACTTTTTATAAAAAGCTGCTTTACATGCAAACAACTGTCATTTATCAACGTTTTTGAAAAAAATATTAAGTATATTCCAGTTCAAATATATAGTTTTGTTAAACTTCTGTGTGAAAAAACTAATAAATCCATCTTAATAAAGACAGAAATTTGTTAAAATGGCATTATTTGTTGTTAAACGTAGACATCACTTAGGTGTCACCGAAAATTAGGACTACGTTGTTAATAAAAACACGTCAATGTCACTGGCATGTAACGATCGGGTGAGAGTGACATCACCAGACATGCCAACTGCTTCGAATTCTCCGGAGTTGCTCCGGAGGAATGAGAAAATTTGATAACTCCGGAAATTCCTCAGATTGCTCCGGAAAATAATAAAACGTTTGAGCAGCTAAAAGATTACAATTCAGCAAATAAACACAAAGTTTTGCAAAAAATATTGCTGAATACTACTCTTTCCAGACAGTAATGCTGCATGTTAAAAGTTTTCAGTATTGTGCGGAAAAACCAAACTGAATTTAGGTCCAATTTGAGTAGACAAACTCTAGAATCCATGCTGATAGAAAAATGGAAATATTTCAATCAGGGTCAATGTTGCTATAAGAAACTCTATTCTGAAAAAAAGCTACTCATAAATTTTTAAATGCGTAAATCTTTTACAATTTACATGGTTTCCGCGCACCTGGAAAGTCATGGAAAATCATTGATTTAGACAATGGATTAATTTTTTCATGGAAAGTCATGGATCCGCTAAACTACCGATTAAAAAAAATGCATTGAATTGTTTAATTCTACTTTTACTTGTCATTTGGCTGAAGTTACTTAATTTGGTATTTATGTATTATCCTATTGACCCTATTGCCAAGTGAA
>CM063501.1:89007164-89039664 GCA_032207245.1 Pardosa pseudoannulata
AAAAACAATATTTTTACGAAATCCCAAAAATAACCGATTTTTAAAATTAAAGTCCGATAATCTGTCAGCGTATATTTCTTCATCACTATCTTTGTCACAACGGCTCATTTTATCAATTTTGTATTCAGTGATAAAAAACCAAGCTTCAAATTGACAATACTCGACTTGTACGTTCTAGAGCTAGGAATTCCATTGAAGGCGAAATAACACAACAAAAGACCGAGTCACTCGACAATCATAACTTGTGTAGATAAAAAAAAATGTAAAGGCCGAACGATGGCCGAATGGTTAGGGTGCTGGACTTTCGGAACCGGAGTTCGTGGGTTCGAATCCCACAGTGGCATGGATGTTCGTAGCCGTTCGGAATCGGCTCTAAGCAGTAGGTCCCGGTCTCATTAGCCCTCGTGTTGCAAAAAGTAGACCGTAGCGTTCCAGACCAAACCAAACCAAACAAAAAAAAAATGTAAAGCGTTGCATAGCAACGCAAACAACACGCATATAATGTCACACATACATATAATTATGCATATTTAGATTTGTGGTGGTTATCGGGTATTCACCACAAATCTACTAAAAACTTATTTTTACGTGACCCGCGTTCCAGTGACAGACTGCAAAAAACGTAAAAATGCATTGCCCGCAATCAAAGTGTTAAATATGTAGTTGTTTATGAAAACTAATTGAAGATTGTTAAAACAAGCTATTATCTGTAAGAGAATACAAAATTATTTTATATAGTAATATTTTGTGATAAATAATGAATAAAACGACTTAATTTTTTTTTCTATATAATGCTACATATTGGCTAAAACTATGCAAAGACTGTAATAAATTCACAAAAGTCGCATTTATAGGTATACCAACTTACGCTGCCAAATTCAAATGTGGAATAAAATGACGATAAAGACTCTCCACCTCTGTTCTAATAGATTAACATATTTGATTAAATTATGTATTGAACGGAAGTTTCCCCGGATATAAACTTCCTGTAAATGTATGGCTATTGAGTCATGAATACTTTTTGACATGTTCTTAGAAGACACTCCGCTCTTTGATTATATGGGAACGATTTCCAGTTGCTAACGGATAGCGTTTATATAAATTAATGCATAAACTCTTTCTATAATTTGTCATAGCCTCTTGATAACCGCTTTTTTCTCGGGATCTTCTAAAATCCTTACACGTCCATATACGGCGGTGTTTGTAATTGTTTCTTCACTTCCTTTGATATCTCGTGCACTCGTAAGGAAACCGGAGCTTCGCTTGGCGAAATATCTGATAATTTTTCCCGTTGCCCAAATTGGTTCGCTTGAGACAATTGCGAGAGGCAACATTATTCAAATACACTAGTCTAGTATTCTTCCTGTGGTGTCTCCCTTTGCTGTAATACTTAGCATGGTGACGCCTAGAAACTGGGGTGGCAGTTGCATGGCTGAATGGTTCGCCTTATGGGTTTCTAAACACTATTTAACCTTAAGTAAGACGTTCTTCGTAAATGTAATTAAGGCCTTTAACAGTGTTGTCTTTGTTACATTAATTTCACCAAATGAAAGCGTTTTTATCAAATTTTCCCACTGTGTTCGCCCAGTGCGCTCGATTTGTCTATCATTTTCTTGTGGGTAGCCTAAATCTTATTTCTTGTATGTCATGTCAGATAAAAGAATTTTTTTATAATATTAATTTAGGATTGAAAGTGATTATTAATCTATTCAAAAAGACACGGTATTCTTTCATGTTTTTTTTTTATTTTAAGGGTTTCATGAAACTATGTATTTATTTTTTTTTTGTTACATTATTTTGTATTGTAAACTCGTACTAGTTTTACATGTGTGCTTTAATAAAAAATTATTACAAATAAAGCTCGCTGTGGACAATTTAGTCAGGGCATTTACCCAGTAATTTCCTGGTAAAAGGGTAATAGATTTTTTTTTCAAATATATTACTATTCATTGCATTCAATAGTAATATAATTGAACAGCAATTAAGGAGTTATATATTTTACAAGCTCTAACAGTTTTCTTGACGTTTCGGATATAGCGAACAAAATCTTTAGTCCCTTGAAGTTCGTTATAACGGGTTTCAACTGTACTTCAATGCTGGGGCGTAACTAGGTCCTTTAGCAAAAAAATAAATAAATAAATAAAAATAAAAAAATAAAATAAATATATATATATATATATATATATATATATATATATATATATATATATATATATATATATATATATAAACTAGTCTGCTTCCTTACCACCAAATATAGTGAGAAAATATATGAACATATTTTTCATATCATAATTCAGAATGAACTCAAAATATTTTTTTAATTCTTAAAATGTTCCTAGTATATTAATTTAATTTCCTTTTTCTTTTTTCGTTATTAATACTTAACACATTATATGCGGGCTTGGCGAATTCGGTAATACCCGCGTAGCGGGGGAATCGGACGAAATTTCCATTATTCACAGAACATTATATTATGCTTCAATTGACTAAAAATGTGTTAATTTTTAAAAGGGTGATTACTCGCTCCCGCAGATAACGATTGGCACGCCGAGTAGGTAATCATGTGATGTGTTAAATATATTTTTGAACACTTTGGGAATATTATTTTGCTGATGAACTGAATAGTTTATTTGAGGGGAATATTTTTTATTTGAACGTTGAATTTTCATAAAAAAAATTGGCGAATTTCTAAATTTAAATTTAGTTTTAATAACTTCAATAAATTCAAAATTTAAAACGAATATCCAGTTTTATATTAAGGCATATTTATCTTTCGAAGTTTAGCCTTTCGAACCATTTTAAAAAATAAGAAACTTCATTAAAAAATAGTTTTTAAACATATTGGATTTTATAATTAAAAAATTATTTTTCAAATTTTCCTAATTTCTACTCTGGACGAGTTATCCTCTTTCAGATCCCATTTTCCTTATGGTCCAGATCCCCTAAGATTGATGCGCCCGTGGCAAATGCCACCTTTGCCACGCCCTAGTTGCGGCCCTGCTTCAATGCATATGTACACAAAGTTTTATTAGATATTAGCTTCGAAAAGCGCTTTGTAATGATCTCCATTCTCTTAAAAATATCCTCAGAAATAGAGTAAGATAACGCTTTTTTTATTAAGAAATACATAATATAAATGCCAGATGTACCTTCGTTGTATATAATCCATAGTGTCAAGTTAAGTTCAAAATATTTATCTTTGTGAGGTCATACACGTGTAACGGAATTTACTCTTCACGCGTGCTCACGCCAAAAGCACCGAAACACAGCCAGCAAGAGGGTTGCCAGGCGCCAAGAAAACCCCGAGCTCTCATAGAGATGTAGGGTTCTCGCGGCTCTGACCAATGAAACGTCGAGACAAGGAGCGCGGAGAACGAAAAACCTAATCGTAGTGAGGCTCAACCCCGGTGGTGATAATTCGCCAAAAACGATGCGGAGCGGAGCTTGACAACACCTCTCAACGCGGCACTTTGCAAAAGAGCGGCTGTCAGCTCAAATCGAAACTTATGACTTCAGAAACTGTCAGAATATGAGCCGATGGGCGCAAATTATGGTCGAAAGGTTTAAGGGCAGCGGATGCAGGTGGCCAGAATTGGACGCTCGGTCCGAAATTTAATCCCAGATCGAAGGCGGCTCTGTTTGAAAAGATATGCTGCTATCGTGAGAAAACAGCTGCACTCTCAGGGGCAATATGCAAAAAAAAAGGCCCAAAATGTAGGTTAAAATATATATACCCCACAAGAGAAATATGTAATGAAGGGATATGAAAAAAATCTTCATTACAACAGCCTTCTCTTCTATAAATATCCTGTAAGTCCACACACAATTTTACTCTCGGATCTCGGACGTCCTGAAGTATGTGACCGTGCGTTGCCTTAAAAATGATGTAAAACATTGAACGCCTCTTATCTTTGAAAATTTGAAAGGTTTCGAGAATATTCTGGGTTTCTTCCTTTGGGGGATGCTTAAGAATTTCTTATTCTTAAACTCGAGTGCTTCTCTTTTTCACAATTCCTCGTATCTCTCGCCTCAGAAAAAAGCACAAACAAGCTTTTTTTCTTAATACTTAAGATTTTTCTAAAAAGTCGTAACATTTTATGTTGTGTCATAAGTAGTTATTTATTTCTCTGAGGGAAAAAATAAGCGTCTGATTCTGGAAAAAAAGGCGGATTTATAAAAAGAAAGCATGCCTGTAAATAATGATTTTTTGTCTTCGCATTCATTTATCATTTATAAAACTCGCTGTATTTAGCAGTCCTAAAGAATTGTTGATTAAAATTCAAAACGTTTTTTTAAAAATAGAACAGTCTAAGGATATTTACCCAAAACATTCCCACTGAACTACATTCCAATTGTTTTCAGATTTTTATTATATACTAAGCATTTATTTAAAATTAAAACTGAGTATCGCCCAAATAAAATATAACGTATATGAAACATTTTTTACCCCGTGATAGAGTGTGATTATGTGTGACTAAATTTTTTATAAGGAAGTAATAATTTTATTTAATTTTAAATTATTTGTGAAAAATTTTGATATATTTTTTCTTTGAAAGCCAATAATTGAATGCTGAGAACACAAATTTTCAAAACCCTTCTCTCATAACCCTGCAGCCGAATTATGGCTGAATGGGTATGACTCTGCTCTTCGGTACCGGGGTTCGTGGGCCCTAATGCCCCTATGTCATGTATGTTCTCAGCCGTTCGGAATCGACTTTAAACAATAAGTTCCGGTTCATTAGCTCTCGTATGACAAAATTTAGACCTTAACGCTGGAAAACCAAACCATGACCGTGTCGCAGTTTCTGTTTTATCACGTGATAAAATTTGTTCGAAAAATTTTTTAAATGCAATCTACTCATAACTAGAACTATTTTCGCCATAAATTAACATGGAGCTAGAGGAATCCAATATTGCCGGTCGTGTAACTAGACTGTAGCTCTCCAAACCAAAATAATATTGCCTGTACCCAACAAGCTCGCACCAAGACTAATCAAAGTGTAAACATTGTGTGCTTGGTTAAAACCTACTCTCAAACACATCTATTCAACAATTATATATTTATCGTATAAAAAAATATTGCAAGCAAAAGACATTTTAATAACAAATAACACTGCTTATCATTATAAAGACAAATATTTCCGAAATTAGTATGATTACAACTGTCAACAGTAGATACAAAGTTAAGGACTAAGCAGTTTGTTGAACACGTATACCCTCGTATACGCATCTGAATAAAGTCTTTTCATGTGTAGACACATTCGAACAACACAAGACTTTTTCTATTCAAACAGTCAGAGATGGACTGTTTGTTTTAACCCGTTAAAGGACACTAATATAAATTTATTAGGATTTAATGAAATTAGTTTATAAATGTTACCTATGCACCTTATAAATGTAAAATACTTGGAAAAAATCTGCATTCATTGGGAGGAAGAAAGGTTAGACGGTTGATTTAAAATACAAAACTATCCTTTTGTACTGTGTGAAAATAATACTTTCTGTTAAGTTTTATTAAGGTGGGAGTACAATGAATAATTATCATCAAAAGTGTATAATAAAAAAATAGCTAAACAGTTTTTAAATGTTGTTTGGATAAGTATAGATATTTGGGGTCACAATGAAGATAAATCGAATACCTGAATTTTCTGGGTAGCGCAAGTTTTAACGTGCATATTTCAAAGGGAAAAATGAATTAATTGTAGTGTTTTTATCTGCTGTAAGCTTGAATTGTCATAAACAGAAAATTAAAAAAAAATCATTCATATGCCTTTAAAAAGTAGAAAAAAGAAATTTTTAACAGGTGGATTCGCTGCAAAACCACCGTTCGTTAAAAGGTTAATGAATGTTAAAATTTCTCCATCACCTTAAATACAATGAGAAGTAAAATTTAGTTTTTTGAAGGAAAATGTTTCTTTTCCTCAAATTTTTTAGATTCATGTTTATCGAATAATGCTGTTCCGTCATGCATCACACGTCGTTCACGCATTGATGTGCGGGCCTGGTCACCATTCCCTCATTTTTAGACGGGGGGGGGGGCTACTGCCTAACCTCCTCGAGGGAACTAGAACCTGCATAGATTGATACGTAATGCCCAGGGGTAAAATTCCAAAAATTTACGAATTTTCCGAAAATTTTAGTGAGTTTGTTCCGAAAATTATAAAAAACATATTTTTCCCCGAAAATTTAAAAAAGAATTTTCGAAAAAATCTGTTTCTGAAAACTTTAAAAAAAAAGTTTTTTAACCCTTAGCACTCCGTCCGACCCTTAGCACTCCATCCGACATTTGTTCCGCAGCTCCGTAGCTCCGCTGCGAAGCCAATTGTTTTTAGCATGACTACGTTTAAGATGCTGCGTTGGCATTTGTTATCTGTAGTTAAAACGTACTCAGTCTCTGTACTGTTACCATTAAACCATTGTTTGACCTTTTATATGGTTAGCAACATGAAAAAAAATAATTATGAGGAGAATTTAGAGTTGAGTGGTAGTGAAGACGTGTTTGATTTTCAAGTGTTAAAAGTTATTGCAAAAGACAAATGTTGATTATAATTCTGATACTTTAAGTAGCGGTTCGGAAATTATATTATCAAAGTAAACCCAGAATGCATATGGGAGGTTGTTTTTAAAGGTATCACACCATGGTGAATTACAAAATATAAAATTTATCTTTCATTTGCTAGAAGGAAGTGCATATGTATCAAATAAACAAAATTAATAACATTCACAAGCTCGTGTAATTCTTCTCACTTAAAACAACACTAGTACCGCTGCGAAAATGTGTAGGAGTTGCTGGTAGGCAGTGGTACAAAAATGTGCGGAGCGCTAAGGGTTAAAACCATCTTCCGCTTCAAATTAAAAATATATAAATGAATTTTAAAGATAATCAGAAAATTTTATATCTTTTCTCACCCTTTTTTCTTCTTTGACGCGTCCACAAATAGTTTTTTCTACCGAAAAACAGCAATAATAGGTTAAATGATTTTATTTTTTAAAGCAATGTGTCAAAATTTAAATTTGTGTATTTAGATTAAAAAACCGCATTTTTGTTTTCTAGATAACCAAGACACCCATAGATATATGTGTGTTTGTATTATTTTATTCAAAACACATTTATATTTGCAACTCTATAATAAGGTAATACATGTTAGAACATATTACTATAATGATATTTGGTAAACGGTAAATCACAATATTAAAATTCAGATATCATCCAACTTTAGTTTTGACTTTAACCTTTATATAGTTTTATTAACCTTTATATAGTATAATAGAAAATTAACCTTAATATAGTTTTTATTTTAAATTAGTAGCATATACTTTTTCAGAAAATTTTGTTGGATATTCAGAAAATATTATATCATGCTAATGCCATATTTCCGACGTTAAAAATTTTTTCCCTAACATATGAACGTAAAATTCTTTTGGCTAAACTTTTGCCTGTATTCCGTTTTATTATATTTGTCGTTGTTAAGATCGTAATTAATGGTAAGAATTGAAAATCCATCTCCTCTTGCTTATTTTTTGTTGAGAAGATCATTAAAATCATTACTGTTTGTCCGAGTTCGCTACAGATGCTGTCATTAGAACATATTTATACTGCTTAATAATGTTTACAACATAATTATTAAATATAGTAATATTGACTTACTTTTCTCTAGAAATGAGCCAATACATTTAGCTTTATAATTTCAGTTGTAAGAATGCAAAATATTCGAATGGATCTGCGATATCATGTTAAATAATGTTGTACATATCTGTTATTTGACTGATATGCAAATGCTTGCGAAATCTAATAATAAATATTAATCCTGACACCTGTCTTTCATTTTTCTTTCTTCTACAGCTATAATTATGAATTTTCCAATGATGGAGAGAAAAGTTTTCTAAAAAATTAATTTCTAATGAATTATTTAGAAAGTAGTATGTAGCTTTTTTTTATGGGATGAACCTGAATACCAAATCTCTTCTATATTGTATACATATGTGCATGGTTTCCGCGCACCTGGAAAGTCAGGGAAAGTCATGGAAAATCATGGATTTAGACAATGGATTAATTTTGTCATGGAAAGTCTTGATTTTTCAAATAAAATGAGTAAAAGTCATGGAAAGCCATGGATCCGCTAAACCACCGATTAAAAAAATGCATTGAATTCTATTTTTACTTGTCATTTGGCTGAAGTTACTGAGTTTGGTATTTATGTATTATCCTATTGACCATATTGCCAAGTAAAATTTGTTCACCAAGGAAACTCAAAGCAAGAAAGCTTAATAGGTGGGTAAATGTGTATTATTCTGGGTTTTTTCTTAAATTATAGATTAAAATTTTATTAATATAATAATAATTATTTTTTAATAAAAATTAGTTAAGATTTTTGTACAAAATATAAGTTTATCTCTAGGGATATTTTATATAAACATTATAGGGTTATATTTGGCTATTATTCATGGTCACCTGGATAATACCAAAGTACCCCGAATTCAAACTGGAAACATTTTGATTGAAAAATTGCTATACGATTAAACTTAGGTATGTAGATACAACAATTTATTTTTATGTGAGTTTATTAACACTTATAAAGTAAGTTTATAGTTTTTTTATGATAAAATTTCTGTAATTTCTCTAAAAGCATATATTTTATTTGTACGTACATCAGAAGTTTTATTCCTATATACTTTAACGAAAGCTTTTTAAAGTCATGGAAAATGATCTGCTAAATCAGGGAAAGTCATGAAAAGTTATGGATTTGAAATATTTTATTTTGGCAGATACCCTGTATGTGCTTTGTAAAGATGGAAAATATGATAATAGTTATTAATTATTACTTTAATTAAACCTGCTTTCGTTTGACCTACATTCTCATCTATTTTCACAATTAAAAATTGTTTCATACACATCATTGAAGAAAAACAATTTTAAATAGTTTACTTTAATTAAGCTTGACCATTTTATCTGCGAATCAACATAGCTATTATTCAGTTCCATTCTGTTACAATTTTTCTAAACATTCGCTTTTCAACAGCTTGTGATTGTGTTCTCATAATTTGTGTTTAAATTGGTATTGTCTTTCCTCATTGTACTCTCTCTCTCGCTCGCTCGCTCGCTCGCTCGCTCTCTGTGTATGTTAGTGGGTTGGAAACCGAATTTTGGATTTCAAATTCAATTTCCATTTTCTGCTCCATATTGAACTGGTTATTACTTAAATGCCGCAGTATAACTAAACCTTTTCCTTAATCTACGAAGTCGTCAGTTAGAGTTCCTACCATTATCATGTAATAAATGAAATATACCGAATGATCTCAAACAACTACAGGGAACTCCGCTTAATGTGATCGCGGATAATGTTATCAATCGCTTATTGGTATCGAAATCACTTGGTTCCGATTTGCTCTATTCATTTGTATGTTAAAATTAACGTTTTATGTGATCATTACATCGTTTAATGTTATCAGTTTTCGAACCACATTTTAACTGGCACTGGAATATTCACAATGTATTCAGAAGGAATCATCCTTTCTTTTCCTTCGTTGTTGTTTGAGTGTTTGGAAATTTTTCCTCTTCCACCTAGGGAAATAGAAAATGAACAAAGGAGTGGAAATTTACACGTTCATGAAATTTTTCAGAAATACGCACACCCTGCTGGTGGTTAGTGTTTGTCAGATAAGCAGAAGGCAACACATACTTATCGGAACTGAGGAAGAACGTATTCACATGTTATGCCTTGCTCTCTTATATGCATCTTGTCGATATGGAAACCAAAAAGCGAAATGATTTAACGTCAAAATAAAAGATCGAAATTATAAATCGATTTGACAGGTTGATTATGATTACGAACAATTTATCAATGAGTTCTTAGAAAAAATTGTAGACAGTCAACAATGGATAATTTTTTTTAATTATGCATACAATTCTTATGTTTTAAGGATAATATAAGGTGTGTTTTTTCATTTTGTTTTGAAATTTAGTACATGTGAATTAAAGGGGGTTAGTTAAAGGGGGTTATTTATCTAATTTTGCATATCGTTTATTGTTATTAATCGGTTATTGTTATCAAAATCACGGTGTCCCAAACTGATCACATTAAGCGGAGTACACTGTAATAAACGAAAAGAAAAAGGGAGTCATCTATAGAATGACATTATTAGAATGTTGTATCTTGATTCATTGGGTCTGCATAGCAATTGGTTTGTAATCTGGAAAACCGTTTCTATGTCAAACTTTATGTACATGTTATATACGGGGTATACTTCTTAACTTTTCTCCCTGTAAAAAACAGGGCGCGCTTAGTACACGAATAAATACAACAGATAAATGAAAACGAAAAGCCTTGTGCAATGCACTCATAGAAATTAAATGCTGTAGCTTGTTAAAAGCTTAAAAGGCTTTTGTAAATAATACTCAGAATAACAAATAACAAAAGAGCATCCTCCTAAAGAGCGATGTCTCTTCCAAAAGCGTTTTCCGCGATCCCCTTTATCAAAATCTTCCGTTTGCGCTTTCTTCATCAGACTTCCAAATTCCATCTTCACGAGACAGGCCCTCCCCATTGTTATTGATCCCCGATGTTCGAAGCACCTTTGTGTGAAAGTGCTTTCTCTTTCGTGATGTGCTGAGACGTTTGCTGCAACCCGTGAAGACCGTCTTAATCCTCCTATCAACAAGTGATAATAGGCTTACACTACTTGTTTCTTTACCTGTCCTGGTTGATCTGTTTTGATATAAGATAGAATTTAGCTCATTCTTTGGAGTGATTTCTAAATCTCATAGGTACATAATGGTTTCATCGTTTATGCTTTTGGCTAGTGCGGAAGTGGAAAAGCGAAACATTCGTGCGTCGCTGGGGTCAGTTTATGATGAATGAAAGAATGGAAGTTAATTAAGGAAATCCAAGTACCCCGTCGTTTATTTTATTCCTAGCCATTTTCTGAGGGGCATGAAATTCCACTGTGTTAAAATTCAGATATAAAGAAAAGCCTTGTTAAGACTGACGTCATGTTTTTTCCCCTGCTGAATACTGTGCGACTAATTGTAAACTAGTTTTATGTTGATTTTATTGCTAAATGTTATCAGAAGCAATGTAAAAGAACAGGTGGTAGTGCAAAGTGTTTTGCCCATTAATACTTAGCGTTAATGGTTTTTTTTTTTTTTAAGGACAACTAAAAAGTAATATTTAATTTTTTTCTCAGTACTACTTTTCCTTTTCAACCGAGGAAGATCGCAGTCCCGTAAACAATCTACCTCAGAAAATAATTTTCTGACTACGGGGAAAACGTTGTCGTGCTTATTAGTCATGTTTATTGCTAATTCCGTCTTCAAGATATCCTCTAAGCATCCAGTAGTTTATCAAATTCTTCTTTTTAACACCATACCGCTGTGTTCGCTCATGGATATTGCGTCTTCAGCTCGAAGAGGGCGCTCCGGGTACTTGAAGGGTGACTGCCACAGTGGAGTGGTCCAGTACCTGCGATCTGCTTTCCACCACCGGGAGACGTTTAGAGGGCCTCACGACCATATGTTTCCCGAATCGGTGCTTGATTGTCTTGCTTATTGGCGTTGAATGCTCGTGTTAAATGTTCCTTAACAATATCTAAAACTAATAACGTTAAATTTCATTTTCTTAAAACTATACTTTAATAAAGATAAAACTTTGGAGAAACTATTAATCTCCATATTTAATACATGGTGTGCGGGTACATTTCATAGCGGAATTGTACCGGGAGCTGGCGTTTTGCGCGTAAACTTAGTTATTCAATTCAATCTCAATGGATCGAAAATTATTTAATTTTTTAACCAACTTTTCGCAATTTATATTGAAATGTATAAACAAACATATAAATAGAAATATATAAATAACAACCATTATATTTTTGTAAACAAAAATGTTTTTTTATTGGATAAATTTATAATAGTATCGTAAATATGAAAAATCAAATAGAAATAGTAGTATATAGTTTAAATTTTTTCAAACTATGTTATATATAAACATTTTTACATTATAAAAAACTGAAAGACAAGAACATTTGGCTTCGTTTTTCGGTATATACCTTTTATTTTTGTACCGCTATTTTTATACCCACAAACTAACCATGTTGTTACACTAACCAGTACTAGTACGTGACCCGCACTCAAGTATCAATCGTCAGAAAACGTACTAGTACGTATCCCGCATATCAATCTGTTAATAACACTATACATATAACTACTTATAAACATATTATTAGATATTCAGAAAAAAAATGGCTCAATTAAGAGATACCGATTAATAGAAGCTCGGTTCAACGAGGTTCTACTGTACTATTCAGAAAAAAAAAGCTCAATTAAGAGATACCGATTAATAGAAGCTCGGTTCAACGAGGTTCTGCTGTACTATTCAGAAAAAAAAATCAGTTAAGAGATACCGATTAATCGAAGCTCGGTTCAATGAGGTTCTACTGTACTATTCAGAAAAAAAAATGGATCAGTTAAGAAATACCGATTAATCGAAGCTCGGTTCAACGAGGTTCTACTGTACTTTGACTTTACGATAATCATCTTCTCTTTAAATATAGAGGTCTTCCTTTTAATATAGAGGATGTATTTTTTTTTTTCAAGTTTAATATTCTTACAGCATGAAAAAAAATGTCTTGATAAGTAAGAATCTAGCGTTTTCCAATGCATGTAGTGGATATTTATTGTCAAAGAAAATAGATGAAAACATTTGTAAAATTAAGTAAATAAATAAAATGAAATAAAAATAAAATGTTTTGCTTTGCTTGTTACATCGAATACTAATCCCTATAATCTTAGCAAATGATAGCCAGTAATAAAAAAACAAATATCTTTATTGCATTAGATTCGTTTCGGCCGTAAAACTTTCAGCTTGTTTGCTGACATTCAGAAATGGCTTTTGCAATATGAATTTGTTATCTTTCTCTTTGACTGCCCAGTCTCGATATAACTGTGTTTGTAGAATAGAACCACCGTTACCATTTTTAACACTTTCCGAGATGGTGTGTGTTGTACTGTCTGTGTTTATTGGTTCAGATCTCTCCGGCGTTGATGGACTATTTCTTGGAAGAAACTCTGTTTACTTTCTCTACAGGTGCAGACGGGGCAGGAAGTGGTTTAAAATCGTGCGAGGAACTTGCCGACATTTTTGCGGGTTAGTTTTTGCTAGTCAGGTAATTTACACGAAAACATTAGTCTTCCCTGTGTGGCTTGAGTTGGTTGCAACTACCGAAATTTCTCCTAATAATGAAAGTTCAAGTTATGGTAACTAATATAACATACGTAACGTTAATTACTGTTGTTGTGTGCCTTTAGAGAATATACAATACAAATACAACGGAGATTGTTATTTTTGGTTGATGCCGTGGCGTAATACGCGGGTTAATGATATGTTCACCAATGTGGTTCTTTGGTTTAAGCCAACCTGTTATTTATTCTTAGCCAATATCAGGGAAACGGTTTCCTTGTATGCGGTAGTAGCACCTTATATGAAACTAATTTTTAACATCTTTTCCTTATTTTTTCTCGTTATTTATCGGGTAAATTTTTTAGGTTACCCAGAAATTGTATTTTGCTTTTTCTTCCTCAACATTCGTACTTGTTATTTATGGACATCATGATAAATACTGTTCAATACTTAATTATTCAAATTTCATTTCATAGAAATACACAGAAGTTCATCATTTCTGTTTTTGTTTTTTTACTGTAATTTATCCATTTTTCTCGAATTTTTATATTTTCCTCGCTTAAACCGAACGATGGCTGAATGAGTAGTGCACTGTTCTTTGTTACCCGAGTCCGATGCCCAATGATGTAAGAATTACTGATACCACTAACATGACTTATATTATTTATATAAGTAAAATAACGCTATATAAATTGTAAATATAGATGAATCACTGTTCTCTTTTCCTCAATAATACTAACCCCTTAATACAGGGGGTTTTTTATATCAATTTTTTAATGTAAAAAACCCAATTTAGAACGTTGTCTTGCCGAGAAAATTACAAAAAAAATCAAAATTTTTATTGCAATTTTGGATTTTGATAACATGGCAGAAAATAGTCGAATATTGTAATATTACACGCACATCGACTTTTTTATCTTTCTTTTCGAGTTCCCATTTCAGAATAATCAGAATTATTCAATTCAGAATTTCATAATCTGAATCTGAATACGCTGTCGGAAACCAGCTCACAAGGAAGAGATAAGTCGTAAGTGATAAATGATAAGTAGAAAAAAAATATATTTTATACTTGAATAAGTAATATAAATATTTTATACTTTGAATAAGTAAGTGTTATAGCTTACAATCCCATGTAAATGATAAATATCAATCAAACGGTTGTTTTTTGCTTTCACATTGTTATTTTCAATTTTCGATTGCATTCGAGTGTGAAAAATTATAAGTACAATGCCGCTCGAATTTTCTCGAGTGTGCACAGTTTGGCCAGTTTAGCGCGCTCGAGTTAACTCGAGCGTGCATGTTAAGAGGTTAACAACGCTTGTAACTAAGACCTAACTTGCACATCCACCTCGAGATTACGTAGGGTTCACCCAGAAAAGTTTCAAGGGTACTTTGAGTCAACTATTTCTCTGCGGTCAATATACTAAACGGTAGTACGTTGCTGTCCAGTACCAGAGTTCGCTTGTTCGAATCCCGCTGATAACGTGAATGTTAGTATCTGTTTGAAATCAGCTTTATGCTGTAGGCTCCGCTGTCATCAGCCCTCGTCTAGCAAAAGAGTAGGTCTTAGCGCTCGAAACCTAATTAAACCAATCCAACTCTTCCTTTTTTTCCAGTCACTGTAATAAACACTCTTTGCAAATAGTATATAAAAAAACTGGTGGAGTAAAAAAAGAAAAATAAATTAATATATTTTCTGTCGAAGCTTGGTTTGAAATTGGCAACTAGTGCTAAAATATGTAACTGACACTGAGCAATCAACTGAAATATTCTTGAACGCCGAAAGTTTAAAAAAAAAAAGAAAAAATTACAATGTAAACAAGTTCGGTTAATTTTAGGTCTTTAAATTTAAGAAAAACAATGGAATCTGTGTAATAATTAATTTTTTAACCTAACAAAATTTTCGATAAGGTTCTAAGGATATGTGTATGTAATACAAGTAAATTAGCGTGATCAATTCTCAAATTATTAATTCATTTTTTTTTTGTTTTTAATCCATAAAAGCTGTTTTAGGCATAGATATAATGCAAGAGAGCCGAATATTTTTCATTTACCCATAGTGGCTTTTAATTTAAGGTATGCACTAAAGTTTCGAAATGAAATTGTTCTGACAGTGGTCGTAATTTATAATAATTTAGAACGTGGGACCTACTACTACAATGTTTATTTTTTAATTGTAAGGTGGATCTTGTCCGTCTGCTATAATTTTATAAAGACTAGAAGGCATTGTTTAGTCAGTTTAACTTTTGAATTGCTATCATCTTAGAAGAAAAAAATAAAGAAGTGTGTGTGCTTCAGTACACACAGATCTTGTTAATAGTGTATAATGTATTGTTATAATATATTATATAACATACATATTGTTAACAGTGTGAATAATGTGGTGCTTGTTTAAATGCTTTAATTTTATTTTCAACGTGGAAAGAAGTATTTAAAACTTCTCTTTAAAAAAAAAAATTATATGAACGATTTTTTTTCCTTTTTCCTTAATCGTTTATTTGTATAACTTTATTAATACAAAACCATTTTATAATAAATTATAATATATTTTCTATAATACCTGTTCGTTGAAAATATAGTATCCGTTACCCTTTGATTGTTGTTACAATCTTTATTTGGAGGTAATATTAATAAGTAATCAACCTCATAATATAAATCTTTATTTATTTGTTGTTACTTTATATTGTCAGTTGTATTATAAAGTACATATATAGTAAAATTTGAAATTGCAATAAGTGTATTAAGAAAGTTTGCTTTTCTGCGTAAATCGATGTACTGCTCAAAAAATTTTAAAAGAAAACTTGTACAGAACTGTAAAAACTAAATCTGCATTGCTGTGATGCCGTGCCAGTAGGTACTTCCTTTTTTCCTACTACCAATTAAGTATAAACCCTGCTTATAAGATAACTGTTTAATTATTATAATTATTATAAAAGGAAGTTTTACATTACGCGCTAAAAGTAAAATTTGAAAATTCAATAAATATATTCCAAAAATTTGCTTAATTTGTGCGTTGCACAAAAATAATATACTGAAATAAAAACAATATAAAATGGAACAATTAAGTCCAGACTGCTATGTTGTCGTATAAAAGTCGGTGCTTTTTTTTCTCCTGCCAATTAAGTATAAACCCTGTTTATAACATAACTGTTTAATTATTATAATTATTATACCATGCAGGTTTACATTACGCACAAAAAGTAAAATTTGAAAATTCAATAAATGTATTTCAAAAGTTTGTTTAATTAGTGCGTTGCACAAAAATGATATATTAGAATAAAAACAATATAAAATGTAATAATTAAGTCCAGACTGCTATGTTGTATAAAAGTCGGCGCTTTTTTGTCCATAGTGATTTTTTTCTCCTGCCAACTAAGTATGAAACTGGCATTAAGATGTACAGAACTTAGGTCGTTTAAATTTTCTAAGAACTTTTTTTTTTTTTTTTTTTTTTTTTTTTTTTTTTTTTTTGTAAATGGATGGGATTAGTTCTTGACTTCTCACGCTGTTTTCTATTAAAGTAAATCTAAAGATTTTTTTTTTCAAGCAGCAATTTCAAGTACTTTTAAACTTAGTTTTGTAGTTCTTATCCAATAAATAAATGAATTCAGTTTCGGCATATACGAGAACATTTATTCCCCGAACGCGACACCAAGTCTGCAAGCTCTCTTGTACATCCCTTTCGAAAGAAAATAAGATATATAGCCCCTGTTATTCGATTCTGCGGGCAGGGGAAGAAAGTTCTTAAAGATTTAGGAGAGCTAAAGTATAGAGGGGAAAAAAAAAGAAATTGATCGTTGTTTCAGCCATTCCTCCCCTACGGTCCGGATCAGAAACTTCCAGAAAATTGATTTTGGCGTCTCGGTGCGACTGCGCTGTGTCTGAATTTTCGGTTTATTTAAAAATAAATTATGTATTAAAATATCTTGTTTCTAATGTTGGTCGGTAATATTTAGTAATACCATTACGCATTTTGAGAGGATTTTAAAACCGTAAAATACATTTAAAATAATTGAAGTATTGCATATAACGTTGTAATTGTTTCGTATTTTAGAAACTAATCCTAATGCATATTCAGGAAAGTAAAGCTGATTTCAACAGTTCATTTAATTAACATTTAAACTTTTTAATACTTTCTTGAAAGTTTTTTTTTTACTTTTAATTCTCTGTAATATTTTCAAGTATTTATATTTTTCCTTCAAAAGTTTTATGAGATCTATTAAAACTTTTTTCATAAGATTATGCGTTGATTTAAAGAAAAATGTTTTCTTGAAAGAATTGTATGAAGCATTGTAACTATATTATGTTCTAGAAACTAATTTATACTATACCCAGAAAGCTTATTTTAACAGTTTATTTAATTACAACTTAAATTTTTTAATACTTTTTGAAGTTGTAAAAGTTTTTGTGATATTTTCAAACATTAGTATTTTTTTCAGATGTATTAAGACTTACTTCTTTGGACTAAGCATTAATTAAACAAAATGTATTTTTTATTTTAAAGTATTACTTAAAAGGTTGCTATTGTTTTGTATTTTAGAACGTAATGTCTTCAAGTATTAATATTTTTGCTCGAACAGTTTTTTTTTCTAGATCTTTTAAATCTTTTTTCGCACGATTCTGCGTTGATTTAAAAAAAAATGTTTTTGATTGGAAGAACAACATGAAACATTGTAATTATTTTGTGTTCTAGAACTTAATCTTAAACTATTTTCAGGAAAAAAGGCTAATTTCAACAGTTTATTTAATTCAAATTTAAACTTTTTAATACTTTTTTAATTATGTTTTTTTTTTAATTTTCTGTAATGTCTTCATATATTAATATTTTTTTGCTCCAAATTTTTTTTACTTCACTGGATTAATTAGTGATTAAAAAAATGTATATTTTATTTTGAAGTATTACATGAAAGGTTGTAATTGTTTTTTTTATGTTAGAACCCAATTTTAAAGCATATTCAAGAAAATAAAGTTAATTTCAGCAGTTCATTTAATTAAAATTTAAAACTTTTAAATATTCTTGAAGTCATTTTTAAATTCTTCGTTATGTTTTCAAACATAAATATTTAAACTCTTTTTTTTTTTTTTTTTTTTTTTTTTTTTTTTGAGATGTATTAAAAATTTTTCTCAAGACTATGCATTTATTTTCAGATATCTCTATAGTTTTATATAAATTCTAACTCCAAGTAATTTTCAGAAAATAAACACTGAAATAGGATGGTTTCTTCTATATATTTGATAAAAAAAAACATACTACATTTTGACATACTCCTTATTTTATCTCCTTATTTTGATCTTTTCTTTGATGGCCTCATGACTGCCTTCTTTCCAATATGGAATCCATTTCCTATTTGTAGTGGATTTAAAAGACCCATTACTTGCGTGCGAATATATATATATATATATATATATATATATATATATATATATATATATATATATATATATATATATACATACATACATATGTATGTATATATGTATGAATGTAGCATATCAAAATTATTTCACTTTAATATCTCTTTAAAAACCTTCTTTCTCATTCTAATTAATTAATATCTATTATCTCAGCTGCAAAATGTCTTAATCAAAGGAGTGTTCTCGACTTAAAATTCTTCCAACACATTTCTCAAAGTTTTCTGTGCAATTTTCTGTCCATTCAACACGTTTTCCAGCTGTCGCCGGCAAATGGCTCAGTTATTCCCTTGATGTAACAGTTAAATTCGCAAACCAAGTTTCTTGTCCTTTGGGAAACTTCTATCTGCCTCACTCTGGGATACACCTCTGTAAAAGCAAAGTGTTGTTCGTTTCATTCATTCTTTTGTCTGCCGTTGACCGGGAAAGATCTCATTTTTAGCAGCTAATGAGTACAGTCTAAGTTTCACTACAAACTCTGCCTGTGTTTTTTTAAACAAAATGGCCTGACTGCAATTTATTCAAATACTTCAGTTGCTTAGGCTTCTCCTTGCCCAGTAGCTCGGGCTAGTAAAAAGAATAGAAGCTATAATTTCAAATATATATATATATATATATATATATATATATATATATATATATATATATATATATATATATATATATATATATATATATATATATATATATATATATTTATATATATTTATATATATATATATATATATATATATATATATATATTTATATATATATATATATATATATATATATATATATATATATATATATATATATATATATATATATATAAAGGAAAATTCTCAGGGATTTTTCAAAACTTAAATCAAGTGTAAAAATTATTGCTTCATTTTGCATTCCCCTTTTTAACCCCTAACCTAAATTGACCACTGGGGCTATAGGTTACGCCCTCAGAGAAGGGGCCTGGCCAATTATAAACCTACATGGCTCTAGCGGACAATTTAAGTTAGGGGTAAAAGGGGAATGGAAAATGACGCGGAAATTTTTGCCCTTGATTTAAGTTTTGAAAACCCCTGAGAATTTTCCTTACATATATATCTGCACAAAATCGCTTACATTTAAACGTGTGTTCCCAGAATGTCTATTTTCTGTATAGTACTGCAAAACTGCGAAAATCGTTTTCCAAGAGCTGTACATGTTACTAATCTTTTAGTACTCGTACCTTGGTCTCATTAAGTAGCACCGTTGCTTTGCAACTCTCCCACTATGTAGACATCACGAATTTATTAAGCACTTCTCAAGTTCGGGAATTTCATTTCGTGATACTTAGCTTCACCTGCGCTCTTGTCTACTTTTCACAAATTATTTTGACTGAAATTTAGAAATCTGGAAACCGGTCGAAACTTCCTTGAACCGCTCGTTATTTCCCGAACTTTATTCCGAATCCAATGAAGAGATTTGGGGGAATGCATTTCACTCTCTCAATTTCACCATATCGCGAATGACATTAAACTTAATGCGGTTAAGCGTGGAACCGAATAATTTGCCCGTAAATGGAAGGAGCGGAACATGTTCGTTTGAGTGTTGTCTCGCTAAGCTCATGTTCGAACGTGTAGATATGACAGTCGTAAGCAGAATGGGCTTCCATTACCAGTATCCTCAGTTTTATTAAGTTTGCATATATGCAGGTAAATATCCCGATGCATTTTAATAGTGTTGGAACTCAGAGGGGTAAAATAATTTGAATCACCAGATGGTATTAATTTAAGATCTCGAAGAAAGGACCATTTCCAGAGAAGATCAAGATGTCGACGCAGTAGATTCCATTTTGCTTACTTTACCCAGTTTATAAAATAACGTTTTATTCTTAACCCTTTGATAGTTTCATTTTTTTTTTTCCAGAATTCGGTCAAAAAAATGTCACTTTTTTTATTGTATTTTTTTGTTCATTTTACATTTTTAAGTAAACATATGTTATTAAAATTAACATTTCTAATATTTTTAAGCATTTTTTACAACTTTTTTTCTTTCTATGAAAGCATCATAGAACTGAAGTTTACCTTTAGTCTCATCGATATCCAAGTTAATTTTTGGATTTCCAGTGAAAGCAAATCTAGGAGGCGGATCCGAATGATTATCAAAATTAATTTAAAAAATTGTCTTGCTTGACTGATTCCATCTGTACTATTATCAGAGTCACTACTATCCAGGTCATCTAGTAAACTTTCGCTACTATCCTTTACAGATAATTTAGTTTCTGATTCCGAGTCACAGATCGAAAAACAAGAAATTAGCTCCATACGCTCTGAATTATCCATTATTTAAAAGTAAAAATATATTATTCAATTCTTACATCAATAAAATTAAATTATCAGGCGGTTAGTAAAATATAACGAGAATGCTATACACTGAAAGATAACAATTCGCCTTCTGATACAAAAAATGCTAAAAAACCCGCGCTTTTGAACCAATCAGAGAAGAAAATACAATAAACTGCGAACTATCATTTACTGGACATCTATACGAATAATATGTTACTAAAATTCCGCTGTGAAATGAACCCGTACACAATGTGTTAAAAATATCTCATACATCCACTTTCCGATCTAGTGATACCAACTGCTATGGGAAACTCAAGCAAATTTGAATCCTATTTTTATAATAAAGATGTGGCACTGAAGATAAAAGTTTGTTGAAAATTTATCATATTTAAATTGAGGGCCTCGTGTGAGATTCGCTTCAGCAAGAGGTTTAATAAAAGGTAGATAGATGTAGATGGAGTTCTTCTAATCCTGGTAAAAGCATTTCGTTTTATTTGTGTTCAAAAGAATCAAAATGAACTATTTGGTCAAACTCAAAATATTTTATATTCAGTAAGTTTCAGCGGTAAATGTCATGGTGCGTCTATGTTTGGCAGAAAGTCGAAAAACTTAAAATATACTTTGCCGTCTGGAAGCGCCTACAATCTGCCAGTAAGCAGCTTTAGAAACGGAGGAATCAGTAACTCTTGGAGCTGTCAAAAATTCAGAAGTTTAGGAGTTTTATAAAATAAATGAGAACTGTGCTTGACAGATTAACTGTACATTTCTCTTCCATCTGCCGATTCAATGGTTGTTGTGTAGACTGGCATATATAAGAACAGAGGATTGTGTATGCCATTTTGTTTTTTGTTTCGTTCCTGATAGTAGGATTATATTTAATGCATTGCCATGAAGGTTTTCGGAAAATTTCTGCAAGATTTTTCACGCTATGCTATAGGCATTTATTTGTTCAGCCATTTTGTTTCTCTGAAAATGGTTGTTTTGTTATTTTCTTTAATCCATGTTAATGAAACTTTATGAAATTTTATCACTTTTTAACTATCCTCTTTCAATTTTTAACAACAACTAAATGTAGAATATTCTCTAATATTCTTGTGTACGTTACATGACCTTATTACAATCGTTTATAATAAAATAGTATGCTCATGATAAAACATGAAAAAATTTTCTTGCGTATGATACTTCAGCTTTACAAAAGCTTTACTTCATAAAAATGTTTATTTACTTGAACTTAAGACAGGATTATGGGAAAAGAATTATTCATTTATAAACTTTAATATTTTCCGTAAATACAGCTCAAAATTATACATATGTCGTATTAAAAAAAAATGTTCAATTTTCACAAGTGTTCAATATCACTCGACTCCTGTATAATCAGGGCCGGTCTTAAAGTGTACGGTGCCCTAGGCAGATTCTTCAAAATCCGTCCTATAAATTTAAAATAAAAAAAATTATTTACACATATGGTTGATTCTTTAAAAAATGCCGCAACAGCGTTTAAAATTTTTTTAAAGCAACAGACATTAACTGTTTATTTTATTTATTCATTTATTTTTCAAGGAATGTTCGAAAAAATCTGAATTATAATAATAATAATGATAATAATAATGATAATAATAATAATTATTATTATTATAGTACAGTGATATCCGGGCTTAATTTTATTTTAATACCACCAGAGATTTTTTAACTTTGGAAGTAATTTTTGACGTTTCACTGTTATGGGTGTTGCAGCTCACCATGATTGCATTTTCTATAAAGTACAAAAGTGTTTATTTAAAAAAAAATAATACATTTTATTATTAAAAAGTGTATTTATTTTATAAATTAAGTCCTTTGAATATATCATATTTGAAAAAAGAGACTGTATTAAATATTTCGTAAAAATACAGAGTATTCATTGTTATGAGAGTAATTTCATATCATACTTTTAATGTCTATCACTATATAAAATAAGCTAGGAAGGAAAAAAGGAGAAACGCTTTTATTTTATTTATTTATTTATTTATTTTTGTCTTGAGTTAGAGAAGTAGCATGGTAAGTTTTCTGTTATATCTCCTATATAGTGTTCATTATAATAGAGGTTAGAGGTTCACTTTTTTTTTTTTTTTCACAATAACAAGAATGTAGACATATCGTGTGGCATCGACAAAAAAACACAAGTTCTCCGAACTTTTCCCACGTTAATAACAGATATAAACAAAACTTTATTAAATATTCCGGCTCCGATAGCATTAACATAAAAAAAACGAATGTTAAAATCACTGTTAAACGATTTTCTAGCATAATCTCCCTCCCCCTGTGTGTATCCTGGGGTTCACCCCAAAACACCTGTCTGAAAAATCTCTCGCCTCCCTCCTCATTGGCCGCGAGAGAGCGCAGATGGATTGTGCGTCAGAATCGGCGCGTGCCGTCTGTTTCTTCCGATACTTTTCCCCTCGTACCGATCGCATCTTTGTCCCCCGATCGCCGTTATTCAGCAGTTCCCCCCTCATCTGCAACCCTCTGCCCGCAGATATCGCTACTGTTGGCGTCATTCCGCTTGAAAGTAATATCCGTACTTTTTGGAGTCCCACAACTAATGAACACACGTTATATTTCCTCTGTGAAAATACATTGGTAATAATTATTTTCGCCCGCAACTAAAAAAAAAGTTTTACTTTCTTTTCTCCCCTCGTAAAGCGCACTTCTGTAATCGAAAGGTTTATGCTTATGCGAGGTTCCGTCAACTACCGTAACTTTCTCAGTTTGTTATCTGCTCTCGTACCTGTCCTCTCTCGCCGATGAGTAAAAAGCTTCCAGATGTTGGCGACTTATCGCGCCTCGCATATTAGCAGCTTGGCGTGTTTTTCTTCTCGGTTCAAAAATAAAACTTTTTTCTTTTCAAATTTCTGCATCGATTTTTTTTATTTTTTTTTAAAGGGGCACATCACCCAAGACTTGAAATGTTCGATAAAACAGCCGTTTTCCTATTCACCGTAAAATAAAAAGATCTGCTACTTTTAGAATGAATTTTTACAAGTTATTTTATTGCTCCTTGTATTAAAAAAATATTTAGTATTATAATTTTAAGTAGTATATTTTTCAAAAATAGCAAAAATTAAACGCGAAATTAAAAAAAAATTAAATTCGCTTCTCTGAGATAAATATTTTTAAGATATATATATATATATATATATATATATATATATATATATATATATATATATATATATATATATATATATATATTAGAAATTTAATTTTTATATCGAATTGAGCTAATTAGTTTTTTAATCCTAAAACTTTAAAAGTTTCTGGTGTTTTAACATAAGTTAAAAACTGAAAAGCAATTAAAATGATTGATTTATCTTCTGAATACCATATTTTTCTATGTTGTATCAATTATAAAATCTTATTTCTTTGTTTTAAAATTATAAATTATTCAAATTTTATTGTTCCATATTAACGACCTAGAAAGGGACTAAGTAATTCATAATTCTATGTAGCTTTTATGCTAAGTAAGTTACCAGAAAATAGACCAGAAGATTTTACCCAAAAGTTTAAACCTTTCTTGTGATACTGTTATTTAATAATACGTCGTATATAATGAGTTTTTCCATCGCTGATTTTTTTTTTTTTCAAATGACGGACAAATATTAAAAATTATTTACCCGACAATATTAGCTTTTTAATTAGAGGAATTGATAAATACACATTTTAGAGATGAAAAGTTTTATATTTATTTCTAACTCGTGTGTCCATATGGGAACATACAATTTAAAATTCAGTTAAAATGTTTCGCCGAAACTACGTTGTAAAATTTTTTACTTACCAAGCTAAAGATATGCTTGATTTTTTTGTATCATAATTATTTTCTAAATATAAAATCTGTAATATACACAAATACATGAAAAACCCACCTACCTTTTTATAGCTCTTTCGTACATCATTACTTAAAAATTCTCAAAATATAGAAAGTTATATATTTTAAATTATATATACTAATACCATAAACATTCTGTATACAAAGAAAAATATATTTTAAGGAAACAAATTTGCAGTTGTAAATTTTTAATTACAAACAAAAATATACTTTATTTTTATATAATGGCTAAATTCTAGAAAAATTCAATTGCGTTCAGAAATTCATAAGCTTCTTAAAGAAGTACTGTGCAAAATTATACGTCCTATGTTTTTCTTTCCCATTCTAACATGCTATTCGTCCTCATATGAGAATATACTATTAAAATCTAATATTTTTCTGGGAAATTTCTTTACTTTAGTCTATAATTACATGTAACCGAATTTTAATGAATAAATCTCTTGATCTCCGATTATGATGCAGCGTTTAAAAAGTTGAAACATTTAGCCCTCAATATTTGAACTTTCATGGCTTGTAAACGTTGCTAGATTTAATTATTATATAGTTTTAATATGTATACATTTTAATAATATAATATAGTCTGTTTCGAATATAGATTATAACGTTTAAAAATAACTTTGCAACAAATTTATATGTGGACTATGGGGAAAATTCTTTCTGTGTGATTTATAGTATCGTATTCAGCATTTTTGTTAAAACTTTACACTTCAGCAAAATAACTTTTTCACTTGTTTGTTGAAGAATAAATTCGATAAATTCATTATGTTACTCTACGTAAAAAATATAACACCCTAAGTTTATCAAATTAGAATATTGGGTATTTCAATTTGTTTTTAACTTTTTATCCAAGAAGAAATAGCTATTTAAATAAGTATACTTACAGTCACATTCGTTTATATATGAGTTATTACTTGTTAATGATAATTTTGTGATATTATGCATACTTAAAATTAATATTTAAAAGCAATAAAGACCTATTAAACATGTTTTAATAAGTACATACAATTTAATCTTATAACAAAAAATTTAAATGTTTTAAATTCTCATGAAATACTTGAACAAGGAGATATTAATAAATTGAATTGTGGTTACTAAAACTATTCTAATTATTAATATTAATCTCAGTTTAAATATTTAGATCTCAGTTTTAGAATAAAAACATAATTAATTAGGAACCAAAAAATAGACTCTAATTATCTAAAGAATATTTATGAAACATGTTCGAATATTCTATTACCTTTCAGTTAATTTTTTTCATTTGAAATGATGTTAAATTCTCGTAAAGCATTTAAAAACAGAGAAATTAATGATTTAAATTCTTCTTTCAAAATTTATTCGAATCATAAATAATATTACTTTTAAATACTTGTAATTGCTTGTAATACTTACGTCTTAGTGAAAGTTGCAAGAAAAAAAAATCGTTAACTAAAAATATATAGGAAGACTAACTTATTCTTGTTTATACTGTAACACTCTAATTCTCAAAAAAAAAAAAAAAAAAAATATATATATATATATATATATATATATATATATATATATACATATTTGCGAAACAAATTTAACAGACTTCATTGTCTTCATGTGAATTTTGTTTAACCCAGAGAAATAGGAAAAATATAAAGAAATACATAATATATAAGATATATATATATATATATATATAAAGAGAAATACTGTGAACTCTAATAGTTTCTAGGAAGTCATTACGCTATGTACGTAGCGGAAAATTTTTTTATGGGGGGGGGATCTCCCCGTTTAGCACATATCTCAAATTAATTCCGCAATTCTTACGCATATAATACTTATGAACAACAATCCTCATGAGAGAGAGTTGCAACCCCCTTATCCCCCACTTTGCTACGCCACTGCATTACGTCATCTCATGCCCAATAAAATTTATTTTTTAATTGCTATATTATTGTTTTAATGGGGTTATTAGGTACAGCTCCTTAGACAAAGCGTCAACCTTTAGCGTTAATTGTTTCTTATCTATTAATCATGACAGACCTCTCAAACAATGCGCAAGCAAGCAAGCACTAACCAGTCTCCAGTTGTCCAGGTGGTAATCAATGGACAACTCCTTTTTCCAGCGAGCGAAAACCACGGTGGTGGGCAGCCGCGGTTATTGTCTCTTGTTTCTCTGCGGGTGTGTGTTTATGTCCCCTTTTAGAAGAACAATGCATTTGGCCGCTTTATTGTTTTAGAAGATCCTCCCATTATGTCGGTCAGCATGAGTGTGGGGCCACGTTTGCCCATAATCTGTTTCGAGTGAAAAGATAGTTCCGTGTTGATTGCGAAGGATTACTTTACTGCATTGCAGATAAGATGTAATCCTCAACTGCTCAATCCCTTTCTTTCTCGTTTTTAAAAACCTGCCTACAGGCTTAGAGCTTTCGCGGTGAATTAATTATCGGATTTTCGAGAAACGGGTAGAAACCACTCATTGGTGTCGGTAGTAGACTGGGCTTTGATTTTTCTTAATTTATTTTATTTATTTGTGTTTTGTTTAATGTTGCATGCTTTTCATACTTTTCTCGAAAAGATAATTTTGATATCATCAGCGTTTGTATCAAATGACAGGAAAAAGACGTGGTTGTAAATAAACAACACATGAAATGGAAGTAGCTTTTTTTTTCTCTGTATTATTCAGGAAGGAAAATAAGGCAGTATCGGCAGAAAGATTTCTCGTGATATCGGTTTAATTTAAAATGAGATAGCGTATTTTCTATTTAATGCGTTAGACAATTACTTACACTCTAGCAAGATTTGTTTTTACTCACTATTGCTGATAGTAAGAAAGTTATTGGTGACTGTTCCACACTGGTTAAAAAATTTAGCTATAATTTTTGAAAATATACCTAACCTTTGATTACAAGTTTCGTGATATAGTTTTATTCTTTGCAGTTTCGGTTGGAACGTTAATAATAAATGTTTAATGAAATGGGTATCATGCGTTAAATCCTCTTAGATTAGCATAGTGCGTATTTAATGATTTTATCACGATTGCTTTACCTAAATGTGTTCAATTAAAGAAGTACGAAGGTAAGTCAAAAAGTTAGTTGCATTGCTTAAGAAAACTAAACAAAATGGGATAAAAAATTTTAATAATAACTGTATACGTATTCTAAAGTTTCATATAAATTCTGCATTTCGACGTAATCAACGTTCCTCTGTTTAAGCATAAATAGAGGCGTGGCACAAATTTTTCACTGCCCTCTGCAAAGAAAGCTTTTGGGTTGCAGCCTTCATCTCGATATCCCAGTCATATCCTCTCATTGATAGTTCTTTCGTGGAACCAAAAAACATACAAGTCACAAAATGAAATATCTGGATTATAAGGAGATCGACACTTTTACAACCTCCTTATAACCCACACTTCCCACATGAAGTTTTTCAGGTGTTTGTACGTTTGTTTTGCTGCATGATACCTACCTCTCATTGTCATGCAGAAGCTCAATTGCATTTTTACTCTACACTTTATGCAACTTCCGATAACTTTCAGTGCATTTTAAACTTTTTCGTACACAAAAATCGAATAACTGGTGTAATTTCTAATTTGAACGCCACTTGCATATTTATGACTCATTAGACAAACTAAAATTGCTTTATGAAAGCCATTATTAATTCACATAGATAAATGTTTGAAGTGTTGCCACAAAGTTTCGTAAAAATAGCTCTCAACAAAAATTTTTACAAAGTAAAGCGACTAATTTTTTGACTGACCTACGATTATCAAGACGTGTTTGTCTTAAAATTTTCAATCTTCCAGAAAATATGCCGTATTTCGTTTAAGTATTTATACACGTTAGCGTAATACGGAAATTGAAAGTTTTAAGATTACGCAAATCATTCAGCGTTAATAACCAAATGTATTTATAATAGGCACAGCGTTTTTCATGGGACAATTGATAATTTTGTTAAAAGTAATTTGAGAAACTCTCTTCAGATCGACGCAATTTCTTTTCGTTTGATTAATTAAACGAGAAGCACTTGGAAATTTCTGCGAATTTGGGACTGTCTCTCCGACGAGAGACTGCATTTCGGCTTTTGACGAAGAGTGAAACCTAATCACAAGCCGAGTCTAATTAAAACCTCATTCAGTGATTGCGTCCATTACAACCGGAAAAGGAAGGCAAGTCAGTTTGGTGGTATATTAGAGAGCACCGCTTCCTTCCGAAAATCCTTACTGTGCTGCAAAGTGCTTTGGTGTAAAGAGGTCATCCGTGTGGGTAATGATTTCCAGGGAAATGAAGTAACAAAAAAAATATAATAAAATAAAGCAGAAAATTTCCAGATTGGTTTTTAAATTGTTGGGTCGCTGATATTTTGATACTTCACAATGAAGGCTTATTGTGGCAATGAACTAATTCGTATAACTTTCTTTTTGACCTCTTTCTTTTCTGTACTTCTCGTACCCGTAAGCTGTAACCTAAGTAATTTCACTTTTATTGCACCTTGTTTCGAACACAAGCGGAGATATTATTGAAACAACTCTTATTTAATATTTATCTAATTTAGAAATTTTTTTTTCATTCGTTTAGTGTGTTTTAATTACTGTACAATGCGTTAAATTTATATGCGTACCTCGCATTGTTATTAGTGAATAGTAGCTGTTTTAAGTACTCTTTGCTGACGGGCAGGGCCGTAGCCAGAAATTATATTCGGAGGGGGACATTGTTTTTTGTGAAGGATACTTTAATAAAACTACAGGTTTTCTTATGTATGTATACTCCTAATGAGTATCATAATACAATGGAATTTTAAAATATCAATATAATTAAAAAAGAATATAATGAACAAATTTAGAGTCTTGAATAAGTAATGTAGTAACTATACAAAGAATTTAATAGTAAAATTAACATTGAAAATATATAAACTATACATGGTATTAAATTCTAAATTTTAAAACAGAAACATAACTAAAGAAAAAGAATAATTTTGAAAGAAAATGAAAATTTTCTTTTTATTTGTATATTATAAAATATGCCTTTTTTTTTAATTTTCCCCAAAAAATTTTCCCAATTTCTTCCAGTTGTGCAACAATATTGTAATGAGTTGCCAAAAGTGCTAGTCAATCAGTTCTTACATGTCGAATCAAATTTGCACCTACTCCTTAACTCTACGTCACTGTTCTAAGCCCACTTTTGTCAATGCACAGCTAGGCAGATGACACACACACACATGGTCCATTTTATTTCCACGAAACGTTCTTTTAGAATTTTGGAGGGGGACCGGTCCCCTAAATCCCTTTGCCTACGGCCCTGCTGCCGGGTAACTCCGATCCAGCCTAATTAACATGGAACCATGGAACGCTGTTGCTACCAGGTAAAAGCTTACAACAAATAAACTTATATCCAACATTACAAATTAATTTGTTTATTTGAAGAAATCTAAAAGCAACTAAAAGTCCACGAATCTTATTGTGAAAGGATGATATATCATTCTTAGAACACAATTCTGTGAGATATGCTCTGATATTTTCTTTACGGTATTAATTAGACTCTTGTCAGGAGCGAGCCTGCCTCCAGTCTCGAAATGATGCAAAAGAAATGACTTAACGAAACTTATAAAAGGTTGGAGGGTTGGTTTGGAGTTCTACAGTCTACTGTTTTGCTATCCGGGTGCTGGTGAAATCGGACCTACAGCTTAAAGCTGATTTCAAATGGCTACGAGCATCCATACCTTAGGCAGGATGAGAACCTACAAACTCTGGTAACAAAAAGCAAAGCTCTACCCATCCGGCAATCGTTCGGAAAACAACAGTAACAGGCTTGCAATTCCGTCACTTTTCTCACCTTTAGTCACTTTTTTTACAATTGATCACTTTTAGTCACTTTTTTAAGTAAACAGTCACTTTTAGTCACTTTTTTCATGGTGTATCACAGCAAAAGTCTGTTGTTGAAAAAAGAAAATCTGAATTAATAACAAAATATTTTAATAAAAGACCAAAAATGGGATGTTCTAATCTTATTTTTCTTATTAAAATGTAATTAGTCATATGGTTTCCAGAATTTAGTGATTTTAAAAAGTCGTAAAGAAGTTCAAAAAATCTACATTTGTACATTTAATACATTGAAGTAATTTACGTCTAAGCACACATTTCTCTTTTTCTTCACAATTTTTGTTTAGATACTCTAATCTAGCTATGTACATATTTCAAAACATCATTAATATATGCAGAAAATTGTGATTATAAAATTAATGTATTGTACGTATTCAAATCTAATTTATAGATTTTCTTGAATAAAAAGCAATGTTGAGTTGTGTTAAACAAAATTTTTAACCTTTTGTATTTGACGCTAAAATCATGTCTTGCCTGAATCATTTGATTTAGAGTTAAAATAAATAGAATAATCTGAATAATAGCATCTGTAATCAAGAGGAGAAAATTTTTTTTCAATGTTTAGTCGCTTTTTAGTCACTTATTCTGCATTATTTGTCACTTTTCTCACCTTTTTGAAAGTACCTCAGCAGTTGCAAGCCCGCAGTAAGAAAAAAGGCCTATCAAAAAATGTTTGCCAAATTAATAAAGTGCATTTAGATTTTTTAACAGTGGAGTGAGTCTTCATTCGAATCAGCAGGCAAACTTCATAACTTATAAATTTAAGATGGTTTCGCTCACATTTAAATTTTTATTGTTTATTACTGAAAAAAGCAAAGAAATAGGCTCCGTGTGCGATTAGATTCGATGATAGATCTATCTGTGAGCAAAATTGAGTGACTTAAAGGCTCTTTGCTTTCTATATTAAAATCGGATGACAAACATACGGTCTCTTTTATATATATAATAATAATAACCCTAAGTACTACTTATTCATAAAAAGTTAAGCGTTATTACCATCGCTTCTGGCCTTACTTTTCAAAGAAATCCCCCACCCTTCTCCACAGGAAAAAAAATTCAAAAGAAAAAGTTTATAAAGAATTGTGAAGTATGGAAAAAGTCTCCCCTCACATTTCCTTGTTTTATTTTACGACCGTTATTTACTTTCACTGCGCTACCACAAAACACTTCTACTACCTCTTGGCGACATGGACGCCAAGCTGTTTGGCGAATTATCTCGAGTTGAGACAACCCTTGTTACATCTACGACAACAGAAATTCACCGGCCTTTGAAGAGCCCAGTCTGTTTCGTCAACTTCCCTCGAAATTATGACAGTAAAAAATCGCTTAACCTTCAGTTGACTATGAAATGGAAATTAATTTCGTTTTTCCGTCAAAATTTATGCCGTCGTGTGGGATTTGTAGTTATTCAAAATATTTCGGAGTTTTTGTGATGGACTGTATCCATGGTTACGAAAAGAGATACTGAAAGTCGTTGAAGAGTTTTTATCAAACTTAACGTTTATGCGAACTAATGGATATTTCTGAGTGGATTAAACATGATTTAAATTAATAACAACTAGTGGTATTTTTCTTTAATTTTGTTCCGGGAGTACAAAGGAACAGTTAAACAATATGTGGTTCCATTTGTTTGAAAGTTGCAGATAGTTTCTGGTAAGTTATTTTATTGGAAAATTTTAATTAAAAAGTTTCAAAACTCTCATACTAAGTGAAATTCAAGGAGTAACATCTGTTTTGAAGCATTTTTGTGTTTGTTTTTACCTGTTCTGTTGTATGGATCAAAAATTACTTATCTGTTGCGCGAAATGTCTGCTTCGTAAAATGCTTTTAAAGATAAATATCTCGACTCGTATCTTGCGAATATAAAGAAGATAAAGTTTTAAAAGGTTGTGCATAAATT
>CM063501.1:89044664-89067164 GCA_032207245.1 Pardosa pseudoannulata
ATTTTATGGGACTTATTACTCAAAACTAAATTTTTTATCTCGAGTAAATTTAAAAAAAAGTATTATAATCCTACTGAGTAATTTCTTTGAAATTTTCCATACTTGAATATGTGATTTTTATCTGTAAACTGAATCATTATATTGAGAATATTCTAATATCGGCAAAATTTATTTTTAATTAAAAGGTATTTTTTCAATGTCATATGATCTTTTTAAATAGTTATCTATGTTACATTTATTATGTCATTAATTCTGTAGACCAAACATTTCCGTTCCTTTTAATGTAAAGTTATAGTTAATATGTTAATTGGAACTTGTTATACTGTACAGGTAGCAGATCATATTGAAAAATAATTATCTGAAATTGCTGTTGTATTCAATACATTATATATATATATATATATATATATATATATATATATATATATATATATATATATATATATATATATATATATATATTATTTTGATACCAAAATTATTTATAATATAAAAATTATAATTCTGAAAATCTTATGAAAAGTTGCAAAAATAATATTATCAGTTATAATGATGCAATATTCAGTTATTGTAAGTCGAAATGAAAATATATTTATATTATAATGAAAGAATTTAAAAAAAACCCATCAGTTCTTAATTCTTTAAGAAATTACTTCATTCGTCATTTTTTATGTCTAAGTAGTTATTTGTTACCTTATTAACGGTTTTATTTTATGCATATTGTAACGTTCTCATTAAAAATCGAGACCTTAGTTAACCAAATGCATTCAAATCTTACAAAGACTACAAAATGTATTTATGACATAAATGAGTTTTACAGAACATGGACCAAATTCAAGCGTATCTTTCGTGTCTTATAATTTGTCCGCAAATTTTCGGAGATAAGCAAGTTTCGGGTTTTGTTTGATTTGGAGCGCTACGGTCTACTTTTGCAACACGAGGGCTAATGAGACTGGGACCTACTGCTTAAATCCGATTCGGAGCTTCTACGACCATCCATGTCACAGTGGGATTCGAACCTACCTGAGTAACATCCATGCCTCATTGAGATTCGAACTCACGAACTCCGGTAGGTTCGAATCCCACTGTGGAATGGATGTTCGTAGACGTTCGGAATCGGCTTTAAGCAGTAGGTCCCGGTCTCATTAGCCCTCGTATTGCAAAAATAGACTTTAGCTTTCCAAAGAAAAACTAAACCCGAAACTTGCTGATCTCCGCAAATTTGCTGATGGAAGGTGAGATACAAGAGATACGCATTTGACTTGAATTTGGACCCAAATCTCATAATATATATTACATTTTGAAGAGTTAGTTCTTAAGAAAAATGGAGTATTTTCGGATGAAAACTTGATAACATTTCAAAATGCAGCATTTTTGGTGTATGAATATGAGAAGAACAATAATATCACAGTTCGAGAACAATAAACTATAACTGTATTGGATGATCTTTATTGTGTAATTAGGAGCATTAAAGTCTAAAATACGCCATACCTGTACAGACCTAAATACTACCAGTTTTTGAGTCTAGAAAATAGGTCGTTTTACTTTGGAAACACTTAAGAATTACGGAATTTCATTGTGTTGCCGGACGAAATATCTCCTCGTCATTATAATAAATTTGCAATTATTTTCAGACACAGACATCGCATTTTGCCGCCACTCTATGAACTTTACTTTTCAGCATTAGATTTCAGGCTTAGAGAGTGTACGTAATTTCATTTAAATGGAAAAGTTTGCTCTAAATTGTAATAACATATTAGTTTTAAATTCCCTATCAATATCAGAACTGAGAAGGGTATTCTATTAAACATCATACATGATTCTATAATAGGCAGATAGCAGTTGTTTGTCCGCCCACCGACAAGATTTCGAAACTTGATTATTGAATAGCTTCGGTGTCATGTTGGCGTTACGTCAAACGCAAGGCATTTTTATTTTGGCGTTAAATTTGGCTATTGTTGAGTAGAGATATTTCTCCTGATGGTAATGATGGAAGAATTCTACGGCTTTATAGTTTGATCTCTATCACTCTGGTTTCACATCGTGTGAAATCTTTTCACTTGATCTGCCGGCTGATAATGTTAAGACCAGCTCTTCTCCAACGAAACAATTCTGACAAATCCGAAGAAAAAGTTCCTTCCCCCTTGGTTATCGCTTTTAACCGACTCTGTCTCCTGAGCACGAAAGTTATTTTTTCGTGCATTTGCTTCATTCAAAAAGAATTGCGTAGTATTTTTTAAACTTTTTTTTTCTCGTAATTGATAAAGAACGAAAGGAATTCTAAAGTACTTGTTCCAACCTGTCACTCAATTGCCAGCTGCCGAACATTCAGATTAACTAATAAACTGCCTAAAAAAACTCTAAAAATTTATAAATATTATTATTTTTTAATTTTTTAATGGCTTTTGCCATTGAAACCAATTGATTGCCATTTAATAAAGCATTTCACAATAAATTCTTCTGGTAGAGATAGGAAGGTTTATGTTTAGTTATAGAGGAATGAAAACTTGTTCTACATATATGCTGCACTATAAAATTGGACGTTTTTTAATTAGTGTTTGGTTGATTTAATTTATTTTTTGCTGAACTTATGTTTAGTTTAAGGGATATAATGGGTTTTGAACCTTCGGAAATTGTTTATAAAATATTGTATGACGATTTATTTTTCTACAATTATTTCTCAAGACATTGAAATAGTCCTAGTAGAACCCAAGTTATAGACGGAGGTGTAGAGTAGAATATATGCGTCACTTTGTATAATGTTTAACTTTTCATAGCTATCCTTGTCGCCTGCTGCATTGGGGGGGGGGAAGAAACCTATCCGTGAAAATGATTTATCATTATTATTATTTATTTATTTATTTATTTCCATGCACAAAGCAAAACAACTATCGTTATCTCGAAAAATTTCGGATTTCAAAGAAAATGTCTATATTGAACATGTCTAAATCGGGTTTGACTAGCTTAACCAAGAGGGGGGGGGATTTTGCGGTTGTGACCACCCAATAAAGAGTGCTATGTATATGTTATGTCTGTAAAAGTTGCCTTATTACTTTTGAGAAATGAGTTAAAATTGAAGATCCCCCATGGAAAATTTCTCGCTAATTCCCTAGTTTTGATTAATTTCGTCTTGACGTCTTACGTATGTACGTGCGTGCCTCGCATAGCTCATAACAATTAGTCATAGAATGTTGAAACTTTATATTTAGGACTATTGTAACATTTAGTTGTGCACCTTCCATTTTTGGCCGAGTGGTAGAGTGTTATCCGATACTGGAATTCGCGGGTTCGAATCTCGCTACTTGCGTGGTTGTTCGTAGCCGTTCGGAATAAGCAGTAGGTCCCGGCCTCATTAGCCCTCGAGTGCAAAACAGTAGACCGTATCGCTCCTAACCAAACCAAACATCTCATTTCTTATTGCCTTTTGCTCCCTATCTAATGAAAAATTTCAATATAACAGAAATTAGCGCTTCAAGGAGTGCTTGAGCTCTTCCAAAATACAACAGAAAGATTGTATTCACATCTATTTGAAAAAATGTTTTTAAGTCCACTTAAAAAAAATAAAATAAAAGCCTATTATTTGCCAAGAACAATTTTGAATATTTACTGTTTTATTACGCCCTGCTAAGGGGTAAAGAAAATTCATAATCTCGAAAAGTTCGATTTATAACAAAATATCTATATTACGAAAAAAAAATCGCAAAATAATTTATATTAACGCCACTGGCCACCGCTAGATGGCAGTACGTGTGTTTTAACTCAGACAACTCAGCGTTATCTTGAGAAACGAAACTAACACTAAACGAAAATATTTAAAAGCATGTGCAAACGATAATGTTGATGACGCATCATATAAATAAAGCAAAATAAATGTGTAGAATCTAATAGGCTCACGAGAAAGTCGTGTTGTCCACATTAGATTTTTTAATCTTAAATGATAATTAAAATGTGTTTTCAAACTTCTTTTCATTTCATTTAATATTTTATACGATATTGCAATGGATCTTATTAATTTACTAATAATTTTAAGTTTATTTAATAGGCATTCAAAGTAAGACATAATTAAAAATTAGTGAAATTTTGTAGTTTTATGATTTTGTAATAAACATCATATTTGAAAAAATTAGTCTCACTCAGTAACTCCCTTTACTTTTTTATTCAGAGCATCAATACATTGGAAGTGTTACCTCATAGATTGAAATCATTGTGGTGAGATACGTTCTGACATGTATAGAAATCAGGCGTTGCTCAGTCGAATTTTAATATTTTGTGCCTAAGGGCTAAAATATGCAGCAAATTCTTTCACTACTAATATTAGAAGACTGCTTTCTCTCTGGCATTGCATCTTATTTTTGAGGAACATAACCTGTGAAACCACTATAGTCACAAGAAAATGAATTTAATTAATTTTCATTCTCCTACCACCCCTGATATTTTTCATATGTGGTTATGAGCTTATTCGTTCTCTCAAGAAATTCTTTATGATAGAAGAGTTTATATCTCGTGTATTGGTGTGAGAAGAAAACAAAATAACGGTTCTAGTATGCATGCATCTTTGCTTTTTATTCCCTCTTTCGGAAGCCAGGTATTGTATTCATTCAGCTGGTTATACCTAAACTTAGTATTATAGTTTCAGCATATATAACAAGGTATGCAATCTCATAAAAGTTATGTCTCTTCTTAATAAGTAACATGTTTATTTTTAGAAAGTAGTTCTGGGTTTATATTGTAGCTTAACACATTGACGGACAGAAGTTCGAAAATTAACACAGTATGTTTTTGTAATTTTTAGAATATTAGAAGTATATTATTTCTGCTTAAATAAACTTAATTTTAATTAGCTTCTTAATGCCAGTTTATTTTTTTTTAAAGGCCTGCCAAAAAAATCAATTTTTTTAATGTAAAAAACACAATTTAGAACGTTGTCTTGTTAAGAAAATTACAAAAACTCAAAAATAATCAAAAGTTTTATTCCAATTTTTGATTTTGATAACATTTCAGAAAATAGTGTCGAATATAGTTTACAATCTCATATAAATGATAAATATCAATAAAACGATTGTTTGTTTGTTTTTTCACATTGTTATTTTCAATTCTCGATTGTATTCGAGTGTGAAAAATTATAGCAACATAAAATACAACGCCGCTCGAATTATCTTGAGTATACACAGTTTGGCCAATTTAGCGCGCTCGAGTTAACTCGAGCATGCACTTTAAGGGGTTAATTCAGCACCTTTAATTAGGTTACGGCTATAACTGTCATGGCGCCAGCTGACTCTAAACACTAAATAATGGGACGAGGTGGTTACAACAGCAAAAATTTAAAAACGTAAATGACAGGTTTAATGACTCAAATAAACAATTTTTTGTGTGAATCGAAGTTTTTTGGGGAGCTTTACACGAAATGTTAGTTTATAATCAAGCAAAAATAAATAAATGACAAAATAATTTATTATAATTTTATAATTATTACACATTATTTTCGGTGTGGAAAACGAAATTCAAACTAAAAAATTGTTTCCAAAACATGACACTAGGCTTCTACTTGTACGTCGGTAAATGCACATTAGTGCCGCTATAGCCATAGTGTTTAAAAACGACCGTTTCGTTTTGGATGGCTATAGACACAAATGTATGTCAACGTGTTAACAGTTGCAAAATATAATCCATACTTGTTAATCATATTGATTTCACAATCGTAGATTAAAAATAATAAAATAAATGGGCTGTTGCATATAAAATTTTATTTTTGTATTTCATATATGTATAAAGAATTTTAATTATTTTTCATGTCATGCCGCATAGTGAACTTCGCTATGACGGCTATAGATGCAAGTGTCCGTCAACGTGTTAACAGTTGTAAAATATAATTCGTAGTTGTTAATCATATTGATTTCACAATCATAGATTGAAAATAATAAAATAAATGAGCTGTTGCATATAAAATTTTATTTTTGTATTTCATATATATATATATATATATATATATATATATATATATATATATATATATATATATATATATATATATATATATATATATATATATATATAAAGAACTTTAATTATTTTTCTTTTGAGTTTTTGGTGTAAAATAGACTCTGTTTTAAGTTGATTATAATTGGAATTTATATGTCCCATGTATTACTACATTTTTTAAGCTTTACAGTTAGCTTGGACAATGGCTTTATTTTTTTAAGCGTAGTTTTCAATTTGTTCTCCCAAAAGTAATTATTAAGTTTAAAAACTAAACCCATTTTTTAAAATATCCTTTCTTGAAAAATTGTTTTAAAACATTTTATTGTTAATTTATCATCAGCTATCACACAAAGCTCGTTAAGTCCAAAAATTCGTTAGACTTGAAAGTAAATACGACTTCGTCATTTCTAAAGCTTGTGTCAGCTATTTCATGACATAGATTTGCTGTCAAAACATCTGTAAACTACTGTTACAATTAAAAATCTGTAAAAAAATATTTTATATTTACTACAATGATCCAAAATTTTTAATTGGATATACATCAATTTTGTACTTTTGTCGGAACACCAACAAGATGGACTTTTCGCGAATTTTCATTTTATCTTCATACAGTGAACTGCTGAAGATAGAGAAAAAAGCAATATGATCATAGCCCTTTATGTTTTCTTCATGTGTTTTTTTATATGAAAATTGCATAAAAAGAAATTTGCACGGAATGAAATGCTTTTACGCAAAATCAAACCTTTTTCAGTTTTATTCCGTTGAGAAAATCCATATAATTAACGTTGTAGATTATTGAAGTTACGTGTTGTTTCGATATTTGCACTGGCATAAAACATATTAAACATTCTAGTTATATTTACAGAGCCGAGTCTGGAGCTGTTTGATTAAAATTCTGAAGAAGATGGAAATGCCAACACAAGTGAAAATGTATACGTTTCACTGGTGGATTTTGATTTCCATTTATCTTTCTGAGACAAATGAAAATATATACGTTTCAGTGTTAGACTTTGATTTCCATCTATATTTCTCTTGAATGCACCGATTGGCATATGACGTGATTCGTTTTGTCTTCTGATTATGATCTACTTTTTTTTCTTCTCATCTCTTCTCTGTTTTTTATCTTCCTTTCAGTGCTTCTTATCGTTTTTAGGAAGGAAATATTTAATTTTAATTTTGTTAGCATAAAATAATGTCGAAATACAGATTCGTTTATCTCCACCCAGCTTTGAAGCTTTGATTTAACACATACGCGCGGAGGAATGACAATGCCTTGCTTAAAAACCTAAAAGCATTGTCCCATTCGAGTGATTGCAACTAGTTAAAGCTCTACACTACAACATGCCTTTGTTTAACAGACTGACTCTCTTATCTTAAAAGTCAACAGTCTTTTAAAATGGACAATCGGCCTCATATCCATGTCGCCCGGAATGTGGGAAAGACATAATTTGAATCAGATTTTCGTCGTTAGGTCCATGACTTCTTTTAATTCTCGTGTCGCAAAAAGTAGACCGTAGGGTTTCATACCAAACAACCAACTACTTGACTTCATGTTAAACAAAATGCTCTTGAAATTGAATAGGCATTTAGTGGGAAACTCACAGGTACGCTTAACCATTTGAAATTCGAAATTTATTTTTAGTAAAAAAAAATTTTTTTTGACCCATTACAATATAGATTCTAAAAGTGCTGTATCAAGTTAAATCTTATTTTGACAAACAGTTTTGATTTCGGAAACACATTCAAATATCCCTGAATCACAAATATAATTATTTTTTGTCTTGTATCAAATTTAATTTAATTTTGACTAACAGTTTAGATTTTAAGACACACATTCATGTAACCCTAAATCACAAATATAATTATTTTTGTTTTGGATCAAATTTGAATTTGACTAACAGTTTGGATTTTAAGACACATTCAAATATTCCTAAATCACAAATATAATTATTTTTTTCTTGTTTATCAAATTTAATTTTGACTAGCAGTTTGGATTTTAAGACACACATTCAAATATTCCTAAATCACACATATAATTATTTTTTTCCTGTATTAAATTTAATTTTGACTAACTGTTTGGATTTTAAGACACACATTCAAGTAACCCTAAATCACAAATATAATTATTTTAGTCTTGTATCAAATTTAATTTTGACTAAAAGTTTGGATTTTAAGACACACATTCAAATATTCCTAAATCACAAATATGGATTTTAAGACACACATTCAAATATCCCTAAATTACAAATATAGTTATTTTTTTTTAAATAAAAACCATATCAAACATAATCTATAAAAATGTTGTTAAAGCCAATATTTTTAAAATAACAATTAGATTGTGTATAACATTAAAAATAAGAGTAAACAAAAGTGACTTTCCTGATCGACGTTGAAATGTTACATAGTAGAGGAATCGAACTTGAATGAGTATTTTCAAACAAGTATAGCTGCATTTTAAGAAATTCTTGAAATACGTGTTTTAAATGTAAGTCATTTTAATAGAACGAGTGTCTCAGGGAACATTTAAAAAAATAATTAATTAATAAAGCAAAATCAAATTTGATGTACCTTTTATTATATTAGCAATGACGCCAAACCCAAAAGTGTTTTAGAGTTACTCGAAGCATTTTTCTTAGAGAGAAGTTCTTATTTAAGAATATTTTGAAATGATAAACGGAATAGATACTTAAGCTAAGTTATTTTGTTAAAATCTCCCCAACGTAACACATCCCATCTTATTCACTATCGTCATTATTTAAGACCCCCCCCCCATTTGATTTTTAAAAACTCACACCTTTTACGAATATGCCGACCTTCAAAAATATACGCATTGAGCACCAAAGTCGAATATCTTGAATTTTGAAAATCATTCCGATTTTCCGCGAATGATGTCAGAGGAAAAAAAAATATATATAAACATGAGTAGAGACATGTTACCCCTCTCCCCCCCCCTTCCTTTTGCTTTTTGAACAGGCACGAGCCGCTGCTGATTTTTTCGACATCTGCTGCTCGTAACCATGCCTTTAAGTATCATGATTGGCTGTTTTTTTCTCTTTCCCATTCGGTATATCTTTCTCAACACCCTATGCCTCTGTATAAACTTCCTGTGAATCACATGTATAACCCGCCTGAAACGCGTTAAAAGGGGTGTAGAGAATTATGCCTCCTCCTTGCCCTCTTCGTTCGAGATTTCGTGAAATGAACATTCGGAGCACTAGCAGCTGAAATTACAAATGAAAAAAAAGGGGGAACCCCTCCTCTCCTTATGTACATAGACTACAAATATGTAATAATGCATGTGAAGGGTGTAGTACATTATAAATATACAAGAGAGTGTGTCGTAGCTTTTTAATTATTACTAAAAAATAATCGAGATGGTATCCTAAATTTTATTAAAATTTCTCTTAATTGTTAACTTTTACAGTTATATATTTCTCTAACATTTATTAACTTTTCGAAGGCCATGATTGTATAATTACACTACTGAGGTTTCGAACTGGCGGGTCGCTGGCGTCATGAGGCCTGGCAAAGCTTTTCGAAAAAGCATTTCATAGCTTTGCAGTTTTTTCTTCAGTGAAATTCATTAAAAATCAGTACTGAACTAACCGATAAATGCGTCCTCAATTCAGAGGTTTGAATTAAGAGCTTATGGTGAACAATTGTTCCTTGATTGATGCAGTTGGACATCAACAATACTATCACTAAATTATTCTTTTTTAAATTTTTATATAATTACATTATTAATTTTAATCTCAAGGAATTTTTTCCTTCTTGCCATGTCTTGTTTATATTAATTCAAATAAATGGACACTGTTGAGTAATAGCTTTCAAAATTGAATCGTTTGAGGGTATAATGCTTTTTTGTTTATATTTAATTGCTATCTTTTATGCAATTGTAAAGTAATATAAAAGCTTCGATTATTTCCCTTAACCTTTTAAAAGAAGCTATTTTTTATTTTGATTCCCTACTTCCCATGTTTATACTTATACTTAAAATACACAAATAATCACGGACCCCAGAAATGTATTTTATAAATACGTGTGTTTCCAACCATTTTAAGCAACCAAAATGACTAAACCTGTGTTTTTTAATTATGCATATTATTCATATTGGTACATCTGCCGGGCTTGTAGAATTTTGCGAAAAATTGGTAAATGCGGCCCGCATTCAGACGTTTCCGTTGTGGCCCTCGAGTCCCTTACACGTTGAAAACCTGTGTTCTATCTTCTTCTCCATACTGCGGAGTACTTCAATCTATCGCTTCGTGATACCACACAAATCAACTTTAATCGGTGTAATTTACAACGTAAATTTTCAGATTAAATTTTATCTAGGATGTTAGATAAAATTTATTCTACGAAGTAATAAGGGATTCCTTGTGTAATATTAGTTTATTGCCTTTTGTATCTTATATTGAAATTGCTTCAGTTAAAATTAGAAAAGTTAATTTTGGTTGTGAAAAAAATTCCATATATATCTTGCCCATAAATAAAATGTACTCAGTTGTGGTAATGTTATTGTGAAGAAAGGTGCTTTTTTCCCAGGAATCCTGTTAAAATGTAGAAATATGTATCACAGCTTTCATAAGTCTTCGGGTGGACTTTTAAATTGTTGCTAAGATTTTCTTAATATCCTTATAAACTAGGACGTTTTAAAATTTGATTAAAAATCGTGTTAATATATATGGATATAAAAATCTGACTTCTGGTATTGTAGTTGTTTATTAATAGGAAAATACAGCATCGCTTTATTATAGGAACAAATTGAAGAACTTTTTACATGTATTTCTAGAAATCATAAGGGCAGAACTTAATACTTTCGTGTTAATTAAAGTATAATTTCTGGATCTAATTTCTACAAAGTTTGCACTTTTTTTTCTTATTGCATTATTATTAAAATTTAAGTTATTAAAATTTCAATATAATTCATGATATTAACTATGCGATGTTTGGCGAAGTGACAAAAATGTCGCCAAATGTAAAAGTCTCAAATGAAGTCCTATACTAAAGCTATTCCGAAAATATTATTATAAACTTTTCTAAATTGTCGCCAAGATAAAATTGTTTTCCTCTATCCTTCTGGTATTTTTCATTAAAAGTTTTATCTTCAACTTGAATGTAATATCCTGAATCTTTTATAATCTTTATGCTGAAGAATAACCGTCTGTGAATGTGAAATAACACATTTTAATTCACCGTAAAAATTCTTGATTGTTAAAATCGATAACAGCTTCGTGACGTGACATAAAGCAAAAGTACGTAATACTTTTTATACCTGTTGTTTGCAGATTTCTTTATCCAACTAATCAAATTTCCGCTGAGGAATTAAAATTTAGGAAGGTGAATTATTAACGGGATAAGTTTAATGAGATAAATTGAACTTTTAGAAGCATTTTGCAAGTTATCTCACTTTGATGTCGCTCTGTGATGCTCGGTCAATAATTCATCCGGTTTTAAGCATGGTTAAATAGTCAAAAATAATCGGAAATTATAAAAGTTGAATAAATAGGATGTTATTCCTAATTATTTTAGACGGGTTCTTCGATAACCATCAATGGCCGAGGTTTTCTAATTACCGAAAAATTAAAAAAAAGGAGGAACCAGTCTGCGGTCATCATGTGTCAGGAAGTGCAAAATAAATGCTCTCTGAATAAATTGATTTCACTAATTGCTTATCAGCTAGCATCTCTTGTCATCGGAAAATGAGCTCGCAACGTGTCAATTATTTCGTTTTCCTTCAATTTCCATCACTAATGAAGATCTAAACGGCGCTGCGTTCCAGTTAGGGCGGCATTCAGATTTTTGTAATTTGATCGAAGCATGCTTAAGTAGCAGATATTTGGTGATAGCGGAAGGGAGGAGGTGTAGGTTTGCCGCGGACGTTTTATCAGGAAGGTGATCCGTAATAGAAGCTTCGAAAATTTCTTAGGGAGTTTGGAGGAGAAAAAGAGATTATATTCACAATTTTTAGCTTTTCGCATCGAAAAGAGCTATGGTCCGACCAAGATTAGATCTTAAGGCTGATAACTTATATTTTTTAAGAAATAACTTATTATAGAATAAGAATAAATATAATAACTTATATTGTAGAAGAATAACGTATATTTTTGAAGAAAGAAAACAAGAATAGTTTAATTTTTATTTTCAATTCCTTCCTTCCTCAGTGAAATAACAGCTCAGGGTGGGCTTTAGCCTTCTCTAGAGTTCCATACCAGGCAGTCCTATCTTTGGCTCTGGATTTCCAATTTGAAATTTTCAAGGATCTTATGTCTTTCTCAATGCAGCCTAACCATCTAAGTTTTGGTCGTCCTCTCATTCGGGTTCCTATTGGTTTGGCCATAAAAACTTTTTTTGTGGATCTATTCTCACTAAGTCGAACTAGGTGTCCGGCCCATTTTAATCTTTGTAAGCTAATAAAATTAATTATATCTGGGTTTTTTATTTTCTATAGAATGATAATTTAAGGGAACTGGAGCGTTCTAAACCTTTAAAAACTCGATTATTTAAAAAAAAATTCTCAATTCAAAAATGTATAGTTATTTTAGGAACTTAACTTTATTTAAGTTAATTTAGGATCAAAACTTAAAATCAAATGAATGATACTAATAAAAAGTAAACAACAATTGTCATGTACAGAAAGTTATAAAGTTCATTGAATTTTTCTCGAAATATGTTTATTTAGTAATTACGCACGCTTAAAAACATCATTTTTGTGGAAGACGTGAAGTTTAGCATGAAACTTACTCAGACGTTGGTTTAATCAAAGAATCTATTTTATTTCTTTTATAAATAACATTACTTTTCTATTCTTAAAATTTGTAAGAAAAATGCTCCCTTTTATTTTAGATTTTCACATTTTTTCAATTCAATTCATTTTATAGAAGTTTATGTTCACTATAATGAAATAATAAAAATTCTATCTAAAAGTAAATAACTATTTATTTCTAGTAATGCATACTTTATGAATCATCGAATTTAGAAAATACTAAATCCAACCGCATCTTTTCCCGGCCAATGCCGGGTACTTCAGCTAGCATGAAATAAAATTTCATTTAAAATAGCAAATTATTGAAAATAAATTCATGGTATATAACAAGTTCCACATTGATAATATTATTATTGTGCATTTAAGATAAAAACAGATAAAGGAGAAGAGGGTAATAGGTAAATCAAATAAATGAGGTAGAAAATAACTGAAGAAATAAAGGAAAATAGTGCATTAGAGTTTTTTGAAGTCGTCGTTAACGTCGTTCATCCACTTCTGATTTTATTATCCAAGTTTGGGGGTCCAATAACGCACCAGAACTCAATAGCTGCATCCCCAACGAGATGCTTTCACAAGGGGCTCAGTTTTCAGGAGTAAACATTTTTTCAACAAATGACCACTATAAAATAATCGATGGCGTCTTGCTGTTCTTGTCATCGTTGTTTCGGAGCAGAATCTATAACTATGTGATATCTACTTCCTCTTATGTTTTGTGCTTTATCGACCTTTTATTCCTAAAATAAAATCATATTTTTTTTCGACTATAAAGTTTAAAGCAGGGCTGGGTTTTAGCAGTCAAAAACTAGTTTGGTAAAACTAGTTTGGTTTGGTAATTTTGGTAAAAAAACAGTGAGAGTTATTCCCGAGTAAATACGGTATATAAAGAGATTAAAATCAATATTAAAAATTGTGTATATATAGTTGCTAAATTTTTCAACTCCTCTTCTTAGCCCACTCTCCTGTTTCTAATCATGGATCTTGTTGGTGCTTCAACCACATTTGGCGAAATTGGCGTGCTTGCAGCTTGCGTGCGTGGCGTGCTTGCAGCGTGGCGTTTGAAATCTGGCGAGGGGATCGTAACTCAACAAATTGATACATAAACAAAAACAACATTTTGAGGAAAAATTTTACAAAAATTGAATATTTAAAATCTAATTGAATTAACAAAGAAAACACAAAGGAAACACATAACATTCATACTAAATAGACTGAAACATTCACTTAATCACAAATTAAATAAACTGAGTGTGATTTTCATCACAAATTTGTGATTTAGTGTAAATTGTAAAATTAATTTAAAATACATAACTTACTTGACTTAATAGAAACTGTATTTTTAGTGGAGGTTGAAGAGGAGTTGTAAAATTGAAAATTTTTTTTCAAATCTCTTATTTGTACTTAAATATATTGTATTGATCTTATGAATCTCGCGACAAAGAAATGAAATTTAGAGCGTGAAACGAGTAAATACGGGTATATAAAGAGATTAAAATTAATATTGAAAATTGTACAGATATAGTTGCTTAATTTTTTGTATTCAAAAATAGTGTATTGATTTTAGGAATCTCGCGATAAATAAATGAAATGTAGATCGTGAAACGAGTAAATACGGTATATAAAGAGATTAAAATTAATATTGACAATTGTATAGATATAGTTGCTAAATTTTTTGTATTGAAATATATAGTATTGATTTTATGAATCTCGCGATAAAGAAATGAAATTTAGATCGTGAAATAATAATAATTTTTTAATGTATAAATGCTCTTAGTAGCATTTATAATTGACGACATTTTACCCAAAGAAAAACTTTAAACTTCCTCTTCTACTTTTTCCGCTTTTTGCATCAGATGAGATTATACTTTATCTTTTCTGTTTCAACTTTTTGAGGTATATACATTAACTTAATCTCGTTCCCTTTTAAAAGAATTGAACCCAATGATATTTTTTTCCTCGATTGGGGGAGGCAGGACGGACCAAGTATAAAAATTAGTACATTTTTTATAATACCGTATAATTTATAAGTACTCCCTTGGATGAAACTGTATTTATTTCCATGCTTGGTTTTTCTTCACGTACTGCACAAAAAAAATAAGCGGAATTTTTATTTTATGTTTCCCCTAAAAAGCTTTTTCACTGAAAAAAAAAATTAATATCGCAGCATTTTAGAAATTAGATGGTGTCCTCTGGGTACTAATGTATATGGGTTTAAAATTGTAGACCTTAAATAAAAAACGAGGGTAGTTACTTTTTTTAGGTAGCTCCTCTTGCGATTTTTTAAGCAAGCGTGTTTTTCTAAGCGGCTGTCATTCTGCAGCAAACTTTTGGTTAAGCTTTTTTAGTATTTCATTTTAATATCATAATGCGTATACTTTATTTTTTAAAGCATTTATTTTGTTTTGAGAATATTTTAAGGGAAGTAGTCTTTTTTTTATTTTTCATTATAAAATTTTAATTTCAGATAAACATATCTAAATAACTTTACTTCTTGTTTGCCTTTATAACTAGCTGTTCTATCGAAAAGTTTATACATTTTGATTTTATAACTAGGGTTTTCCAATTGTTTTATGGTGTCTCAGGTTTGTTTTGGTTTAATTTGGAACATTTCGATACTTTGTATCAGGCCGTCTACCGTGACAGGTGTAAGGCGTCCGTGATTTCATGCTGGAGATTTCCCTCAATTTTGATAGCCCTTAGGAGGGGAAGATATTTGGCTCCTGATCCGCACCTCTCTATCTCGGCGAGAAACGTCTAGACCCACAGGTTTAGATTGCACGTTTATTGATTATGTGTAGTGCACCACCTGCCAGACTTGAAACCAATGTTCAAAAATTCTTTCCCCGCACGTTGACCACTAGACCATCTCAGGTACTGGTTTTAAACTCAAGAGTGGGCATTATTTTGGTGTATGACATCTAATGATACCGGGACCTACTGCTTAAAGCCGATTTCGAACCGCTACAAATATTCATCGCTGCAGGACGTTTCGAATCCAAAAATAGCAGCTGAAAAGCAGCGCCTTACCTCAGGTGCCGCACGGCAAGGAATCTCGGGCTGGTGTCAAATATTAAAAGGAAATTGTTGTGTTAATAATGCATCTATGTTTATTTATTTATTTAAGATGCTATTTTAATTGATTTTTTTCTCCTTCATGTATATTGAGGTACCTAGTATGAATGGAAAATTTTATAAAGTTTAATATTTAAAAGAATAATTTTTATAAGCTTTTCTTTAACCTTGTGTATTAGAATGCAATGATTTGGGTCTAGCTCCAAAGAAATCAGAAAATATGTTACATTCATAATACAAATTTTAAAGAATTCATCAGCATTACATCTTTATAGTGTACATTTTGAAATCAGCAATAAACTTATTTATATGTAAATAAGGTTAAAAATTTTAAATTGGGCAAATTAGCTTAAATTTTTAATATTATAAATTCAAAATTATTACAAAGCCGTAATATATGTTTTTTTCTTTTCGAGAAAACAGTGGTCTTTTAATTGGTCTTTCATTCGAGAACCAATTGTCAATTTTTAGATCGAACACGCATTGTTTTACAACACTTATTAACAACTAAGACATACGCAGGATGTGACTGTGTATCCTCTGTGAGGCTGTTGAATGCTCTAACCCCTGTTTTAACCGGGTAACATGTATTCAAAACAGTATTCCAAATTTCATGAATCTGTTAAGAATAGTTTGTAAAATATCATGCGCAAAAACAAAAAGATGTGAAATCTGGGGGTTGAGACGGAATGTTTTAAATTATGTGTGAACCTCACACGTTACAAATAATATAATTTTTGATATAAATGTCGTTCGATTTCATATACGATAAAAGTAATAGTATCATAATAAGATGCAGAAATGTTTGCTGTTTATTAAAAAATAAATGGAAATTTTGAAATTTTTATTAATCGCAAGACTACCCCTCCAAGTAGTTTACTTCCTGCTTACCTTTTAACCAGCTAGTCCATCATAAAATTCATGTGTTTTATTTTTTGTAACTGGTCTGGCTGATTGCATTCAGACTTACCTGCAGCCTTCGCGTATTTATCCATGTTCATAAGGTTTAGTTTATTCACATTTATCTCACTTAGTTTTGTAAACTACTTTTAAGATTTGGAAGGGTAAAAAACAGCATTGGAATCGAATGAGTCCACAAGAGATATTTCATTTCTAGCTGTAGTGTAAAACCTGTGGCTCGCCTTCACCCATTCTTTCACCTTCCGTTTATTTTGTTGCCATTTTCAAACAGCTGACGTTGACGGCTGACTTTGAAAGCTATCCCTAATCTCTCTCTTATCTGGACTTTGCTCTTCTCTTGTCGCTTAGCCATTGACCTTGACCATTTATAACTAATCGCCGCAATTACTAGTTTGCGGAGTTGTTTGGGGCAACCTTCAATGTTGATATGTTGTTTTATTTCCCGCTCTTAACTAAATATGGTAACGAGAATGACGAATGTCAAGAATTAGAATCAGTGTGGTTTTGTACAATTCACGAGTGTAGCTAAATTTAAGTAATGATACATAGGGCAGCAGGGCTGTCAGACCCAAAAGACTTTGGGAATAAATTGTATACTGGTAGGGTACATAGTACGCGTGTGTCTACGTACATGCATAAATATTTTTTATGTTAAAATAAAAAAAAAGTACATTATGCTGTCGTACTAAATCTTCGGATTAAAATCCTGATGCTGGCTGGATGTTAGCAGTCGATTTTTATTCAACTAACTGTAGATTCTGGTCTCATTGGACCTCCTGTCCAATTATTATATTTTTTTATTATATTGTAACTGTTTTTCCTGGATAAATATAAGAAGTAAATTGTACTCGATTGTCTCTATTCCTTCCAACAATCTACGTGAAATACAAGCTATATTTAATCATATGCCTGTGCTTAACTGTACACTAAATGATTTAAGATGTTCTATCATTTTAAATCTTTACACGTACACGATAAAAGTAGGATTGACAAATATATGTTATGCCTTTATTAAAAAATAGTCAAAATTGGAAGTATGCATATTTTTGTGAGAGGACATTTTTTTTTTGTTTTAAAATCTGTGACGTCACTGGTCACCTCCAATTAGACTATATTAGGCGCACAGTCCATTGTTTGTCTATCAACAGTATAAAACAGCAGTTCTGAAATATTTTTTGATGTGGCACCCTTGTCGGTCTAAAAAAATTTCCAGAGATAGCTATCCTTTAAGCGATTTGAATACGAATGAAAAGAATAAAAAACAGTGCAAAGTTAACGATCAGTTATAATTAGTGCAGATTTTCCCAACATTTTTTGTACCATTGCCCCCTTTACGAGAAAAAGAAACATTCGAATATCTTTCATATTGGGTTGGTTGGTGTCGTGTATTTAGAAATCATGTGACTTCTCAGGAAAAGACACTTGTCATTGCCTCGAAAGGTGGTACTTCTGAAGGGCCTTCCACACTATGGCCCACTGCAAGCCATTACCACCGTCTGGAGGGGGTATGGCTTTTCGCGGTCGACGATGGCAGACGATAAAATGACTTTGAGAGGGCTTCGGAAACAGTTTTCTCCAGAGATCAAAGGCAGGCAGATGTACAACTAAAGTGCGCAGTAGACCCTATGGACGAATTCACGCACTCGGCTCATTTAGTGGTCCAGTGTGTGTATGCAACCCGTAAACCATCGTCCAAGGTCACCATCAGGAAGTGGTGAACAATTGACCGTAGTATGGTGGCTACATTAGAGAGGGTCTTCTTAATTTAGAAGCAGGGACCAAGCAGAATACCCTGAAGCTAGGCCTGCCACCTCCAGAGGCATCATTTGGGAACTTGGAGGAAATCGCTACAACAAACCTATTTTACGTGCCCCAGACGCCATTAAAGAACACGGAACATCTTACGTTGGCGGGAACCTCGATCCACTGCACTGCTCTTGCCGACTGAACTACCGCTGCACGTAACCTTTATTAATAGTTAACTATTCCAAATATTAAAATATTGTTGCAGATTACCTCTATCTATTTATCTATTTATAAAGTAGAAAAGAATTAAAACTTCATCAAATCTAGTAAAAAATATAGTCATTAAGAACTTAAAATACGCATAAAATCAGCAACTAAAAAAATTAATGATATAGTTGAAGCTGGTGGGGTTTTAATAATTTGTTAATATACAGTTTGAATTTCGGTAACATCCCGATAAATCTCCATGTTCATTAATGTTCCTTTCTTAGATTGTAAACTATCCACTGCCCTGAGCCCACGTTCAGCCAATGAAATTGATGAAATTTATAATTGAAAATAATATATTTATTATGGTAAATATAATATTATTAATTCATTTATTGATTATTTTTATAGATGTATATATCATTTTATAGATGTCTACTATCCGCCTCCCTTGATTGCTTTACCCCCCCCCCCACATTTCCCTCTATCTCCCCATTGGGAACCAAGCTTTAATTTAATGAAATTATTTGGATGATTTTTTTCATTATTCTGGATTGTTGTTGCGGTACCCAGTTTGTAAACTGTGGGTGTAAACAGTTTCTTAAAATGTACTTCCCCTTCCAAGCCTATCTTATTTCTGTTTTCATGTTTATCGTTGCTAAACATGCGTGTATGAATAATCTTTATTTTTTGTATGTCACTAGTGGAAGGATCAAAATCTCACAACAAAATGTAATCTTATCTTGTCTGTGTGCCTTGTCACCTCTCGTTTCAAAGTTCAGTTTTCTCACGTTCCCGGTGTCCTTGGAAAGTCTAAACCCTTTTTTTTTATCACCCACTAAATCCTCTACCTTTTCCGAAAAGAGAAAATTTGTGATGAAATTTCTGTTTAGATTAGTCGCTGTTCTGCTTGGATTTCTCTCCTCAATTTTAGAAAAACAGTTTCGTTAGGGAATCCGTTACTATATAATCAGACAGGCCAACTACTCCGGATTCTCCGGAGTTGCTCCGTAGAAATGAGAGAATTTGATAACTCCGGGAACCCCTCAGATTGCTCCGGAAAATAAAAGAAATTTTGAACAAATGAAAGATCACAATTCAGCAACCAAATAATGCCGGAAAAATAAATGCCAGACCAATCTGAGGGGTTTCGATCCGGAAAATAAAAGAAATTTTGAACAAATGGAAGATCACAATTCAGCAACCAAATAATGCCGGAAAAATAAATGCCGGAGCAATCTAAAGGGTTTTGATCCGGAAAATAAAAGAAATTTTGAGCAAATGAAAAATCACAATTCAGCAACCAAATACTGCCGGAGCAATCTGAGAGGTTTCGATCCGGAAAATAAAAGAAATTTTGAACAAATGGAAAATCACAATTCAGCAACCAAATAATGCCGGAAAAATAAATGCCGGAGCAATCTGAGGGGTTTCGATCCGGAAAATAAAAGAAATTTTGAACAAATGAAAAATCACAATTCAGCAACCAAATAATGCCGGAAAAATAAATGCCGGAGCAATCTAAAGGGTTTTGATCCGGAAAATAAAAGAAATTTTGAACAAATGAAAAATCACAATTCAGCAACCAAATAATGCCGGAAAAATAAATACCGGAGCAATCTGAGGGGTTTCGATCCGGAAAATAAAAGAAATTTTGAACAAATGAAAAATCACAATTCAGCAACCAAACTGTTACCCATGAAGGATAACAGTTTACATGGTTTCCGCGCACCTGGAAAGTCAGGGAAAATCATGGATTTAGACAATGGATTAATTTTGTTATGGAAAGTCTTGATTTTTCAAGTAAAATGAGTAAAAGTCATGAAAAGTCATGGATCCACTAAACTACCGATTAAAAAAAATGCATTGAATTGTTTAATTCTATTTTTACTTGTCATTTGACTGAAGTTACTGAGTTTGGTATTTATGTATTATCCTATTGACCCTATTGCCAAGTAAAATTTGTTCACCAAGGAAACTCAAAGCAAGAAAGCTTAATGGGTGGGTAAATGTATATTATTCTGGTTTTTTCTTAAATTGTAGATTAAAATTTTATTAATATAATATTCATTATTTTTTAATAAAAATTAGTTAAGATTTTTGCACAAAATATAAGTTTATCTCTAGGGATATTGTATATAAACATTATAGGGTTATATTTGGCTATTATTCATGGTCACCTGGATAATACCAAAGTACCCTGAATTCAAATTGGAAACATTTTGATTGAAAAATTGCTATATGATTAAACTTAGGTATGTAGATACAACAATTTATTTTTATGTATGTGAGTTTATTAACACTTATAAAGTAAGTTTATAATTTTTTTTTATGATAAAATTCCTGTAATTTCTCTAAAAGCATATATTTTATTTGTATGTACATCAGAAGTTTTATTCATATATACTTTAACGAAAGCTTTTTAAAGTCGTGGAGAATGATCTGCTAAATCAGGGAAAGTCATGGATTTGAAAAATTTTATTTTGGCAGATACCCTGTGTTTAAATTTTAAATCTTAAAAGAATGTTGCTGTTGACAGAGGCACCTGAATGTTGGCATGACTGTATAATACAGCTCCACGGTGACTGTATAGAAGCGACAACTTTTGCTTAAAAGAGTTTGTTATTGAAATTCGAAGTGAAATATATATTTTGGGTAATTGTGCTCCTGGGGTATTTGGAATTCCGGGTTTTTTAAAATCATCCTTTCGGGTTTGGAAATAATATCTTCCGGGGGGATTTCCCCCATTGGTTGTTTAAATCCAAAGAAGAAAAAAGATTTTAATAAATTAAAAATGCTTCTCCTCAAACTTTTGTTATCGCTTGTGTTTCGTGTTTCAGATACAGAGTGAGTGTTCTACTACAGTCAGTATTTCTGATCATCGTGGAGGGGTAGAAGAAAAGAGGTGATTTGCTGAACTGTGATCTCGGACCCTCGAACACGTGTTGATTGATTTGCGTAAACGTAGCATTGTGAGGACGCATTCTCGCTACTCTTGTGAGTGTTTGTGGGGAAGTGGGTTATATTTCAGGGCCGTAACTAGGACGTGGCAAAGGTGGCATCTGCCACGGGCGCATGAATCTTAGGAGCGCCGCACCATGAAGAAAATGGGTCCGAAAGAGAACGATTCGCCGAGTAGAAATAAGGAAAAGTTGAAAAATAGTTTTTATATTATAAAATACGAAGTACTTGTAAGTGATCTGTTAATGAATTTTCTTATTTTTTTTTTAAATGCTTCTAGAGACTAAACTTGTAATGGCAACGAACTGAGAGCTTGTGAGTTCGGAACCCTAGCCGGCCTAAGATACGCCGTGTTTGTTAAAGGTGACTGGGGCACGTAAAATTGGTCCGTGGTCACAATGTCCTCCATGTTCTCAATTAATACCTCTGGGGTTGGAAGTTTAAGTCTATTTGTCTTCCGCTTGGTCCCCGCTTCAAAATGACGAGGACCCACTTGATCATAGGTCGTATTTTCACCCTTGAGGTGCTCTTTGAAACGAAAGGCTCTTCCCTTTGATTTTAAATCCGATGTATGTAAATTCGATTGCGCGTAAACGGTCCAACCTACAGAAATGAAATTCCGAACAAGAGTTCTTCGTGCTAAGAATTGTCCTTTTATCTATCTCGAGTTCCGACTGGACTGGAATCGTGGAGTACTGGGTTTGAGTACTGTCAGGCAGCCTAAAATTCTACCTCTAACCTAGAGAAAATTTGGGATTACTCTGCAAGGGGAGGAGCGGCTCGAAATCGGAAGGAAAAATCCTCTCATCTGAGGATGATCCTAAATCGAGGGAAATTCCCGGCGTGACATC
>CM063501.1:89072164-89077164 GCA_032207245.1 Pardosa pseudoannulata
TAAATGAGTTGGTTAAAGGAATGACGTCATAATGCTAGAAAAATATGTTATTTTTACCTATTTATTACGCCAAAAATTGATAAATTTAATCTCCTGCTCTTAACCGGGGAAAAAAATGGCATTAAACTCTCGTAAAGGGGGAAGGGGTGGATTTCGAACGCTGCTAACCCCAAGTCATCAAGAATCCAATATGGATGTCTCTATCCATTCCAGGTCCAACCGCTTCAAAAATTCGAGGACAGACGGATAGATAACTTAGGCTATTATTATATAGGGGATTCTTTTACTTCGACAAATCATTATTACATTTAAAAGCAATCCGATGTACTTTGCCAGAAATGGCAAATAAGATTTCATTAAAGTGCAAAATTCAGAGTAAATTTAAATGCAAACTTTTTCGAATGCCAGTAATTTTTGTTTGTGTATGTAGTACCTGATGTATCATGTTGTTATTTCAAAATTTTTTGACTTGAAAAATAACTAGAAAAATTTCCTGGCTTACCACGCATACTATGTAATTGCTATGCCTGCACACTGGCCTTATATGCTGCTAGATGTTTTTAACAAATTCTTGTGATAGTAATTCTTTAAGTGTTGTGACAGTATTAATGGACATTAGAAAGTGTTCAGATATTTTTGTCTCCTAATCAACAGAACAAAAAAAAACTCTTCAGCAAAATGCGTCATAAAATAACGTGATAATAAATTCCATTTTTTAATATAACCTCAACTGGGTTGAAGTATGTTATTATCTCGAAATGAATTGTATTCGATACAATTTTTAAGCTGGCGGAAACTCACTAATCACGTCTCGTATTGTATATTCATGAGAATATACAATAAGAAAAATTATAAAGAATAAGAAAATAACAAATTTCGAGTATTAATAAAAAATCTAAGCCAGCATTTATGCTTCTTCCTCTTTATTCTCTTACTAGTCGAAAAAATATATATCTATAATTATTTTGTCGTGTACTCACAATTGTTGAAGATGTTCGTATCAAGGAAGAAAGAATTTCAGGCACGAATGTATTTTCCGTATGCCGTATTCCGTGCAACTGAAACTACGCCCTGGGCTATTTTCGTGCTAATGACATGTCCGAAAGATTTTTTATAGTAAACCACTACTACTTTAGACGATTCCTTATTCCTTAGTCGTATAAATTTGTTAACTTATAAACGATCAAAATTTATTACTTCCGTATTTTGCTTGTAAAAAAAAAAGGTTGGAAAGAAATTGAAATTATAGAGGGAAAATATCTTTGTGTATGATATAGCTGTTATATAGGAAATTTGAAACTATCAGTTCTGTGATTAAAATATTTTTTATTAAAACACACACACATATATGACACAGACGAGGGGTTAAGGCATGGAAGACACATTTGATTCCACATATAAAACTACTTTATTGTAATCCTTCTGTCCATGGCTATGCCACTTAGAAATCATTTGTTCTCATACTTTATCATGATAAGCGTGGAGGATGTTATCAGCCCGAGTTCCCGCTCAGAGCTGTCTCTTTTGGCGTTGCTACCTAAGCAAAATTCCTATGTCTACTTCTGCGTCAGCTCTTTTACTCTGTATAGTTCCGCTCGAGGATGTGTCTTTCTCCTATTACGTTGTCGTTAATGAGTTCTAACTATTTTTAATTATAACTCGCTTAATTCTTAACCCTCATTTTTAAACCTGACACACACACACATATGTGTGTGTGTGTGTGTAATAAGACGGACTTCTCGATGGGTGGTTGCAGTCATGGCCATAAATATGATACCGTTTTAGCTAAAGACCTTTATTAAGATAACGTTGGAGGACGGATTCCCACTTCATCATAAGGACAGGACAAACTGAAGGGTCAGCTAGAATGAAGTTTTATGTACAAGACTCTTAACACCTGGGTCAACATCTGTGGCGAAAATATCTGCCTCCGGTAGCATGTATCTCCTTTTTATTTGGAAATTTCCTAAATTGTCCGCTAGGGCCATGTAGAGTTATAATTGGTCAGGCCACTTCTCTGAGGGCGTAAAATGTAGCCCCAGTAGCCAATTTGGGTTAGGGGTTAAAAAGGGGAATGCAGAATGACGCGGGAATTTTCAGCCCTTGATTTAAGTTTTGAAAATCCCTGAGAATTTTCCTTATATATATATATATGTGTGTATATATGTATATATGTATATGTATATATGTATATATGTATATTCTGTGCTGCACGTGTCGACACGGGGAATAAGTTATCTTATACATTCTATATTTTTCCCCTTCATATTGTCTGTATAGGGAAAAATGTTTTTAATCTATTTTGTCATTTGAAACAAAGGTATTAGTAAAAATTTCGTTACGTGATTTCGTAGCACTGTTTTTTCTAAGGTAAACACTTAAATATGTGCAGTATTAATCAGGAAGAAAAGTCTACCATACAATATGAGGCAGCTATTGAAAATGTAATATATTTACCAATAAATTTAAAATAAGAATTCTCTCTTTAAAATTTTATTATATTTAAAATTTGAGTTCATTGTTAAAGTCCTTTGAAGATGGGGCGTGGCAGGTTGTGTTTCCAAATATTAATCAGCTGTTTTGACTTCTTGAAATTTACCACATATTAAGTATTATATATTTTTAGGTTCCTCTAAATATCGAGATTCTTTTAAGCCAAACAAAAAAAAATTTTTTTTTTTTGTTTGTTTCGAATTTTTTCTTCCAAATTATGTTCTGACTCCCCTTAAAGTAATGTATCATAGATGCACATGCACTCAACTGTATGTTTGAGTCATCTTCTATTACAAATATTTTTATCAATATGTAACTATATACGGTTATTCATAATTTGTTATTTTGTTTTAATCATATCCCTTCATTTCAATGTACATGGTTTCCGCGCACCTGGAAAGTCATGGAAAGTCATGGAAAGTCTTGATTTTTCAAGTAAAATGAGTAAAAGTCATGGAAAGTCATGGATCCGCTAAACTACCGATTAAAAAAATGCATTGAATTGTTTAATTCTATTTTTACTTGTCATTTGGCTGAAGTTACTGAGTTTGGTATTTATGTATTATCCTATTGACCATATTGCCAAGTAAAATTTGTTCGCCAAGGAAACTCAAAGCAAGAAAGCTTAATGGGTGGGTAAATGTATATTATTCTGTTTTTTTCTTAAATTGTAGATTAAAATTTTATTAATATAATAATAATTATTTTTTAATAAAAATTAGTTAAGATTTTTGTACAAAATATAAGTTTATCTCTAGGGATATTGTATATAAACATTATAGGGTTATATTTGGCTATTATTCATGGTCACCCGGATAATACCAAAGTACCCTGAATTCAAATTGGAAACATTTTGATTGAAAAATTGCTATATGGTTAAACTTAGGTATGTAGATACAACAATTTATTTTTATGTATGTGAGTTTATTAACACTTATAAAGTAAGTTTATAGTTTTTTTATGATAAAATTCCTGTAATTTCTCTAAAAGCATATATTTTATTTGTATGTACATCAGAAGTTTTATTCATATACACTTTAACGAAAGCTTTTTAAAGTCATGGAAAATGATCTGCTAAATCAGGGAAAGTCATAAAAAGTCATGGATATGAAAAATTATATTTTGGCAGATACACTGAATGTATTAGTTTTTATAATGGACACGTCCTATCTTAGATATCAATGAAGTTTTTATAAGTGTAACTTATTCGGTTCGAGGATATCGATTGAGAACCTAAATCGAAGAGAAAAAAATTCGACCGCATGCTGAGAAATGTTGCATCAAGCAGTTACTCAATTTATGCGCGGCCATTCTTTTAATCTGTATAACATTCAGTTTTCTGCATTAGTTTCTAAATCTACTATTTTTCTAAGATTTTAAATTGTAATATTTATATATTAAAAGAAATGGTAAAATTTCTTTCTAATTTTTATATCGATGACTGTATCTTCATTTTGTGTTTTATCTCAAATACCACAGTCCATCTGCCGTACCTCAGATTCGCTAACACCTGCCAGCGTTCGATGATTTTGACGTGTATATTTTACTCTCTGTCACTTCGCTTTCGACACACGAGTGTTTCAGCACCTGGTCGACCTATTTCGATTGGTTTTCGTTTCCACGAGATCGTGTATTTCGGCAGTACTATGAGTCCTTCTTATCTGATTTATCTCGAGTGTCATAGTTTTTCCACGATGCCGACTTAAAAGAAAATTTCCATCTTACGCTGGAATTAATAAACGAATTATCATATATATTATTTCTGTTGTGTAGAAGATGCGATGTCAAAAAAAGGGAATTTCTCTGGAAATGCTTCTGGCAATTTCACTTTAGAGAAAATCAAATATTTATTTAAAAGAAAAACCATTTCTCAATATTGCTAAGGTTAGTGCTATGGAATTTCGCCAAATAGTCACATTATTTGGCTTGCAATGGAGTTTTATTTTATTTGTTTTTATTTTGTATGAGGGGACAAGTACCGTCTGTGTGTGTATATATATATATATATATATATATATATATATATATATATATATATGTATGCATATATATATATATGTGTGTATATATATATGTATATATATATGCATATATATATATATATATATATATATATATATATATATATATATATATATATATAATATGCATGTATATATATATGTGTGTGTGTATATATATGTATATAAATGTATATATATATATATATATATATGTATATGTATGCATATATATATGTATGTATATATATATATATATATACATATATATACATATATATATGTGTGTGTGTATATATATATATATATATATATGTATGCATACATATATGTATATATATGTATGCATACATATATGTATATATATATATATTATATATATATGTATGCATATATGTATGTATGTATGTATATATATATATATAATATGATCAAAATTAGTGAAATGTCAGAAATAAACATTATCTTTTAACAAAGTAACTTTCTCGAGATTAATAATTTATTATA
>CM063501.1:89082164-89089664 GCA_032207245.1 Pardosa pseudoannulata
TTCAGTAGTTTTAAATAGTGCATTTGTAAAATTCAAAGTATGTTAATTTCTTTCCTAAAAACCTATTTCATTTCTCCGCATCCAATTCGACACGTGAACTTACAAGATCAATCTGATTTATTTGCTTTGGCGTTAATAAAGACAAATAAACCGCATTTCCCTGTATTTAGAGTTTATAAGCTGCTTATCGGTAGATTGCATATGTTTCATATCAGTCATCTACACAAGTTTGGTAACATTCCTAGGAGTTACAAATCTTGTTTAGTTGTTTGCAGTTCGCTGATCTCATATTTTGTTGAAAGTAATCATATGAAATTGGAAATCTCTCATCAGGTAGTTCTTGCGAAAAGTATAGGATTAAAGAGGGAGTATTAAGCGCCTCGACGTTTATCTTTTATGAAACGAAAAAAAAATGTGCTTAGTGTTTAGAACTTATATTTATTATGGAATAATAACGGACATTGCATGGGAAAAAAATTGGAATAATACGAATGAAGATATTAATAGACACGTAAGTACTTCTGCTTCTTTCACCCTCATTAATTATGCTCATTGATTATAAGTAAATAAAAAAGGGGAGTCGCCTAATTGCTAAAATATTACCTTTACCTAGTGTCTCATAGAAGCTAGGTAAGACCTAACATAAGAATTTGACAATCTAGTTTTCAGCGGTATGACCGCTAAAAACTAGATTGTAAAATTCTTATGTTTTCTTAGAATGAGTTTTCCTTTTGAAAGTACCCAGATACCATGCATACTTGCAGCAAGTTTGATTTTTTCTGAATAATATCTTGTTATAACAAATTTGAGGCGACAAACTTGCAGCAAAACTCCTGCAAGTTAGGCGGAATATAAAGCAACCACTCCTTTGCAACGCTATTTTGCTGCAAAACTGCGGCAACCTTGTCATGACAACCTTGAACCAAGCAAAAATTCTTAGACTTGCTGCAGTCTTGTTTCAAACTTGCAGACGTGTCATGCTGAACTTGCTGCAAGTTCAAGGCTTGCAAAGCAAGTCTGCTACAAGTTTGCTGCACACTAAATTTGCTATCTGGGTAGTTAGATAATAATCATATAAACAATCTACAACAATCTACAATGTAGTAGTGTGAGCTGTATGCAGGGCCTGATTTTCGACAGGGCATGTGGGGCAAGCGCCCGGGCCCCCAGTGAAAAGGGGGCCCCCAAATTAAATGCCATTTCAAGTTAAAAATAGGATGCGTATGTCTAAAATTCACTTTAAATTATCGACAATTTCTTTTTTTAGTTTTTGGCTTATTCGGTATCATTAGATAACTTGTTCATAAATGTAAGTGCTGAAAAAAAAATGTTGAACACGAAGCTACATTCTGTTTTAGGCAGGAATATTCCTCGGGTAAGGACTTACAAAATTCTAACATACGCTTTACCTTCCAGGATTTTTTTTTAGTTGTAACTTATTTATAATTTTACTTACTTCATAATTTTTCATTTTATTTTAAACTAATCTTATTTTAGTAACTACATTGGTGAGTCAACTTTAAAGGCTCTGCGGACCATAGTTTAAGCATCATTCCAATTTAACAATCCCCGCTGAGCCGCCACCTGTGTACAGCAGAGTGACGAGGCCCCGCATGAATGGGTTTGCCCTGGGACTCCATTTCTGCAAATCGGGCCCTGGCTGTATGATGAGAATCTTTGCACTGGGCTATGTTTATGATTTTTTCACAAACAAGGGTGATATCTGTTAGAACATATACTAAAGAAAGTATTCAATATATTGCCGATATTGACAAACCAACACATTTTTAAAGATAGCAAGAAAATGAGCATTGAATGATTTCAAAATGGTTTTAACATTCTAATGACAAGAAACGTTGTAGAGCTATCTTCACGGTAAAGTTTACCTTTTACCGTGAAAACAACTCTCAACGTTCATTTTCCTAACTATTTTTTATGTATTTTTAATTATTTTGTTTACAAATATTTTTTTTATAAATATAGTATGAGGAAATCAGACCTGCCAACTGCTACGAAAAAATCGTAGTTTCTACGAATTGAGCAAATAATTACGATTCTACGAAAATCGGTCAAAAAATACGATTTTTCGTCAAAAAATATATACTAGAAAAAAAAATTACATCGCATCCGGAAAATCAAAATGAATGAATATATTTTCGCAATCGATGTAAGGAAATCCGTTCAAAAATTTTTCCGGTCAATTTTCGTGTAACTACGGTACTATACCATACTCTCTCGAAGGTAGAAATTTTTGTTTTAAAAATTAGATTTTTTGTCTTTTAATATTGGTTATAATGTAATAGTATATTTTTGTGTTCTTCCCGCAGTATATTTGATATTTTTTTTAAATTATTATTTCTTAATATAAAAATGTTAAGGTGTGAAATCACATTTAAAAATAACTAAAATAAATCTAAATAAAATACTTCATCTAAATTTTTATGGGGGGGAGGGTTCAGTTAAGAAATGTATGTGATATTTTGAAAATGAAATATTGTCTATTTGAAATTTTATATAGAATTTTAGATACTTTAGTAAAATTGATTATTTTGTTTGAGGAGTAAACATACACACAATCATTTAGTATGTGCATTGTGTTGTGGCACGCGTATTGATTGCCCAGGATTTATTGTGTAATAAGAGATTTGAAAAAAAATTTTCAATTTTACAACTCCTCTTCAACCTCTACTCAAAATACAGTTTCTTTTAAGTCAACATCAACCTACTTCGCGTATTAGTGTGCCACTCTCTTTGATTTCAAAAATTGTCAAGTGCTACTATTTTCAATATTCAACAGTTGGCAGGTCTTTAAAGTATTTTTTAATTTAAAACTTGGGCCCATTACAGGAAAAACTGGAGATCGTTGAACAGGATATCACATGCAAAATCCTCAAGTACGTCAATCGAAAACTGTTTACTGATAAAAAGATTTTGCATTTTATCAATTCAGGATACAACATATATTAGTTCTCATCCATTAAAAAAAAAATGTTATCTTTGAATCGGAAATTCGAAAAAAATATCCGAACGGAGAAAACTCGAAGTTAAAGAAAAAGGTGCAAATGCTTTTATTAAATCCTCCCACCACTGCAGTGTTAGTTTTAAACACATAGAATTTTCAAATTCGAAAGCAAATATTAATTAACGTCGCAAATTCATATCCCTTGTCTCCTTTGCAATTATCATTGAGCGTTAGGGAGATGTAATTTTTGTTATCATTAATAAAAAAAAAAAGAAAATACGCTCAGCACCGCGTGAAAATGACTATTTTCAAAAATTTTTCTCCCGTCTCACTTACTTAAAGAGGCGGAGTTCGAGAAGTTTCTTAGCCTGATAATAAAGTTAATTAAGGGTTCTCTGAAAATTATACGTCTGCTTGAGAGAAATCTGCGTTAATTTCGATCCATTAATGAATAAACTTCCCTAGGCGTAATTAGCCATGTACTCCAAGAGCCTTCTAGACGAAAATGTTTTGTTATTTTTATTATTTTGGAGTTTTCGAATCTACTTACTGCTGTCCCAACGCATCCTTTTCTGAATAATACAGACTTCTTTGAATTATTCTAGAATTGTGTTTGAAAGTCTTTTGTACACATAAAAATTTTTAATTTTTAAAATCGTGGTATAATTTGATATGAGCGTTGATTTCATAAAATATTTTATGCAATTAAAATTATTTCAGCATAAACTTTTGGAATTATATTATGGATGCAATCTGATTATTTATTTATTTTATTAATATTATTAAACCATTTTAGTTTCATGTTCGGTAATTTAACATTTTGAGATTGGTTTTAATTAAGAATTTTTAGTAATTAAATGTTTTATGTATATTTTTACCGTTCTTTAAGTATAACGTGCTTTATTCCATGCTTTGTGTTTGGAGAGAGTTAAATTTTGTACTTCGAATGAAACATCATTCTTTTTGAAAAATTAAATTATTTGACAAATTTATTTATAATTGATTTATTCACCTATTAATCTTTCAGTCTTCTGATAACATTCCTATAGATCATTTTTGGACTGTTATCAAGTTCATTCAACATAATGTCTGTCAGATTGAGATCTGGGGTTTGTGCGAGTTAAAATTCCTTCTGTGCCATCCGGAACGTTTCATGTGTGCGTAGGAGCATTATTATGCTGAGTGACCTAGTTGCTACCTGACGCTTTCTTTTGAGTATTGTGGTAAACTGTATTTCAAAATATCAGCGTATAACAGCTCTAGTCATATTGTATTACAGTCGAGAATAAAACGCTGTTGTCAAAAACCTCCTCTAAGTATCGCACAACATTTAACATTCTTTCACGTCGGCATCTGATATTTAGTTGGATAGTTTTAAGGTTTAGTTTCAACTTTTTACTGTACGAGATGTAATAAGACTGGCAGTCATTGCTTAAATAAGACTCTGAACGGCTACATTCAGGGCTATTCGAATATTATTGGTATTCAAACTTACGAACACTGTAATATATCGTGCGTCTACGACTGTCTTTCTCGATGACCGCACGAGCCGAACGATGGCCGAATGATTAGGGTGCTGGCCTTCGGAACCGGAATTCGTGGGTTCGGATCCCACAGTGGCATGGATGGTCGTAGCCGTTCGGAATCGGCTTTAAGCAGTAGGTCCCGGTCTCATTAGCCCTCGTGTTGCAAAAAGTAGACCGTAGCGCTCCAAACCAAACTAAACTCGATGACCGCACGCCTCGTTTCCGTAGCTGCTCACCTATTTTTACTGGAGCAGGTATTGTGGGTTAACTGAAGCCTGTCTTGCCGACAATTATATACTGCAGCGACCCTATACTGGGGTATGTATTTATTAATTACAATTATCGAACATATGAAAATTATACATTATTATAGGAACAACTCATCTCTAGCTGAAACGTCCCGAGGATACGGAAAATGCCGAGCGGTCTGCACGTGTCTCACTCGGTTTCAGCTCTCTCCTCCAATCATGTCTATCTCGTTCCGACCGGGCATTTCGTCCTCTGCTGTTGCGAGGGCCGGGGTGGAATTCCCCCTCCTCTTGGTCAGGCTTTCGCCTCCCTGGGAAAATGTCCATCTTCTGCTCCGCAGCTGTAGCGGACGGGGGTGGCATCCTTCTCCTTCCTGGTGAACTTTCACCTCCCTGGGGTAGTGGCTTTTCTACCCTCTTTCGCCGAGTCCGTCATCGGCCGTCGTAAAAAAAATGCAGGTGTCCATGTAACACAAACACGAGTCTTGAGTCTAGTATTACAAACACTATCATCAGAGGGATATTATATGTGGAGTTATATCTTTTGCTTAGTGTCCTTCTCACATGCTGCTTTCTATCACTTCTGAAAAGGGTGAAATTCCGTTTATCATAAAATAGAATTTTCGCTCAGTTAAAAACCAAACTCCTTTTATGCTTCCAGGCTTGCAATTCCATCACTTTTCTCACCTTTAGTCACTTTTTTTACAATTGATCACTTTTAGTCGCTTTATTAAGTAAACAGTCACTTTTTTCATGGTGTATTACAGCAAAAGTCTGTTGTTGAAAAAAGAAAATCTGAATTAATAACAAAATATCTTAATAAAAGACCAAAAATGTGATGCTCTAATCTTATTTTTCTTATTAAAATGTAATTACTCATATGGTTTTCAGAATTTAGTGATTTTAAAAAGTCGTAAAGAAGTTTCTGAAATCTACATTTGTACTGAAATGCACATTTAATACATTAAAGTAATTTACGTCAAAGCACACATGTCTCTTTTTCTTTTTCTTCACAATTTTTGTTTAGATATTCTAATCTAGCTATGTACATATTTCAAAACATCATTAATATATGCAGAAAATTGTGTTTATAAAATTAATGTATGTTTTCAAATCTAATTTATAGATTAATTCTTGAATAAAAAGCAATGTTGAGTTGTGTTAAACAAAATTTTTAATCATTTTTGTATTTGACGCTAAAATTATGTCTTGCATGAATCATTTGATTTAGAGTTAAAATAAATAGAAAAATATTAATAATAGCATCTGTAATCAAGAGGAGAAAAAAATCGCTTTTTTTTTTTCAATGTTTAGTCACTTTTTAGTCGCTTATTCTGTATTATTTGTCATTTTTCTCACCTTTTTGAAAGTATCTCAGCAATTGAAAGCTTGTGCTTCGCATGGATGTTAATCAGATCCTTTAATTTTTCTCACTTATCAAAAGCTGCTCCATTCCTACTTTACCAATGTTCTACATTTCGTAGGTGCCTAGGCAATATTACAACAGCAAATGTTTGAGGTATCTTCCGTTTGTAATTTATTTGTCATTCAAACTGCAGTCCGACTGGAATAAACAATTGACTTTCATTTTTAAATTCTGTCGAATCGTAGTTTTTCGAGGTCTACCGGATTGTAGTAAATCCTCTAGTCCACTTCCAGCGTTCCATACTGCTTTAACAAATTGTTTGCATTGCAAAGGTATTCAGCTATTGCACAAGATAATTCACGCTTTTTTTTCTCTTCTGACAGAATTATGACTTTTTTACGCAAAAGAATCGTGGCATTATTCACTCTTTTTCACTCACAGCAACCCGTGTTAACTAATATAAATACTTAAGCATGCTTAACTTTCAAAACCTTGCTTCGAAAAGCGATTAGAAAATGCGGACGGGAAGCTACTTACTCATTTAAAACTTGAATTGTCGCTTCTGAACCACGGGGTTTTATGGAAGACCACTCACGAGTTAAAAGAGTCATTCTCGTAATTCTAACTTTTAATGCAATTGCTTTCTCTCCTTATCAACATTTTTTTTATTTATATATGCAGGCTTGCAATTCCGTCACTTTTCTCACCTTTAGTCACTTTTTTTACAATTGATCACTTTTAGTCACTTTTTTAAGTGAACAGTCACTTTTTTCATGGTGTATCACAGCAAAAGTCTGTTGTTGAAAAAAGGAAATCTGAATTAATAACAAAATATTTTATAATAAAAGACCAGAAATGAGATGCTCTAATCTTATTTTTCTTATTAAAACGTAATTAGTCGTATGGTTTTCAGAATTTAGTGATTTTAAAAAGTCTTAAAGAAGTTCCTGAAATCTACATTTGTACTGAAATGTACATTTAATACATTAAAGTAATTTACGTCAAAGCACACATTTCTCTTTTCCTTCACAATTTTTGTTTAGATACTCTAATCTAGATATGTACATATTTCAAACCATCATTAATATATGCAGAAAATTGTGATTATAAAATTAATGTATTGTATGTATGTATTCAAATCTAATTTATAGATTTTCTTGACTAAAAAGCAATGTTGAGTTGTGTTAAACAAAATTTTTAACCTCTTTTTTTTTTTTTTTTAATTTGACGCTAAAATCATGTCTTGCATGAATCATTTGATTTAGAGTTAAAATAAATAGGAAAATCTTAGTAATAGCATCTGTAATCAAGAGGAGAAAAAAAAAAGCCGCTTTTTTTCAGTGTTTAGTCACTTTTTAGTCACTTATTCTGTATTATTTGTCACTTTTCTCACCTTTT
>CM063501.1:89094664-89107164 GCA_032207245.1 Pardosa pseudoannulata
TGACAATTTGATTTAATCCCATTATATTATTAAAAAAACTCTAATTATAGTCCATAGTTTGCCGAGCGATGGCTGATTAGTTAGGGTGCTGACCTTCGGTACTGGAGTTCGTGGGTTCGAATCCCACTGTGGCATGGATGTTCGTAACCGTTCGGAATCAGCTTTAAGCTATAGGTCCCGGTCTTATTAACCCTCGTGTTGCAAAAAGTAGACCGTAGCACTCCAAACCAAAACTAATGCAAAGTTATCATCAAAAAGCATAATTTTTTTAAAAAGTTTTTACTAAGTTCTGTAGTTGACTTCTGTAACATGAATCTCTTCTCGGACACCAACTACGAGTTAATTCACATGGACACACAGCACACACACAAACACGCTTCGAGCTGTCGCTTCTCTAAAACTGAATCATAGATACGCTTCGATATTCGTCAGTAGTATCTCAGAAATTTTAATCGAGTGCATCACATTTACATCTTTCTTGAGTGTTTTGTCTTATAATTATTGTTATAGTTAAATTATGAAGAACCCTATATGGATAAGAAAAAGACCACTGACTCAAAATGAAATTGAGTACTATACAAATCTAAGTGATTCAGAATTTGGCGACACTAATAGTGGTAACGACGTTAGCGATTATGAACATTCTGAGATAATTATATTTTTTGTTCGTTTTTTAATAAATCTTCTGTTTATACAAGCCAGCATTGATTTTTTGTTCTTTTCCCAGTAGCCACCTATCGATATTAGCACTGATATACTACGAGTTTATTCGTTGCTGCACAAAAATGGCAAATAAACACAGTACGAGATAACTCGTAGTTGGCGTGTAGAAAAGAACGAAATCTACTCGTTATCTCATAGTTGGCAGTCAACGTGTTACGCAGTGGATCCTGGTCTCATTAACCCTCGTGTAGTAAAACAATAGTAGACCATAGCGCTCCTTAACCAACAAACCAACCAACCAAAATTATTTAAGTGGGCCTTATAGACGAGATATAATTTTTTGCCATTTTTTATCTTGTAAAAAATTGTAACTGTTGTTCCGTCTTTAATTTTTAATGATTTTTTTTTATCGGAATGTCCACGAGACCTATTTAAGATCTCCCTGAACCATAAAATGCGTTTATACTTACGCATATTACGCGTGTCCGTGTGTCAGCATATTGTTTGGACGAGGAAATATTTTTCATATTTTTTTCGTTTGTTTTAATTCCAAGGACTGTCGCTCTCAGGCAAGCAACAGCCGAATAGTGACGCTTCTATATTTTTCTGTGTAGGTCTTACAACTGACAGATGCATCGAACGAAGGCTACAGGAATACCGGCTGTCCATTCTCTGCCAGCTTGCATTTCCTGTAACTGTCTGTTGTCTGTAAGAAATAATGCGTAAAAATTTAGGTAGACATGTAACGGAGGAGCGTGGAATTTTGTGTTTCGTAAAGTTTTTCGTGCTTTTATGTAACGCTTTGCCGTTTTCCACTTTTGTTGTGCAATAAACTGTCAAGTGAGTCAATATAGGTGAATATTTGAAGGAATAGGTTATAAAAATTTAGCTGTCAGTATCATGATTCTGTTTATGTGATGACCATCAGAAGGAACTGCATTCTTATCGAAAAAATTACTCTTAGCCGAGCCTTTACATTACGCTACTTTTATTTCCAGGAAAGTAAAAATATATGGTCAGTAAAAATCGTGTACTCTTTTATAGAGAATATTAGATTTTTATCCAACCACTTTTATGAGTTCTTGAAACTATAAAATATATAAATATCAACTTTAGCAATAAATATATCTCCAAAAAGCTATCCAATGGGTTCCTGAAATTGTTTTTATGTGCAGTACTTGAGGCTTTAAGCTTGCTATCATCGGAAAGCGTAGATTTTTCGTGTTTTCTTACTATATTGATGGCTTTACAATTTTCTCCACTGGTAAAAAGTTATTAGGTATGTTACGATGATTCATTCCATTGAATTTACAAATTATTTCTTTCGATATAAAACTACAATAATCTTATTTGCATAGCAGTGTCATAAGAACGTCTACCCGATCTATTATGCTAGTGGTCTTCAAACTGTTACCGCTTAACCTCGAGTTTCAAGGGTACATCTCTAAGGTTTTTGGTATTCAAAATAAAAATTATAAAAAATTATAAAGCACTTACACAAGTTGACATCGACAGGTGTATGTTAACAAAAGAAGCACTCGGTAGTCACTAATCCAAGAATAGGTGTCACCTAACGCACAGGTTAATATTAATTATAACGACCAAATTACATTAATTTTATTAAAAAAATTAATAAAAATTGCAATTATTTTCTTTAATTGCTTTTTACGTAATGTACACACTACATACTGATCTACTCAAAATATCATTGTATGAAGAAATATTTTTCTTGAGGGGAGGGCAGAGTTCCTTGAAAAATCTTTTAGTTCAAAGGGCTCTGTGAGTTGACAAGTTTGAAGACTACGGTTCTATACTAATGAATAAAAGTTACTATGTGTATGTTTGCGATCAGAATTTCGCGTAGAAAGAAATGCTCCAAATTTTTTACGCAGTCACATCTTTACTACCTCTAATTACATGTGAAGCCCTTTTTCCGATTTTTGATTTAAATTTTCAGCAATGACCAATAAATTTTTAATGTTAGTTTGCAATGTACAATGCTTAAATTTGTGTTGGGAGAAAGATAACCAATCTTTCTCAAATGAGGTTCCCAATCTTTGTTACTTTCAGTTTCTGTACGTAGGCAAACTACTTTTAATAGTTGGATAAGTTTACTTGTTTTAAGGTTTTACCCGACAACGACGGCTCGTTAGAGCTAGCCTGCTGTAAAATTAAACATCGTGTCGGTAACATTTAGTGTAGTATTCTACTTTAGTTTGACTTAACACTGGATTTAATCCGTTGTATATTCTTTAAGTGAAATTAAGTAGATTTTGTTTCAGTCATAACGGTAACCTCGTTTTCGGGTTCTAATTAAGCCGTTCAACGTAATTACCTCGGCGAGGACCTTTATGAATCCCTTTAGAAAATAGGTTCGTGGAAGGGAAAGCGTATTTAGCCATCCCATTGAAGAAGCATTCCACGCCAACCATTTACCTATGACGTCCGGGCGTGGCCGGTTGATTGCTAACGAGCCAAATAGAAGTGTTCGGGAACATTACCTGCACGCGAAACTATCTTTTCCGATTCCCCGTGAGAGATCAGTGCTCGGGAAAACTCTTCCTGGAAGGCTAACACTGATGATGAAGCATGAAGAGTCGAGATATTACTGCCTGTCTGCCTCCGAGATTAATGCAGCGCGTTGATGGCTCTCCTAAAGACCGGAGTGGAAGATTAGAATTGGAAATTGTAATGGCTAAGCACAGCAGGAGTACACGATTTGAAATTTTTTTTCTTACTTCTTTCAAGTGATTGTATAACCCCTCTTCATACAAATGGATAATTTCTCAGATGCTGTCACTCTGCCCCTGAGAAAGATTCCTCTCTCTGCCCCTTTACAGCTCGCAGATTCTTTCACTTTAAATAGAATACATTTAGTCTGTCCATCTGTCGCGTTTCAAAGTTGCTGTGAGTTTTTAATCTTCCTCTTTCCTACATAAGATCGTGGGCAAATACTTATATCTGTATTTCATGCGTAGCACACCTCAGGTGGTGTATCTATCATATGTGTTCGTCTGTAAAATAGCTTTATTAGTGAAGAGATATCAATCCTTCTACGGTGTTCACTTTATGTATGTGTGTATATATCATTTTAACTTTTTGTTTTCATACAACTTTGGCTATCTTTTTCGGGGCAAATATATATAAATATTTTTTGATGTCATATGTTGAAAGCTAATAATAAATTGCCTGACTTTGGGATTCTCAGCTACATACCTTAAGTTCAGAATGTAAGGAATCCATACCGAATATAAATTACGCAAGATAAATATTTAATTGGATGATCATAAAGCATAGTTAGAGAAGGACTTGGAAGTTATCCGATCCTGTATTCCAAAAGTTCTTACTGAATGTTTATTGTAGACTATTATTTAAATAAGTCAAGGATAGGCTTTGAAAACCTTCCAACTATGGAAAGCCACCTCATGTGAGGGCACATAGGCAGCAATCCGTGATCAATTCGTAGAAACATTTTAGATAGACGGGGGATTATGTTTTTGTTTCCATATAAAACTGTATCCTCAGATTTAATAAGACATATTTAAAATTCAAAACTTACTAATTTCAAGAACTCACAAGCAGAAATGCCTCAAATAGTATGCACATTATTTATCTTCTAACATATTTTGCCGAAAAAATAAAAAACAGTTTATGATCTATTTCAATTTTGGTTGATTGTCTATACGCCTTCCAACAGTCTACGCTTGTAAAATAATCTGTATTTAGTTCTATGTTTGTGTTAATTTATATTACTCTGCATTGAAGTCATTTGTTAAATTACATTCTTCTCTCAATTTATTCATTGCACATACACATGCAAAACGTAATCATGATTATTAAATTTCTTTGTTATGTTAATTTTGACAACTTGCAACTGACCGCTTACCAAGTGGGTATACAGCGTTTGTGATACCGCGCTGAAGAATTCCTTCAATTTTGATCATCTTTAGTGGATAGTATTTTTGCTTCTGATTTGCTCTCTCCCACTTCTCGATCTCCCAGCTAAAGGTCATTGAAATTCACCACGCTTTAATGGGTGTACATAGAAAGATATTTAAGTTTTCTAGGCTCGAATCCAGCACTTCGGTCTCATAGCCGCGCATGCTGACCTCTATGCCATCTCCGGTTCATATTATTCATTTTGTAAAGAAAACAGTGAAATTGCAAAATATTCAAATTTTCTTAAGGACGCGGTGGACGGCAAACCTGTTCTAGGACGAAATAGAGAGATTGATGCGTTAGCATGGAAATCTGAAGTCGAAACATGATAAAGTAATATTGCTTCTTTTGCAGCTGTCTTTTTTTATCTGACATTTCATTGTTAGGGGAGTTCCCTCTCGCTTCACTTTTAAAATCTCCAAAAGCTGGTCAGCACCATGACCTTGACCCACTGAAACAAATGGAGTGAGGGCGACGGTATTACGTGCCGTCGATCATCAGATTTTTTAGACAGTTTGTGAGCAATCGTGCCCTTTTTCATCAATTCAATATACTGTGTCGGTGTATCGATTGACTGGTACCTAAACCTGCCATGAGTAAACCTCCATCGTTCGCCCCTCCCTCTGCATACACTTCTTGCCTTTGCGTAACCCAGATTCAGACTGGGTCACCTGAAATTAATTCGCGTGCCTTGTCTGTCTTTCTCCACAACACTCATAAATGTGATTTGATTTTTGTGTCGGGGATCTATATTGTTGTTGGATGGTGCCATTCTCTTTATTGGCCGTTTTAATTACTGTCGTCATATTAGAAGAGAAGAGTTGTCGGTACTTTTTATTTATACATCAAGTTCCAGCTTTGGCTTAATTAGAAGAGGAAAAATAATCTCCCTTTAGCTGTGTACTCTTGGCGTAAAGTATGCAAGATGCATGAGAAATGGAAAATCTTTTGATTTTCAAAAGTACCAACGTTTTGCACAGGGAAAAAAAACGTCTTTGATCATATTTGACGGCAAGAAACTTCATAATCCATTCAGCTTTAGAACAGAGAAAGATTTCGATTTTTATGCTTGGCGCGTATGGTCTTGGAAATGCTTTATTTCGTATTTTTCTTTGCACCCTCGCCGATAAAAGCACTTGTGAATAGTTCTTATTTTTTTTTCCTCTTGTGATTTGCAATTGAAAGAGCAAGCTGTTTTTACGTTTTTATTGAATTTATCTAGATTGGATTTTAAAAAAAAATGTCCGCTTCTTTATATATATATATATATATATATATATATATATATATATATATATATATATATATATATATATATATATATATATATATATATATATATATATATATATATATATATATATATATATATATACATATATATATATATATATATATATATATATATACATATACATATATATATATATATATATATATATACATATATATATATACATATATATATACATATACATATATACATATACATATATATACATTATATATATATACATATACATATATATATACATATATATATATACATATACATATATATATACATATATATATACATATATATATATATATATATATATATATATACATATATATATAATACATATACATATATATATAAATATATACATATACATATATATATACATATACATATATATATATACATATATATATACATATATATATACATATATATACATATATATATACATATATATATACATATATATACATATATATACATATATATACATATATATACATATATATATACATATATATATACATATATATATACATATATATATACATATATATATACATATATATATACATATATATATATATATATATATACATACATATACATATATATATACATATACATATATATACATATATATATATATATATATGTATACTTATATATATATATATATATATATATATATATATATATATATATATATATATATATATATATATATATATTTCAACAAATTTTCCTTCGTGATAAAACATTTGTGAAGTATATCTGGATATGTTTAAAAGTTTGTTGAATAAATAAAATATGTTGATTTCAAAGTTAATTGTAGCACATGCTGTTAAATAAAAATGTGGGATGAATAACTAAAAATGTTATAGAATTAGTTGTTAACATTTTGAAACGATAATTTATCCAACTTTTAATGTAATATATCTCTGTTTATCTTAAAATGTATTGTACGTACAGTCAGTAAAAGTGAAAAACATGAAAAAACCTTTTAGAAGGATTCCCGATACAGTACTAAACTGAAAATACGTTTTTGAATTTTCTAAAATTGAGAATTTTGTATAGTGTGAGAGATTTACTTCGACCCTGTTTTTTTCCATATCCATCTAAATACATGATACGTTCTTAAAATGTTGTGTAATGTTCTTTGTGTAAAAGTGTGAGTTAATAATTTTGTTTAATATTTATGTAAAAATTTTGTCAATATTTTCAATTTTTAAATCCGAGCTTAAACACAAAAGCTTAGTGTATGAGTTTTGCTTTGACTTACTTAAAATCAAAAATGTATACTAAAAATTCAGAATCAGAAAAATTAAAGTTTTTAACTGTTTTCTTAACTTTTTTTTGTGCAGAAAAAAATATGTCCTTTTGACTCCAGTATAGCAGTAAATCTACAATAGCATCTATTGAAAGGTTTCTAGTAATTCATTTTCACTTCCGTGTATCGTGGTAGCAATTTCTGTTCATAATCCGATGGTGAATACCGATAGTAAAGTTGGAAGTAATTTTACACTTCTGTTTTCAACAAATACAGTTTTAATTAGGAAACAATTCCCCTTGTTTAGTTTTACTTCTGGTATTATCATCTGCAGTTTTAGGGAGTGGAAGGACATACACTAGATATGTCTTCTCAATTCTCTGCATCCAGTTCTAACCGGCTTATTTTATGCTAGCCCATTATCACAGGGTTCATTTTCTGTCGCTCGAATCGGCTACATTTGCAGAACTGTGATATTATTGTAGTATTTGAATGCAATACATTTTAATGTTCTTTAAAGTCGTATATGCTATCATTTCTTTGTAAATACAGTATTTCTTTTTTATGGTATTTGCCTTATGTACATCGTTGTATCCAACTAATGGATTATTCCTTTTATCCGGCGTAATAATATATCAAATTGTCAGTGTTTTACTCGTCAAATAGCCAATATAAATTTGGTTTCCAGTTTCCAGTGGGGTTTGATTTGGTTTTAAAATGCTGTGGCGGTGTTTTTTTTTTTTTTTTTTTTTTTTTTTTTTTTTTTTTTTTTTTTTTTTTTTTTTAAATACGAGAGCTAATGAGACCGGGACATTTTTATCGAGGGAAAACTGGAAAAATTTCTTGGTTGTGGATGTCGGCAATATATTGAGTAATTTATTTAGTATATGTCCTAACAGGTAACATTATTGTTTGTGAAAAATGCAAAGTCATGGCCCAACTCAAATATTAGCATCATACCGCATCACGCTACTGCATTGTATCGTTTTATGACTTTTTAAGTATGAAAAACAAATGTGAAATATAATAAAACGTGTTAGTAGCTTCGAATATACTTTCAAAGATAATTTTTTTTTCTTCATCGCATGACACGTGACACCGACCGTATGTTTAAGAAAACACAGACCGTATAGTTTGCTTTGGAGCGCTAGGTCTACTTTTATGCTACATAAAGGCTAATGAGACCGGGACCTACTGTATAAAGCCGATTCATAACGGCTACGAACATCCATACCAGCAGTGGGATTCGAATCCACGAACTATGGTACCAAAGAGCAGTGACCTACCCATTTGGCCATCTTTAAAGTGAGTGGGTATCCACCATATTCGATTAACTTAGCTGCATGTTAACCTATGGCGGATAATTACTTGTAATTATCCGCCACGTCTAATTCAATTATTTGCAAAAACTTTGATTTCTGTAAATAATTAAAAACAAGAATCATTTTTCAGATGGAAAATAATATACAACGATATACTGAGACGTATTATTTGAGACTATTCAATTAATTTTCTCGTTATTACATTGATATTGTGGACTCGGCAACCTATCCCCGACTGATCACACTATTTCCTTTTTAAATTTCTTCGCAAGTATTTGCCGTACGCGGTTTTTTGAAATGGAAAACTTGAGCCTCCTCGCTTATATAATACCCATTTTATTGCTTTTCGGCCAACCAGTTGGTTTTGCATAATGCACTGCGTAGTATGTCAAGCCGCATATTTATGGAGCGCCTTATCCGAAAATCGCCGAGTAATCCAGCCAAACGTATTCTTACTACATTGTCTGGATCTGCCTTTTTTTGCGGTGGTTATTCATCCCTTGTAATACCCAGAATTCTAAAGACAAACATTTTCAGTCTGCTGGCTTCTTAAACTAATCTCTCCAACAAAATATATCTCTACCATCTCTTTTGCGCGGAGCGAAATCTTCCCGCTGTAACTTTTTTCGGATAAGTGATATTTCGAATCTATGCATCCGTAGATTTCCCTTTACGGATTTACATGAATCGTGCTCCGTATCGCTCTATCGTCTGTGCACCGTACGTCGTTCTAAACAAGCCTCTCCCATCATCCAGAACGCACACGAGCTTCGGAATCTGGAAGAATATTTGTTTTGTGCATGCGATGTGGCCCTAGCGAAACAAATTTGGCCTTTTCACTTTTTCTTCTCTCCCTCGAATTCTTGCATTTGTAATCGCAATTAGCAAATAGCCGGGACAAAGCTCCGATAACTGCTTTCGGGTTTTTATCTGGATCGCGGAGCTTTCTGTCACGGAAAGGTGGCTGTCTGTAACTGAAGTTAGCCCCCGTCTTTCAGAGCTCGATTTCCTTCTTTCCATTCCAATCTCCCTCTTTATTTTTGTTTCCCTCCCAGATAATGACTCCATTTCGACGGCAAGGCAGCGTTTATTTCGTAAATATTTTGTTCAATCTCTTGCGTCTCATGAGGAACATCTTTGCAAATTTTTCATTTCGTTAAAACGCGAATCACACAGAGCGGCTGGACCATAGTTACACATTGGTTGATTATTTATTTTTTTTTTCTTAGAATCAAAAACTTTTTTGGGGAGAAACTAGACGTATCGAAAGGTTCTTAGTAGTGTAAAGTACAGGTGTTACATGGTTTCCGCGCACCTGGAAAATCATGGATTTAGACAATGGATTAATTTCGTCATGGAAAGTCTTGATTTTTTAAGTAAAATGAGTAAAAGTCATGGAAAGTCATGGATCCGCTAAACTACCGATTAAAAAAAATGCATTGAATTATTTAATTCTGTTTTTACTTGTCATTTAACTGAAGTTACTGAGTTTGGTATTTATGTATTATCCTATTGACCATATTGCCAGGTAAAATTTGTTCACCAAGGAAACTCAAACCAAGAAAGCTTAATGGGTGGGTAAATGTATAATATTCTGGTTTTTTCTTAAATTGTAGATTAAAATTTTATTAATATAATAGTAATTATTTTTTAATAAAAATTAGTTAAGATTTTTGTACAAAATATAAGTTTATCTCTAGGAATATTGTATGTAAACATTATAGGGTTATATTTGGCTATTATTCATGGTCACCTGGATAATACCAAAGTACCCTGAATTCAAATTGGAAACATTTTGATTGAAAAATTGCTATATGATTAAACTTAGGTATGTAGATACAACAATTTATTTTTATGTGAGTTTATTAACACTTATAAAGTAAGTTTATAGTTTTTTATGATAAAATTCCTGTAATTTCTCTAAAAGCATATATTTTATTTGTATGTACATCAGAAGTTTTATTCATATATACTTTAACGAAAGCTTTTTAAAGTCATGGAAAATGATCTGCTAAATCAGGGAAAGTCATGAAAAGTCATGGATTTGAAAAATTTTATTTTGGCAGATACCCTGGATGTACCAACTGCTACAAAAAATCGTAGTTTCTACGAATTAAGTAATTACGATCTTACGAAAATCGGTCGAAAAAAAATACGATTTTTCGTCAAAAATATATACAAGTATAAAAAATTACATCGCATTCGAAAGATCAAAATGAATATATTTTCGCAAACGATATAACGAAATCCGTAAAAAAACTTTTCCTATAAATTTTCGCGTAATTACAGTGCGATGCCATACTCCCTCGAAGGTAGAAATTTTTGAATTAAAAATTAGATATTTTGTCTGATAATATTGGTTATAATGTTATAGTATATTTCTGTGTTCTTCCCTCAGTATATTTGTGAGATTTTCAAACATTATTTCTTACTACAAAAATGTTAAGGTGTGAAATAACATTTCAATACAACTAAAATAAATCTAAATAAAATACTCCATCTAACTTTTTATGGGAGGTTTTCAGTTCAGAAATGTATATAAATGTACATGATATTTGGAAAATGAAATATTGTCTATTTGAAATTTTATATGGAATTTTAAATACTTTAGTAGAATTGATTGTTTTGTTTGAGTAGTAAATATACACGCAATCCTTTAGTATGTGCATTGCGTTATAGCATGCGTGCGATGGCCGAGGATTTATTGTTTAAAAGCTCGCCATCCAACCTACCTCGCAAATTAATGTGCTACTATTTTCAATATTCAAAAGTTGGCAGTTCTGAATGCAGGGTTAGTTAAATTAAGGTGAATCGCTACCTGTCTCATTGGATTTCTCTCGCTCATAGAGCAATTTGTCGCAACGTCATGAACTTCTATAATGCCCTTCCCATTCATTTTCATGTGTAGAAAAGCCAATAGGCAAACAATAAACTTCCGTTCCGTTTGAATTTAAAGCCAGAATTGTCATAAATTGAGATTTGCCCTGCTGCGTGAAATCGCCGTATTGTTAACTTATGAAATTCCCTCGAGCTGTCTCACATTTTAATAATTCTTTTTAAATAAAAAAAAAATGATACAACGTGATAGTTCAGCAAATTGGTAATACTGAATGCCCCTTGGCAAATTTGGCGAAATTATTGGCAACGTTTACTAAAACACGAAAGTATTCCATCCGAAAACTGTATCCCTATCTTTTTAGGCGATTTAATTGATGTAGAGTGCGCCATTCTAATAGAATGATATTCTTTTACTTAATTAACCAAAACCACCTAGAAACCGAGCATTTATATGAGCAATTAATTCCTCAACAATTTACAAAGCCAACAGCTCCAAATTATCAAAAATAAGTCATAGTGAACCGTAAAGGGTTCATTACATCTATTTTTTTTAAGGATTACGCCCATTTAATATATAAGAAATGGGTTCCACAATGAGAACTGGATACAAATGTAACAAATTAAAATATAGATACAGATTGTTTGAACACAGCTAGATCAGGCGAAAATGTTAGGCTACCATGCTCAGAGCTAAATTGCGAAGTTCGCGGGGGCACCCTGTTCTTCAGTCAAGCCCAGCAAATTTACCAGGATACTGTACAAGAATAAGTAAGGCATCGCTCTTCGGTACCAGAGTTCGTGATTTTGAATCCCACTTCTGGCATAGATGTTTTGTAGCCTTTTTGAATCTGCTTTAAGCCATAGGTCTCAGTCGTATTAGCCCTGATGTAGCAAAACAGTTGATGGTAGCACTCCAAACCAAGCAAATATGTTAGGTTCAGGCCCACCTTAATTGCAGCATTTTTGTGTGATAGCGTGTTTTAACTAAATTATTCTTGCAATAATTTCTTGCTAATTCATTAAACTTTAAACATATGCCTGCTGTATACCCCTTCTATTAAGGTTGTACTTTTCAATGTCTGTCATATATTATTATGCAGACAAGCTTTTTACCTGTATAAAACATTCAGACTCACCTGTTTCCAAATCGAAATAGGAAGACAGCAAAAGCTAATTTTGCAAT